>CM053787.1:30650000-31121164 GCA_028749045.1 Cupressus sempervirens
TATAGCCAAGAAATCCATCCTTGGCCCTACCTCTAGAGCAATAGTTATAAAGATATGGAATGCGGGTAACTCCAGGATTTCCTAATACATATAGAAAGATCAGAGAGATAAGCAGAAGCTAAAGCAATCAGTGTAGAAAATGGTTGAATAAATTCATGAAATTTAGAGCCCAAATGCAGAAGCTTTGCCTACTACCATTATGTCATTGATGTTGAATCTCCCCTGAATAAGAGTTTTATTGAACAGGTCAAAAGGGATCGTTCCATTTCCCAAGCCTATGGTGAATGGTTGAATGTAGTTCATGCCTAGGTGACCATATATTTCTCTCACTTTACAAATACCAATCTGAGAGCTAATAAATTGATGACTGCCCTAGAATTAGAGATGAATGCCTGGGAATCTAAAAATATTCAATGGGATGAATATGTCATTGACATTACAAAGGTTCAGGAATATGACATAGATAGATTCTTGAATGAAAACTTAGAAGCTAGGTTCGATGTTGATTAGCTATTCATTGCTAGAGCTAACCTGGAATGGAGGAACATAGTGATGGAATAAGGATTATAAGATTGTTATGAACTGCTAAAAGAGGTGGGGTGTCTGAAAGAAATCCTAGCAGTTGATATTAAATGCATTGATGTCAAGATTATGGGGAATAAAGACCAAAATGAAAAAGCCTCAAAAGAAGTGGAAACAACCTTTTCTCCAAGATCAAACTATTGAAGGAAATGAGTGAAGTCTCGGTCAAGGATTTAACTATTATCATCAGAGTAGACTCCATGATGATCATCTACACTGACCACTTGGATGTACAGAATTTAGAAAATTGAATTATGAAGATGTGGAAGCTTTGCTTGGAGTAGCTAGGTATTTGCAATAGTAAGAGTTGGTTGGTTTCTTTGCAGTGCACAAAATCTGGAAGAAAACGATGACAATTGCTCTAACTCCCAAGATCCTCATGCCAATGTTAGCGATACAGCTGAAGCTTAGGGGATGATTGAAGAGTCACCTACATCATTTCCCTATTTTTAGTTAAGTTTCCTTCAAGACTCTATCCTAATAAAACGTTTGGAATTTCTTAAGGAGTTACCTTTTTGAAATGAATTCAAAAAGCCATACATGACTATCTATGTGATGTTTTGATTGATCTAAAGGGTTGGCTCTCTGGACTTACTTTATTTCTTTTTGCTAATAAGTTTAGTCATTCCCCTTTTTCTGAATGAACAGTAAAGTTAATGATAATAGAATTGATTGTATGGTTATTTCTAGTGCATTTGTTTGATAATCGTGTGGTTGTCTTGTTGGGTGATGGAATTCATGTGAAATTCATTCTTGCATAGATGATGTTTCATTAATTGTGTTGAAGTTATATTTCCTTTTGTTTGGTTTGGTGAACGTGATCATAATCTGGAATTTTAAGCCATGTGTCGTATGACATATGTTTAATGTTAATTGTTCAATCTGCAACATTCTTTTGTGGTTATGGGAGGATGTTTTCACTTTCCTTAAGTTCTTTTAAGTCAAAAGAACAATTGTTATAATTCATTTACAATAAGAGTTGTATTGATAAATTATTGTAGATGGGAACTATGCCTTTGAAACATAGATAGTTTGTGCAAGTTATCAAGACTCATTTGTGGTGAAAGTTATTTTTCTTGTTGATATAAACTCAAATAATTGGGGGGAAAAACTATTCACTAACAATCCCAATTCAAGATTACAATCTTCTCATCAAGATCAATGCCATCAACTATGTTCTTTTTTCTCTTGCTTTTGGCTATTGAAAAAGGAATGATAGCTTTTCCCTTGTCAACTGAATCCTTTTGTTGTTCTTGTTGTTGTTGTTCAGTCGAGATGGATAGAGCTTAATGCTCGATCAAGACTGTTGGATCCTGTTGCTCAATCAAGATTGATGGAGCCTATTGTTCGATCGAGATTCATAGATCCTACTACTCAAATTGGATCTTGTTGCTTAGTCGATACCGTTGGAGCATGTTGCTTGGTTTTCTTTGAGAGAGAACTCACTGAAAGTGTGATAGTTTTCACTTCACTACTAGGTTAAACTGGGTTCAACTCAATTGATTATTGCATAATTTCTGCCTTAAGTGGAGTGGAGGGAAGAGATGTCATGACTTCTTCTGCAATCCTCTCAGCATCTGAGTCCTCAATTGTATGAATCTTTGGAAGATCTTCTTCTTCCTTGATGTAAAAAATGTTCTTCCAAGTCTTTTTTGTGGACTGCACAACATCTTCTATTTTATTTGACAAAATTTGGAAAGCTTTAAATCTAGGAATATGTTTTTCTACATGTCTAGACATTGCCTCCTTGATTTATTTGTCCAAGAGATTAGGCATGAGATATCTTAAAGGCTGCTCTCTAATATTCTTATTTGTTTCTTCTCCTCTTGGCCTTTGGAGTCATATTTGAAGTATTTGAATCCTACCATACCCCTTCCTTATACTTTCCAATTATTTTTCAAAGGTAGGGGGTGCCTTCTTCAAGGATATGATTGGAGTATTTTCTTCATCTTCATCGTCTTCATCATCTTCATCCTCATCTTGAAGCTTTAGTTGCTTTCTTGCCTTCCTTGGCTTGGTAGTTGTAATCACAAGTGTTGATCTTTTTGCTAATCTTGTTGCTCTCTTGAGTGGCTTGGATGGGGTCTTTGCTTTCTTCTTGGGAGGTTCCTCTTCTTTCTCTTCTTCATCACTTTCCTCTGTCTATGCATCTTCTTCTTCCTCTTCTACATCATTACCCTTGCCTTCAATAATCATAAGAGATGTGTTTGATTTGGCAAGTTTCTTCCCAATGGTTTCCAGCCTCTTCTTCCCTCTCTTCAAAATTTGAGGAATCTAAATCTCAAGATATATTCTTCTCTTTTCTTCTTCATAAGTTCCAAAATTAGTGGCTTTGGGATCCATTCACTAGTAAATTTAGACCTATTTTTCTATGCCTGTCTGTCGAAATTATGACTTGAAAACATAAAAAATGATTGTCACTAAACTAGAGTTACAATTTTGATGTACAAGATGGTTGTCGATGTATCGATGATAATATCCATCAAAAATTATTACCATCATTGTCACATGGCAATGTCAGACAACTAGTTTGGAACATCAAAATATCGACAACCATGAGAGATGATCCAACAGGTATTGCACACCATCGATGATATGAGGCATCAAAATATTGATGATCACAAGAGATGATTAGATGACTTTGTCATACTCTCAATGGTAGAATGCATCAAAATAGAGATGACTTGTAGAGATGATTCGATGTGTTTCTTATACCGTTGATGGCAGTAAGCGTCAAAATATAGATGCTAGTTAGAGTTTTAAAAAAATCTATCTTACCCTTTCACACTAATCAAATTGATTATTGTCGACATGTCATTGAGTCTCAAGGCTTTTCCTATAGAAGCTACTACTCTCGATCTTTAACTATTTCTTATATGTGTATGGGCACTCCAATGGATACTAAAAAGTTATGGTAGCTCTCAAGTAATTAAGCAGTCATATATGCCAAGAATATATTTGTAAATGGTGATATATTTCAACTTCAATATTGTTTGAAGAATTTCATATATTGGAATTGGGTTTCATAAATTGGTACAACAATAACAAGTTTTACATGGGGTTTATAACATTATAGACAACATTATTGTAGAGATTGAAAACAAAGAAATTAGCAACAACTAAAAAAGAAATTTGATTATAATAAATAATACATAGAAGGAACAACAAATAAAACTCTATTTTGAACAGAGGAGGCTCTTTTATTAACAATTGATACAATACTTAACAAAATATATGCCTTTATAAACAAGAGTGAATTAGAAAACTATGACAACATAAGTCCATTTATGTCAAAGCATGTCAAGGAGGGCTTTGAATATGAGAGCACTTTTTAAAAATGGCGGTGGCAAGTTACTTCGTAGGGTCATTTCATGATAAATAATCAAATGTTTTCATGAAATATAACACCATTGTGGCAAATAGAAAATAAACATCATTATATATCATTACCACTGGTTATGACAATAACTACAATAAAGTAATGATGCAAGCTTTTTGCATAATAACAAAGGCATGTTGCTATCTTCACAACCTGTACAATTATTGACCTTTTTCTCTCAATATAGACATAAATTTTTCTATGAAAAACTTTAAGGAGCTTGGAGAGAACAAGGATCTCAAGGTTTTTTTATTATTTTTGGCAAAATAAGGATGATAATAAATTAAAACCTAGAAGAAACTCTTGGTATCAACTAAATAATCTCTATGGTCTCTAGTGCCTAATGCTCTCATGCCCCTCTAATCTCAAAGTCATCTTTCATCCTACAATCTACATTCATTCACCTTCGTTTGACTTGTACAAATTAATAACTCATACTTGTAGAGAGTCTCATAAGATATTGATAGTAACAAAGATAGTATAAGAAATCTGAAGCTAGTAAACTTAGAAGATTAATATACCTTTTTAGCATATATTCTACAAAATATGGACTCTATTATGCACAGTAACTCTATATCAAATCAATCAAAGTTCTTAGTATTTTCCATGCTTTTGCATTCTAAGGCTCTTAATATAAATTTCAACTTTGATCTCCTTCATGTTTTATAGTACTTTCATTCCTTGCAGATGTAGTAGCTTAGTTTCTACAAGACCTACCAAAATTATTTAAATTATCAAACAAACTTGGGAGCACTCCATTGCACTAGGGAATATCTAGGGAAGATGAACATGTAGAAATGGTGAAAGACCTGCTAAAAGTGGATTCTTCTGCTTATAATAAATTCAATGTGAATGGATTGATGTTGATTGACATTAAAGGGAAAAAAAGGCATGCTTGCATACTTCAAGAGATATTGAATTGCAAACTAGGTTGTATTGATCCAAGTCATTAGAAGCATAAATTAAATATTTTGTACTCGGAAATAAGGAGCAAGAAACCCCAAATGGTTAGATAAAATACTACAAAAAATAGGATAAAATAGAATGTGGCTTACTTCCCAACATGTACAGTCCAAAATCCCATATATACCTTCAACGTATGATTGCATAATTCTTGTTGTACACAAACAAAAAGTAATAATGTCAATCAAAGCTACTCATGATATATGTATATTGACAATCAAATACTTTCTCCTCCTTGATGGACAAGTGTGATACACAATCTCTTGCGAGAGTAGCTCCATGTGTGCATACAACTTATAGAGAAAGCAACATGTTGTCCATTTCTACTAGAGAAGCAATTGGTAATCAGCAATAAATCATAATTTACATACAACTTACAGAGAAAGAAGCATGTTGTAATTCATAGAAGCATGTTGTAATTCATAGTACTTATGTTAAGGCCATTTTAAGGCGTTCACCTGGAACCTGCTATGTTCACCCACTAAAAGTAAGTACCATGTTGGAGACTTCAAAGTTTGAGCATCCCCATCTACAATAATGACAATAATGCATGTGAGATACAATAATGACATGATACAAAAATAAGTTGTAACTAAATTTTTTTTAACGGGTTTAGTTTGAGCTTCACTTGGTTTAGTTTGAGATTCACTTGGTTTCGAGAATCCTTTCATATTCTCGACTTAACAAGGCCAACGACGTGAAGGTGGAAGCTCATTTGGCCTCTCCTCTCCCCCCCCCCCCCCCCCCACCATAATCACTCTAAATTCTCCATGAAAAACTAATTAAATATTTCATTAATTAATTTAGAAGTATATCATTGAATCATTATAATCACATAACATACATTAACACGACATACAATTAATTAATACATATAAACATTCATCAATAATTTGTAAACACATAAATCATTATATTCACATAACATTCATTAACATGACATATAATTCATTAATACCTATAAACATTTCATCAATAATTCATGAACACGCCAATCATTATAATCACATATCAATATTCAATAATGTTACATAAAATTCATCAACATTCATAAAAATCCATCAACATTCAGCATCAATAAGCAACATTCATCATCAAAAAAATTCATTAATTAGAAACATTTATAAAAATCCATCAACACATTCATCATCAAACAAGGTTTTTAACATTCATTTCTTCTTCTTTTTTTTCCTTTTTTTAAAGATAAAAGCAAATAGGCACATCATGACTATCTTCGACATTTTGTGGCTCTTGTGGTTATGATCTTACGACATGAGGCTTCCTCTTCTTTCGTCGAGGACAAGGCTGATGTGCCCTTGCAATAAGAAATAAATGGGTTTATTCTAAACATTTTTTTAATGTTATAAGTATTTCATTAATTTAAAGAACATAACAGGGATTTTTCTTTACCTGATAGTGGCACATCATCTACTGCCATATTTTGTTTAGCCCCAACCTCAACATGCTCAACACTAACATCAAACTCTGCATACTAAAAAATTATCACATAAAGGTTACACCAATTGAAATTTAAGATGTAAAATTTTATTAATAATTACATGATTAATTTTCAATATAAATTGAATATGTACTTGTATCATTGTGATGCACATTGAGGTCTTCTCCATGTGTAGGATTCATGCCTTCATCATCATGAGTAAGATCTATGTTGGGAGTAGTAGGTTGCAATGAAATGTCATGTGTGCATTGTTATCATTGTTCATAATTAACATTAAATAGATTATTTTCATGAACTTCTCAATTATTATTATTATTTATTTGGCCTATTTACCTGTGTGTCAATCATTGCACCAGAATATTGTACACATGTTTAGCCACTGGAATCTGTGTGGTGGCAAGCAACCACTACTTTATAGCCTTGCTTGAAGCTAATTAGTTTGTCCTCTTTTGTGGGTTCTAGATTAAATTCAATGACCTGCATTTTTTGCATAATATTGTCAATAATTAATGTATTTTTTATTTGTAATTTTATATTAAAAAATTGATATGAAATTTCATTTACTACTACTTACAAGGCATGAATGAATTTTCATATATCCACTAGAGCCAAGATGGTGTTGACCAACCTTCTCTTTCCTAGCTTGTGTCATCTTTGATGTGTCCTGCAGCTTGTATATGTAAACTTTAAAATATGTTAGATTATATAAATCCACAATCACACTTCTAGAAATATGTTAGATTATATAAATCCACAAATTAATTAAACATGTAAATTGTAAATAAAAAAATTGTTGTCAGCATTTTTTTTTTGCAAAAATGACAAGTTTTGGAAGATGGAAAGTCATCCATCTTGGACGAGCTCTTAGAGGAGGTGAAAGGTCTTGTTTTTGTATAAAATAATGTAATCTCATATATAAGAGAGGAGAGGAGACATGGAGTTAGAAATGTGAAGAGCGGGGTGTAAGTGTTTGTATAATAAATCAGTCATTTTTTGTGAAATATTGTTGATATAGTGATATTTTGATTGCAGTCTTATTATCCCCTGCTTTGTCTCGAGGCTATGGTGATTATTAAGTTTCTTATATGTGGAAATGAATATCTAGAGATACTATTCATATTATAATTGTGCATAACATCTTTGGGTTATGGCAAAAGGCCTCATTGCTCACTGTTAGATAGTAAATATAGTCCAAATTCAGAATGAAGAATA
The DNA here is from genome assembly GCA_028749045.1 of Cupressus sempervirens. NCBI lineage: Eukaryota > Viridiplantae > Streptophyta > Pinopsida > Cupressales > Cupressaceae > Cupressus > Cupressus sempervirens. The sequence continues at coordinate 30,657,596 of CM053787.1, forward strand.
CATTGATTGTATGATTCTCATTGTATGGGGATTAGGAAGGTGTTAATTTTTTCTTGGTTGTCTTCATAGTTATCTTATGGGTTTGAATCATAACCATTGCTCCTTGTGAAGAGTTGACCACGAATCAACATTTTAACTGTTGTTGCAAGCAAAAATAATGAATCAACATTCTTGAAAAAAAATGTGATAGAGGCCTAGTTATGGTATGCATATATGTTTGAGGGTTGGTATGCCTTCATGAGATGTTGAATATTCTCTTGGAAGGATGGAATAGATGAGAGATTGAAGTTTATGAGTCACATGCCTATTTTTGTTGGGTGGTGGGTTAATTCCTTTATCCCTTTGTCTCTTCTCTTTTACATCTTCAATGATTTCATTCCACTCCAACTGTAGCACCATAGGAGGATGCTCGTACTTTGTGTTGATCTTTAGAGCCCTTCTGTATTGGTCTCTCGCACTCTTTAGATGTTTGCAAGCTTTTTTTAGAAGTTGGGCTCTATTCAAAATATTTTGACCAAAGAACTCCTCCATAGTTTTTATGAGATGATCTTTTAATTTAGGGGCTTGCTCAGTCCATCTTTTAACAAAAAAAAAAAATTGTTAGATTAAAAAATTAGTTCAAGCTATGTATGTTGAATATATTACAACAAATGGATGAATGAAAAAATCTAGCAACCAATTATATCAAGCTATGTACCTTTTATGTAATGTGGGCCCAAATATCTTCAATGTTAAATCATAAAAAGTTTCATAAAAAATATCATTTCCTACAAAATCATCACGACATCATTAGTCAAAAATGAGTCATGAATAAGTAAACTACAATTTCACTCTAAATAATTACAATTTTAAAGTACCTGGAAGCTTAGGGAATTTTAAGGGAATCGTATATTTCTTGGCCATCAAAAATTGATGCCCCCAATGATCCAATAGAAGTAACATGGGTTGCTCTAGGAAAGGCTGGTAAATTATCAACAGTATTGGTATCAGTTCTATCACCATGAGAAGGTGTACCTGTCCATGGAAAAAGTTAATCAATGTCATAATATACTCAAATGAAAAATGAAGTACAAATATTATCATATTTAACACATAATAAAATGTAGCAAAACAAGGATTTACCAGCTCTAGTTGCAATAGGTGTGGATGTTTGCATGCTCCTTGTTGTCGATCCTGTAGTCGGTAATCTCAGAGTACTGGTCGGCCTTGTGGAAGTAGGTGTATGGAAATCATCAACACCTAAAAAATAACTGTATATATATAATATATTTTTCATGTCCCCTATTTTTCTCTAATAGAATTTAATAATAAATAATAAATAACAATGGCATCGCTATCGGGAGAGACTCTCCACCCATGAGTCATTCTAAATAATATTATCAAGTCGAGGGTAAGCATTATAAGTGGAACCATTCCTATAGCAATATATTAGGAGCAGAAGATCATCATATCACAATAAGAAATATTTGAAAGATAATTGTATATGTTTAAGGATCAAAATTAGTCACAACAATAACATCATTGAGAACACTTGCAAGTTTTCATCAATAAATGAAGAATAGAAAATGCATCACTATGAGCGATAGTAATTATGATGAGAGTAGCAATAGATTGTAACTTACTTACATTGTCATATTAGAGATAGTTACCAATCTCAATAGTTGCACAGTTCAAATTAAAGATCATCCTTGCATAATTGTTATTAGTCATATCATAAATAATAGAGATAATCATAACATTGTTGTATTGCACTAATTGTAGATATATAGACCAAAATTATCTTACATATACCTAATTGTTGTATCAGAGATAGTAGTGGCATTGTTCTCATATATCATAGCAATTTTATAACATAAGAACAATCATTTAAAAGTGCTACCATAGATTATTTTTCTTACATCAATCATTATCAGTTTTAAGTGTTATTTGAGACTTTAAGGAAAGAAGTCTCAAGTGCAATTGAGTTTTGTAAGTTATTTGTACCTATTTCCCACATTTTAATAAAAGGAGATATTACATCAAGGGCATTATCAATGAGGAGCTTGTAATGAAAAGACATTCATAAAAGAATTTATATAGATTTGTAAGTTTTTATGAAAATGATAATGGAATCATATTAGAGGCAACGATAGAAAGTTTTAGACCGACTATTATGTACAACATAGATATCAGAATCATATCATCACAAGCTCATGGACATGGAATTGATTAAGAGGATATAAATTTATGAATATATCATCATAAAGGTTCAAAAATTATAATTAGAAAAGATATATAAGTTTTCCACATATAACTAAGATAAAAATTAGGAATGAGTATCAATTATAGAGTATGGATAATGGAATCTTAAGTATCAAAGAATGAATACATGTGGTTAAGTAAAGGAGAAGAGTGAACATGACAACAATAATATAAAACTGTCAATAATAATCATGAAGAAAATAATGTCCCTTTTGATGATTGAGAATTGAAATCGCATACCTCTAGGACGTACACTGGTACCCTCATCAAATGGAAGAACTCGGTGTGGTCTCAAAAAATCCTATAACAAAATATACATATTGTGGTTCTTGATCTATAAATTAGTATAAAACATAAAGCTTTATTGAACTATTGTCCTAGCAAAAGACTCATTGTTGCTTACTTCCAAACAACATGCTCTATGACACAATTCATTTCTTGTGGCCCCTTTCTCTTCTGTTAGATGTGGATCCATCACAAGCCCAAGAATTTGTAGATTGATAATATTGAGGGTCTTTTTACATAGGTTAACAGGGTCACTGCTATATGTGATGTCATCATCAAATAATACTGTGGTTGCCATATCATCAAGTAATCCTTGTTGTGCAGTATGTTCCTTTCCCTTTCCTTATGAATCAAATTGTGATAAAAAAATCACTAAAACAATCAAAACAAGTCCAAAACCTTCACAAAAGTAACATGATAATCTGACATTTTGTAAAATTATAATTGCATTAATTTTTATACAAAAGGTTTACCTACGCCAAAGAAGGGGTGGGAGCAACATCCTTGCCTCTATCATCTGATGGATCTTCCATGTCGCCATGTGACAAAGAATATATATATAAAAACATCAGCATAATCAAAGGAATAGTCTACTTAGCAAAAAAATAATTATTAAAATGGTATATTGTATATTAGAGTTCTAATTGGAAATAATTAGTTTAAATTTTACATATATAGTGCTTACAAGTCCCATGATAGTAACTTTCTTTGTATCTATGTGATTTAAAATGTAATCTATTAGCAACTCTTCCCCTAAAATTATTGATTTTATTGCACATAGAAAACATGATTTCCCTTACGCACCTCAAAAATGCAATCGGGTCACTTATTAGTGTAAGGAAACTCAGGTGCGAAAACAGCGTCCTACACTAATCTCATAAGGAAAGTATGATGCAAATCCTATTAAATCTTCTACACTTACACACAATTCAAGATGTCGACACATCAACATTATTTGCAAGAAATACATTTTACAAAACAAATAATAAGAATAGGAATTATACAAGGTTGAGACACCTTATTCCTAACAATTAGTTGACCCAGGACATGTATTATTTATAAAACCTGAAATGTTCACTGTTGCTTTTGGCCTTCCATCAATGTACACAATAAGTCTTTTACTTTGATCATTTTCTTTCCATTGTAGATAATTTGCTGGTAGTGCATACCTACACATACTTTTTTTATATTGAACTATCTGCATCCAATTTTTGTGATTGTAACAAGGTCCTACATACTCCATCAATTCAACAACTTTTTTATAACTGCCCTTTATGCCATCCATGGAAAATAGGCCCAAACCATGTAATGATGATGGAGCTATGTGATATATCCTCTTGTTAACATAAAAATCAGTGGTAATTGGAGGTAATTCCTTGGGTACCCATTCTTTCTCAAGATGTGTGTACCTCAATGGAATCTTGAAGTTGCCCTTTGTCTCATCATCATAAGAACATGACCCCCCTTGAGCAAGGAAAATTTGCATGTGGTTATTGAATTTTCTTCTAATCTTTTTCCCTCTAGGTTGTCTCTCTTTTGTAGACCTACTACACGTCTCACTGTCCTCTTCTATTCATGCATTTCCCTCACTTGAGGAAGAAAAACCTAACACATACCTATTTGGTGGTACGTGGAGCTCATCAAATGTGACATATAGTTGAAGGAGGGAAATATTTTGCTATAAAATGAGGCTAATATTGATGAAGTTTTCCTAAAGTTAATGTCGAAGGTAAAGAGAAAGCAAGCATATAATAACTTATACCTCTCGATCCATGTCACTTTGTATGATCCTCGTTAAAGGGGTATAGTTTCCTACATGTGTAAATCAATTGTCTTAAGTTAGTTACAAATTACATGATACTTATGCTACAAATTGTGCATAAAACATAACATGAATAATATGCATACATCACAAAAAACATAAAATTGTATAGCTTTTAATTGGTTACCTATACAAAAAACATATTATAAGTAATCAACACCTAATACATTTCCATTGATCATGTTATTGATCATCTTATTCATCCATCTCATCATCATGAGCATCATCATTATCGTCATCATCATCCAAGTCGTCAGAATGGACCATCATCAACATCATGATCATCACTATGACCATCATCGTCATTGTTGCCATCATCATCATCATCATCACCATCACCACCATCATCATCTTTGCCACCACCACCACCATCATCAATGCCATCACCATCATCATGAACATCTTCAGCATCATCATCTTCACCATCATCAACATCATCATCTACTTCATCTTCCACTTCTTTGGTATCTTCTTCTTCAATCACATTATACTTTACTAGTCTTCCTCTTAGATCATGTCTAATGACAAATGACCAACCCAGTTTATGTGGAACGCCAAATTAAAACACTTTCTCACATTGGCTTGGAAGAACATAGGACTCATTTCCAAGTGGCTCAAATGACCTTGTATTAATCATTGTAAATCCATTATCATGTTCAATAATAGTTCTATTAGGATCATTTTGATTTAGTCATAGCCTATACCATTTGATACTGGATAGAACTTGTTTGAAGGAATTAAAGTCACACTCAATTATATCATCCAAAATGCCATGGTATCTAATTTTAGATTGTTGAGGATGCATGTCTTTTTTAGACAAAATATTAGTGACCTCAAACACTGCAATTATCCTAGAATCACAAGTTCTCTTAGTCTCGTCCATCTTTTTTATGCAAAATTTATGGCCATTGTAGTACACAGCTCTGTGGTGCTTGAGCTATTATTTTTCAAACATGTCAAAATTATGCATCCATCCTTGAGTTGATATCAAATAGATGGGTCATGATAGATTAACTATACTTACCTTTTCACCTCTTAAACCATTGGCATAACATTGGGATCTCCATTATGATGAGTTTCTTTAACCAATGAAGCAACGCCTTCCCATGTTAATGAGTGACCATTTTGTTGAGATTGTTCAATCCATACAATCATCCAATCAAGATTGTTTGCAATATACAAATGAAGTGCATCCCACTCATGAGCAACTATATAAAATAAATAGACCAGTTAGAAACAACTTATACTGATAATGGATAAGAATTAATTAACTACAATAACATCTTGTAATTACCTCTCACTTTCCTCAATCTACCTTTCCTCATCAACTACTCCCCTTCAAATCTATTCATGGAGTTGGGATCCCAAATGTGATCTACATGGATCTTTGATGTAAAGTTGGGAAGATATTCAGTAATGTAAACCATGGTCTAGTAGACTATATATCCCTTGACCATGGAGCCCTCATGATGTGCTCTCTATCAAACCAATCCCTTCAAAAATTTCAAGTGCCTTTCAACCATCCACATTGACCTAGTTGGTATAGGTCTACACAATTCAATCTCCTCAACTAGATGTATGAGGTAGTATTATTGTGCATTAAAAAAAGTTAAAAGTAGACACTTTTGCATCTCACACAAAAGCTAAGTAATTTTTCTCTTCCATTGCTTTATGTTTTTTTATCAATTTCTTTAGATGACAACCACCTAGAAGATATTCATCATGCAAAGATATATTAATGAGACTAATAACACTTCTATACAACAAATCTAACAAATAGCACTTATAACCTCATGTATTTCTCAAGATCATATATAACGTGTTTGACACTCATGTTGTTGAAGTTGTGTGGGAGAGATAGAGGTAGAACATACTACAATAACAATAAAATGATATTTTCAATATATTATAAAATAAAATAATCAAGGTACATGATGTTTTACAAATTTATTGTAAATAGAGAAGAACATGACTTACCTTGAAGAAGGTATGCCAATCATGTGTTTTCAACCCTGAGCCAAAATCACCTTTCTTTGATATGAGACTACTCATGTTTGCAAAAAATCTTGTGGGAAATTTAGTTTTTTTTTATGGCTTCATATATGGCATCAGTTTATTATTGCATTAATAACCAAGGAATGATGCTCGTATTAATCCAGTTTCCATGGCTATTTGATTCAACAAAAAACTTCAATGCATGATTAGATTTATCAATGTCATTGCAAATTTTGATCAATTTTCTTTTGTCACTCCTTCCATCCAATATTTTTCATAGTGTCTCTGTTATATTCTTTATAATATGCATAACATCAAACAAATGCATGATTGGGAGGTGCTCATAGTACGACAACCTACTAAATTGTCTAGGATAGCTTTTAAGTCCTTTCGAAAGTTGCTCATCGATGCCTTGATGACCTTCACAAACATCAATTATATCATTAATAAACAAAAGACAGTATCCAAATTTAAATTTCATAAAACCTGCATCAGATGGAATGACATTACCTCAATGATTCATTCTATTGTATTCCAACTTCCACATGTGAGGTGTCATTCTTTGTAGCTTTGATGTTGTCTCTTCTTTCCCATTGAAAATATGTTTTTTGGCAATTCAATACTTATGATTTTTGTGGAGAAAGTGTCTATGATCATTGAACACCTGTTTTCCTAAACTTTTTGAATGGCAAGATTTCATCTTTGGACCACAAATTTGACAAGCAATTTTTCCCTTTATCTGAAGACCTATAAGATCGTGTATAATTGGATGACATGTGTACTATAAGATTCATATTTACAATTATCACAAGCAACTTAAACATACAATGAAAAATCTACATAAACAATTTTTCATACCACAAAAATGTGTTAGTCCAAGGGCATCATGTATTGTCCATACAAGCATTGCACGAAATTGAAATTGCCTTTCACCAATTGGTCTAGAGATGTCATACGTAGTGACCCAATTCCATAACTCCAACTACTCATCAATCAAGGGCTCAATATATACATTTATATCTTTCACTTGGTACTTACTTAGTTGAATGAACATAAACAAAACATACTTATTATAACCATTTTGATATTGTGTTTATAAATTAATTTAAATGACTATTAAATGGGAAAACACCTGGTACAATCATTGCCAACATTGCATGCTCCCTCTTTATAGACATCCAAGAAGGAATGTTATTGTTAATAACAAAAATAGGCCAGACTGAGTAAATAGATCTCATCTCTCCAAATGGACTAACATTGTTTGCTATGAATGAAAACTTTAGATTATGAGGTTCTTCTTTAAATACTGGCCACCTATCTTCTATGTCTTTAAATGTAGAACCATCCACAAGCATTCACATAATGTCATCTTGACTTCTATTGTGTGCATGGTAATCCATAAATTGTGCCAAGTAGTACACATGAATAATCATTACAGACGTGGAATAATGGGAATGTATCAAAGAACCTTATGAGACACCTTTTTCATTATTTGATCTAATCGATATCTACTAATGTGAAAATCAAGGCATTCTATTGCAAATTAATGTTGTTTATGATATATAATATGATAATTAGGACATGCATGTATTGTTTAATACTCAATTCCAATATCTTTCATAATGGTTGATAATTCTTGGTAAGAGTGAGGTAGAATGTTTGATGATGGTAACAAACACTCACCTTTTAACCCATGGAAAAAAATTGTTATTAGTATAAAGAACACTAATGGTGTGCTAACATAGAAGATAAAAATAATGACACTATACCTTAGCATACATGAGACTGCTACATTGGATATACCATTCATGACCTTGAAGTTTACCAGTAACAATACAACGGAGAGAAGTACTATTTGGGAGCCTTGGTGCAAGGGCTCATATGTCTTTTCAATTACAAGTATATCAAGGTTCTCTTAATCATCATCATTAGATGCGTGGCTATCATTGCCTTCATCAGTTGCACCAGTAAAATCTTCTTCAATCTTATTCTCTGGCACATTATTAGTTGCACCAATACCAACATCTTCAATTGTGTTCTTTGCCTCAAGATCATCTTCTTCCATGGGAGCATTGCCTTCTTCTTTGATATTCACACCTCCATGTTCCACCAATTTGAAATTCACATTCACTAAAGGACGAAAATTCTTTCCCCCTTCAATGTGATCATGTTGCCTACAATGTCTCTGAGTTGATGTGATTAGAATTCTTCGATTCTATAAACCCTTGCATTTTTTGCAAGGACAATAACATTTTCCATCAATGTTTCTTTTGAATTAAGACCACAATCTAGCAATTGTCTTCTTATTTTATTATGGGTTCATATTTTTAGGCATGGACTTTCTTCACAGGCAAATGTTCGGGCTATAAAATTAAATCAAATATAAGCATACAAGCATTAGTAGTATTTTGTATATAATCGATAATAATTAAATATTACTATCTCTTCAGTAAAGATGGCATCTAAACAAATCTATAACAATGTGAAAATAGTGTACTACAGTCTCAAAAACAATAAGAGGTTAATAATGAAGAACGCCCAAAAATATCACCTAATTATGTCTCTAGAAACTGCTCAATAAAAACATATTTAATGTGATCAAATGAAAACTTAACAGCATGAAGGTACCTTCATGTGTTGCATTGTTAAGCATATCGAGCCCAAAATGGAAATCAACAAAAGATTGAAACATGCCACGGATGAAGGGAACACTTCAAACTTGAGGATTAGGATGGGTAAAGATAGAATGGAATTGTTTGCAAAATGAGGAGGGATCATCATTTTGTACACTTTTAATAGCAATCACCATGTTCCCTCCTTGATGTCTTAGTCATTCTAAATGTACATTATGCATATGATGCTAATATAAAGGTTCATTTAGATTAGGTTATAATTAAATGTGGTGAACATTATTTATCTTACTATGACTTCTAATTCAAAGAGCCTTTGAGTAGTTGATATACATTGGTGCAAGAGCACCCTAACCATACCCATGGAATTTTGAGTTAGAGTTACTATGTTTTTGAGTCTTAATAGATTAGGGAATTAAGTGTTTCAACTCATTTTTTTAGATGTTCAATTAAGGTCATGTTGACCAAGTTTTGACCAAGTTTTTGTTTTAAGCATTATGAGTCAAAGTGAGTCAAAAGTGGGAAAATGCCATGCAAGGGCATAAATGGAATATAATTTAGTGTTAAGATGTCATGATGTGATGTTGGACCTATTTACGGTGCCTAGGAAAGTGTATTAGAGCATAGAATGCAAAAAATGCAAAAAATGTAAAATTGACAAAAAATTTGTATCAACAATCTTTGTAAATTGACAAGTTTTGTGGAAGGTAAGTAGTCATCCACCTTGGATGAGCCATTAGGGGAGGTTAAAGGTCATGTCATTATATAAACATGGCATTCTCATGTAAACTTGGAGAGAAGAGGATATGTGGAGAAGAGAAATGAAGGGTTTTGTGTATGAGTTTGTATAACAAATCATTCAATTTGTGCAATATTGTTCAAAAAGTGGTATTTGGATTATAGTTTGATTATCTTCTCCTTTGTATCAATTTTATGATGGAATGAAATATAGGAAGAATGTTCATGCACCTAGTATCACTAGATTGTTTAACAAATATTATTGCCCCCTATTTCAGACAGTAAATGTTGTATATTGTCAGAGTACAGAACCATTTCTTTTGGTTGCATATTTCATTGTGGGAAGTAGGGAGGATGAAATAGTTTCTATGATCTTTTAGAATGTCATTCTATTGATTCACACTATAAGGTTGCTTCTTATGGAGAATTGGCCAAGGTTATATATGGTATTTGTTGTTGCATGTGTTATGCAACAAAGTAGTAGTCAAGGAGTGTGACAGTGGTTTTTTGGAGTCTACACATGAGAGAGAAGGTTTGAATACACTTTTGGAATGCTGGAAAATCCATGAGAATAGTTGGAAAATGAGACAATGGAAGTTGATAGTTAGTTTCTTGAGATATCCATGAAACCTCACTAGGAAAGGGTTTGAAGGTTTGATGATCTCCTTAATGACTTGGATCTTGAAAGTCAACATTTGGAATTTTTTTTATTAAGGTAATGGTATATTGAACATTTTTTATTCAAGTTCTTGAGGGTTTTGAAGAGTTATAGTTTGAGTATGTGTTTTAGGCCTATTAGCCTAGATCAGGGCCTTCGGGTTATATACCTTATTTAAAAGTTGGGAATCTATGATTTTGGAATTTATCAAGCTCAATAATCATTAGCTTTAATTTTCCATTTTTTAATAGTTCTATTATTACTTTAATAATATCTTTGTTTTTCATAAAGCTAACAAAATGAAGATTCATTATTTCTTGTACTTGTGCTAATTTTTGCACAAAATAGGCATCTATTCACAATAGCTTGCCATAACATTAGCTAGTGAATGTTCACTTTGAGAAATGAAAATTTAAAATTTCCTTTGTGTGCAATCATTAATTCTCATTTAATACTTTCATTTTTTGTAAACTGACAGTCAATATTCATTTTTATGGCATTCATAATCAAAGGAAATACAATCATAAAAACATAGAATTTTTAACAATTGTCAATCATCTCTAGTAAAGCTCATCTTATTAAATTTTAAATCCACACTTTTATATAAAGCACTAGCTCTATAAATTCAAAATAATCATTATTATTCTACTTTTCAATTATGAATAGCAAAAAGTAACTATTGTAAACAATATTTAAATCCCAAAATATATATCTTAAAATGACAAACTTCCCATTCACATTCACTTGATACATGTGACAGTTGAGATAAAATAAAGTGATTATAGGCAAAGCATCTAGAAAAAAGCATGGGTGACTCATAAATCATGTGTCATTGTATGCGGGATCTAGGTTTATTCCCATGGAAATTTATAGCCCCACAAAACTATAAACACAAAGAGCATGGAATTGGTTGAATTGAGGTAAAAAAGGAGCATGGGGAAGAACTCAATTTAGGGTTTATTTTATCCAAAATTTTAAGGTTTATTTTATTTTAAGGCTAGAGGAACATTCTATCCATCGCCACTAGTGAGGAGAGACAATCTTAGCTTCACAAATTTAAGAACTGTTCTTGACAATTTACCTGTGCCTAGTTTGAACTCAACTGGACTTATGAGTGTCTTGTCTCTCAAAAATAAGCAACAAGATGCAAATCTTGATCAACATTTTCTAATCAACAAAACTCATAGCATGGTAAATGCAAAACCCTGATTAAGGAGAATGCACAACAAACTGGTTATCTTGGGTTGTTCAAAAAAGACCTACCTTCAATGGCATTGTAAAACTCTTTGTCAAGCCTCCCTCCCGCATGCCTGCACTTGGCCACGTAAACAAATAAAGTTTCAATTTTTTTGTTTATATCCTGAAAATGTCAAAATTTTGATGCTAAACTTATTTTTTGTCAAAATTTCAACATTATTAGGATCATTTTTTAAAAAAATTGAAGAGCCATCAAAATTTAAGGTCAAAAATGACCCCCAAATGCACTAGTGATTGGCTCATTGATGAGAGCCTCAATAATTTCCTTTGTTTCATCAATATTCACCTCATATGACATAGGTTTAACCCATGCTATCCTAGGCCTAAGTGCCTAAATGTTGACTCTGTCACAGTCAAATAGGAAGCATATATCATGTTCATAGTCTTTGACAAGTTGCTCAGGGATCCTAAGCCTTCTTTGCATCCTTTTTTTGAAATTGTCAAAGTAAGCCTCCATGCTACCATCAAAGTTCTCACCCATTTCACTTATAAATTCATTTATTTGATATATAACATGGGTCTTTCTTCCAAACAACTTTTCCTTTGGAAGGAAACAATTTATGAACATAAAAGAATAAACAGACTAAGAGTGGACCGAACTTACATAGATTGTTCTTTGAGGTTTGAATGCTCTCCATGTTCTTTCTTAGCTGGAAGTATTGAAGCTCAATAAGGTCAAATGATATATTATTCTTTAAAATTTTGTATGTTAGGTCCACTGCCTCACATGGCATGCTATTGGCACAACTTGAATTGTAGATTTTATGAGCAATGACATAGATGCCTAACGCAATTCAAGGAAAGAGAATCCCCAAAGGAGATGTCCTAGTCTCTAGCAAATAACCACATAGCAGAAACACAACAACAATGCAACACAAATGCAAGATCCAGTACCAAATCACCACTCTTTACTCATAGATATAATTGATTACATGCAATATGCCCAATTGTAAGACCTTCTATGTTAGGGCCAAATACAACAACAATTACAATAATAGTTATGCAAGAGCCAACTTACAAACCCAATCCAAACTAGTCCAGATCCATAACTAGATAAGAACACCAAGAAGAATCTACACTTGTACCCTCAAGTCCACTAAGAAATCCTCTAGTTCTCAATTCGTAGCTACTAGCTCTTCAAATTTTGCATCTACCTTCATCCTCTTCTCCAAGATGGATGATTTTAATAATACCTCAAGACTCCACAAGACCCACTACTTATACCCAACTAAGCCACAAGTCATCCCAGTTCATTACAAACTAAATTAAATCCCTCACATTAAATATATGTTGAGTCATAAGTCGGTTGCAACACAAATTAAATACCCCTACATAAATTAAATGCCAAGGTCGGATCACAAACAACTTGGCACCAACAAAAACCAAGACCAAGCTAAGTGCAAAAGAAAACCAAGTCAAGCATCGATAAATTCTCAAGCATTATCAAGCTCCCAGAGCATGCTGAGCTCCAAGACCATGCTAAGCTCCATAGTGTTTGTTGAACACCAGTATCTGTCAAGCTCTACAATTTTGAGCCAAATCCCTCCAAACATGCAATATTATAAACAAGCCCAAGATGCTCTTGCATCAATGCCAAACTTGATTTCCATGTTTGTCACATTGTTCAACTTCATTCCTCTTTCATCCCATTCAACAAGGGTTAACTTTGTCAGTTCTACCCAACCTAGGGTTTTAGTAGTCTTGGCTTTCTTTGTCATAGGATACCCTATTATATTGTGAATCATCTTCTTAGTGATAGGGTAGGTCTATTCCAACCAAAATGACATATCATGAACTTAGCTTAATATAAGCTTGATCCACTTTGTCTGAAAGTTCCTAGGCATTAGATTGTTAGAAATTTGTCCGACACTCCTCTCGGGATTCGTGACAAGGGCTTAACTACCTCATGTGTACTATAAATTAAGTGGTTCTATCAAGCATTACCAAATCAATCTTTTGGTGCAATGACAACCCCACTCTAACAAGTGGTGTCAGAGGTTGGTCACAAGTTCAAATCTTCAAATCCTCAGGTAACGTTGAGAGGGATATTGTTAGAAATTTGTTCAGCGCTCCCCTTAGGATTCGTGACAAGGGATTAATTGCCTCCTATGTACTATAAGTTGAGTGGTTATATGGGGCATTATCAGATCAATCTTTTGGTGCTTTGGTGCAACGACAAACCCACTCTAGAACTATCTTTTCATTATGACTAAGTGTTTTGACACTAATTGACAATATATCTTGCATGAGATTTAACAGGTTTACATTGTTCACCTATTTCTAACATAGGTGGAAAGTGGTCAGTTCTTGTATTAGGAAATATGATAACATTAAAAAATAAATTAGAAGTGCTTCAATCTCCTTGTTAGAGCAATAAATTATCTTCTGATTAATTAGATCATATTGATTTAATAAAGTATTATTTTCATCAACTTTAACATGGTGTCAGAGCTCCAAATTTTCATGCCCCTGTTCTGTTTGTAAAAGATTTGGCATCAGTTTTCAGATCTATGACTTTTTAAAGGATTTTGTATTGGATCTAAGGGGATCTAATTTTTTGGAGCACTATAAGCCGAAATAGACATCACCGTTGAGCTTAGAATGCTTGAAAACCCTCATTTCCATATAAAATACATCTAGTTTGGACATTGTTGAAATTTGAGGAAATTTTTTTTGCACCCAGGCCATTTGGACTTGGGCACAAAAATTGAGGTGATAATTTTTTAATTAAAAAGTTACAATTTTTTTCTCACAAAAACAAAAGCATCTTAAAAAATTAACTCACAATGTGAAGGAGCCTTTTTTAATTAAAAAAGGGGTTAATGGAGGTCCCACCCTTTTAGAGTGTTGGTCTCACCCTGCAATGTACATCGTAGGACAAAGTTTTATCAAGCCTCCTGTTGTAGCTTACATGCCATTGCGATGAGCCCCTGACATATTGCTCTCATCTCCTGTGCCTGACTTCATTTTCTAGCTTGCATTGGCTTCTTGATCTTCGCATGGATTTGATGGTATTTGCGTTCAACTTTTGTGCATGTTGATCACTGAAAATCATGCCCACATAGGCTCTTTTTCTCTGTGCCATGTGGCATTTCACCATGGAGACTCTCACCTACACTTGAGTGATCCCTATCATTGGGTCACCACTTTTTTAAGAAAAAAAGACTCCCACATCTATGGTTACCTTGATTTTTACAGACTGTCTTGCTTTTAGGTGATGCGATTTATTGGGCTCATCTCTAGCCACATCAGAACTTATCAACAACACATTTTTCATTTCCTGTCGATGAGGCTAATTATTGCCTCTATTTTATGATAAATTAAAAATACTCTATTTTAATATTGCCAAGACATTTGTGAACCTGTGTTTAGCTAAACCTATGGGTAGATAGTATGTCATATTTTGCCAATATTATACATATAATACATTATTTCATATAACCATCGGAATATGTGTTCTAATATTTGGATTTAATTTGATGATGCTTGTTTGCAAATATTTATGCATCATAACTAACTTGATATTGAAGGAGCTAGAGATGGTTGAGAGCATACGAGGAGGAACATTAAAGTCTAGTCATGATGGAAGAACCATAACGGTATCAGAAGACACAGCCGCTACAAAGGAGGAGCCATTATTTCATGAATGCAAGGATGAAAAGTTACTATATTTCCTCTATGTTTACTATTCTATTGACTTGGTTATTTAGACTTTATTGTTTGTACCATGAACTTTAATGTTTCTTTCTTTTTCTCTAGCATATTTGTAGTCAATTTGTTTTCTTTCTTGTTTTAGAATAAGTGTCAATCTTCTATTTATAGGGATTGGATCGATAGTTTTAGGAGTTGGAAAATTTTTATGAAAATAAACTGTTGACTTTGAATTGTTTTCACAATTTTTATGTATTGTTCTCATGTAAGAAAATTTGAAACATAATGAAATAATCCTTGGTTTACACTCTGTGTTAGTAGATTAGTAGAAGTTGACCAAGGGGGCCCACTTGGGAGGTGGATTAAATTAGAGTAGTGTAGATTTACTTCCAGCATTTCAGTATTTCAAGTAGAAGTTGTAAGTTTCTTCCTACAGCATCATACTTTGTGAGTGTTCCTACAGTATATGTGAGAATAGTTATAGTGAATGGTCTAAGTTGGAATATAGGTTAGCATTTAATTGCATTTCCAACATTTTATTTTAGTGAAGAGTTAAATGTGTTAGTTTCTTGCAACACTGATGTAGGTTCTTTCCTTGTATTTTACTTTCCTGTAGCATAAGCGTAATGACTCTTTAAGAAGCCTAGTGCACATACAGTGCCGGCCATTTCAAATATACATCTATGGGTTGACAAATTAAATGCACCTCATGGTGGGGAGAATAATCCTTAAATTGAATATACTATTCCTAAGTAAGGCCTTGAGCATGATTATCACACACCTATTGTGAGGCAGACCATCATTTTTGGAGTCGTTGCTAGGGATAGTGTCAAGCTAGGAATATTTTTGGGTCATAGTTTTTTTTTAGTTAAGTTTTTTTAAGAGATTTGCAATCCTAAAAGTTTCTTCACAAGTGTAAAGGATTCAATTGCATGCATCAATGACAAGATGAATATGGTAGATTTCTTGCACGAGAGTTTGTTAATTTGAACAAAGAAATTGAAGAAGAAGTTGAGTTGCCTTTTGAGGATGGAAGACCTATTTTTCCTACAGAATCTTCCTCTAGATCACAAGCCTTGGACACCTCTTCAACCTTTTGTTGAAATTTTGGCTAGCTTTCTTGGTAGTTCTACTCCAAATCCACCTATTGTTAATAATCCAATACCAAATGTTCCTTTTCAGTAGCAACCCCATAATCAAATACCTCCACTAATGGCACAACCTACATTTTTATTTCCCCTCCCAAGCCTCATAACCAATGCTAATCTCAAAAATATACTCGCAGCTACTCTTCTGAAGTTCTATGGCCTTGCAACTGAAGATCCTGATACTTTCTTGTTTGAGTTTGACATACTCTATCGTAGCTTTGACTATAACACTAATGCCCATAAGCTCAAGTTATTTCCAACAACATTGAAATAATCAGCTTTACGATGGTTCATGGGTTTAGGAGCCAATGCAATAGGTACCTAGGATGAAATGCAAACTTTGTTTCTAGATAAATACAAAGAGTATTGCAAGGCAAATGATTCAATAGGAGATGATATCTTTAGAATATCACAAAAGGAGGATGAAACATTGGAAGACTATGTTTCACGTTTCTTATATACATTGTAGAAGAACCCTCACCATGTACTGGCAGAGGATTCACAAAAGCTAGTCTTCTTGAGAGGGGTGAATGATAATTGTCTAGAAGCACTAGACCTGATGGTTGGTGGTAATGTATGTAGAAGTTGTGAAAACCAACTTCATAGTTTTCCAAGAACACCTGCATGCAAATAACTTGTTGCTAAAGAGAAACTAGAGAAGGAAAAAAGCGCAGATTGGAAATCTCAACGAAGTGAGAGCAAAATGTATTCCAAGATAATGAAAAACAAATTACAAGAGTTCAACCTTAAAGGTGAATGAAACTTTAGAGGAAATAAAACTAGTTTGCGCAATATAATTAATATAAAATATTAATTATATGCACTTAAGAGACAACTTAAGTAAACTAGAGTAATTAATGAATTAATTAATTAAATCAAGATGATCTAATTAATAAGTGTAAAAGAATAATTACTCTAAAACCCTCCCTTAAGTGAAGCTCAAGAGGTAAGCTAACCTAGAAAATCTATAAAAGCAGGAAAATGGGTCATGGTAATAAGGCCTGATCAGGTACCCAAAACAAGGAAATCTTTGTAAACTAGAGACAAAGGAGAAAACCCAGTGGGAAAAACCCCTCTCCAAAAAGAGATAGAACAAACATGTTGAAAAAAAATGAAGGAAGGAAGGCCTCAACAAAACCCCCCAAGGAAAACTTCTGTAACCCCAAGCATAGACTGCAACTAAAGATATCGTGGTGATGCAAAAGGTTTGGTGAAGATGTCAGCAACCTACGCGTCAATGGGAATGTAGTCCAAAGAGAGAACACCATCCTGGATTAGCTAATGGATGAAATGCATATGAAGCTCAATGTTTTTTGTGTGTTGATGCTCCATTAGATTGTGTGAAATATGAATAGCACTCTGATTATCTCACCACAAAATAGTAGGATGATCAGGAGGAAAATCAAACTCAGTCATCAACTGCCGAAGCCATAAAATCTCTTGACTAGCAAGCATTGCTACTCTATACTTAGCCTCTATAGATGAAAGTGTGTGAGCATGTTGCTTCTTACATGACCATGTGATAGGACCAAAGCCAAGACAAAAAACAAAGGTAAAAGTAGACTTCTGATCATCAACATCACTAACCTAATCTGAGTCAGTGTAGCCAATAATGTGAGGAGTCCCTGATGTGTAATGAATGCCATACATAGGTGTGCCCTGAATGTATCTCAAAATACACTTGGTAGCTTGTCAATGACTCTCATGAGGCTCATGTGAAAACTGTGAGACAAAACCAACTGCAAAGGAGAGATCATGACGAGGATGTGTCAGGTACAAGAAGCTACCAACCAACTGTCGATACAATCTAGGATCCTCTGAAGGTGAAGTGCAAGAGGTAGACAAAGTAATACCCAACTGAAAAGGTGTGGGAGTAGGCTTGCAATCAAGCATGCCAAAGCATTAAAGCATGTCAAGAGCATACTTCTGCTAGTAAACAAAGATTCCAGCAGAGGTCTGAATAATCTGTAGACCAAGAAAATAGTGTAAAAGACCAAGATCAGTCATCTCAAACTATTTTTTTAGTGCTTGCTAAACATCTTGAATCATAGAGGATGAGCTACCAATGAGAAGATCATCAACACATAGCACAAGGATCAAAACCTTAGCCTCAAGACACTGAATGTAGACTATAGGATCAGAATGGCAATGTGTGAAGCCTGTAGAAAGCAGAAAGGTGTCCATCTTCTCATACCAAGCCCAAGGGGCCTATCTGAGACCATACAATGAGCATCGAAGTCTAAAAACCAAGGAGGAATCCTACATAAATCCCTAAGGCTGCTCATGTAAATCTCCTTAGTAAGATCACCGTGCAAGAATGCACTCTTCACATCCATCTAAAAAATGGGTCATCCCTGAGAAGCTGCGAGGGATAAGACAAGGCGAATAGAGTTCATCTTGGCAATAATGGCAAATGTCTCAATGTAATCAATACCCTCAACCTGTGAAAAACCCTTTGCAATAAGATGTGCCTTGTGCTTATCAATAGAACCATTAGCAACAAACTTAGTACGATACAACCATTTGTATCGCACTAACTTTCTTCCCTTAGGAAGAGAACAAAGATCCCAAGTATGATTCTTCATCAAAGAAGAATACTCCTCCTCCATTGCACTATCCCACTCAAAATGTCCTATCGCTACTGCAAATTTCTAAGGATCATCACAAATAGCATGACTGAGAAGACTAGAACCCGTAGTATGAGATCGGGTGTGAAGAGAAGTGGAAGAGTCACTAGCTAGAGATCCTGCAACCTCAACTATAGCCCAAGCCCATTTAGGCATCTGTGGAGGATCCTATGGCAAAGAAAAATGGGGATCATCAAGATCATCATTCTCATCATCCGAAAAAGAGATTGGAAAGGATGAGGGAGTAGTGGTAAGTGAAGTAGACTCTAGAGACAAGATATCTACTGCAGGAAGGCGCTCATCAAACTGGACATCCTGTCAAAATAGGACCTATCTGGAATCAAGATCAAACAACCTGTAAGCCTTAACATCCTCACAATAGCCAACAAAAATGAGGTGTCATCTTTTCTAATCCATTGCTCTCCTCTAAGCATCTAGTACAAATGCCCATGTTTCACTACCAAAAACTCATAATGAAGATACATTAGGTTTGACATGAGACCAAGCCTCCTCAGGAGTCATATGTCAAACTACCTTATGAGGCATCAGATTCTAAATATAGTTGGTACAATTGATTGCCTCTAGCCAAAAAGACAAATCCATGGACCTGGATTAAATCATACAATTAGCCATCTCCCAAAGTGTTCTGTTCTTTCTCTCTGCCACACCATTCTGCTGAGGGGTGTAGGGCACTGAAAACTGATGTTGGAGACCATATTTAGAGCAAAAATCCCTAAAAGCTTGGTTCACATACTCCCCCCCCCCCCCCCCCATTATCTATGTGTATTCATCAAATAGAAAGACCAAATTACTTCTCCACAAATGTCTTGAAGACTCGAAATGAATTGAAGACATCAAACTTGTACTTCAAAAAGTACACCCATGTGTGTCAAGAGAAGTCATCAATGAAAGTAAGCACATATCTAGCACCAAAAAAAGGAATGGGAAATGACACAAGGTCACTATAAATCAACTCTAATGGTGTCAAAGCACAAGTAGCTTGTCCATGTGGAAAAGGACCCCTATGTTGTTTACCAAGAGCACAACCCTGACAAACACCATCTATGTAGGAAATCTGGGGAAGCCCAAGAACAATTGCCTATGTGCTCATCTGCTAAATATATCTATAATTGACATGGCACAAACACTCATGCCAAAGTCTACTTACTGAATCTGCATGTGCTACAAGATAGGAACCTATGTCATTTGAAGACTCAAATCCATCAAATTTGTAGAGGCAAGATGCAGAGTCAACACTCCTATTAGCCATAATCAACTCAAAATCATGTAAGTACCGAATAACCACATCATGTGGTGAGAACTCAACTGTCTTACTAGAGGTAGAGTGGAAAATTTGATAAATATATAATAGGTTCGTCAAGATGTCAAGGAAAAAAAGAACATCTAGAAGAGAACCCCTAGCTAATGCAACAGAACCAAAACCTAAGACTAAAAGATGTGATGAGTTCCCAAAAACAATCTGTAAAGTAGCACAAGGAGCAATTGAGGTGACCAACTACTGAGTGTTTGTCATATGGTGAGACGCACTAGAATCAAGAATCTAGGTAGGCCCAAAGTCATAGCTCGTGCAGTAAGAGTGTAACCTTTCCCTACAAGGGGGATGAAGACTTAGGAGTTGAAATGTGGTGCTCCTGCATGATTTCCTCTAAAGAATCCAAATGTTTCCAACATCTAGAAATAGGATGTCCATACTTTCCATAAAAACTATAGGTCTCAACTAATTTCTTCTTAGTCTTGGAGGTAGAGTCAGTAGACTTTAAAGAAGATTTACCCTTGGAAGGGTTAACTGGAGATTTGGAATCAGTTTTTGGTGTATCTTTCTTGAGTTTAACTTTTTGTTTTGGTTTCCTCTAAGAAGATTGAGCAACCAATGCTTGACTAGAAGAGCCAGAGGCATCCACCTGTTGGATTTTTGCTAGTTCCCATGTCAAACGATCACAGAAAGTCTCAAAAGAAGGCATCTGATGTCTATTACCCAAGGCATCCATAGTGGAGTAGAAAGTTGAAGAAAAGATTTGATACTATCCTCGCAACTTTGAGAGTATAAAAAAAATACACTTATCATCTGTTTTGTTTTTCCCACATCCCTACAAAATTGAATACAGAGATTTGAACTTCATCAAGAAGTCCTTAATGGTGGGAAAGCTAGTAGGTGTCAAAGAAGTCAACTCTACATCAAGCTGTAGTGCTCGAAACTCATTCACTGTGCCAAAACAAGTTGTGAAACTTGATCCAAATAGCTTGAGGAGTGGCCAAACCATCCAAGTGAAATAGGAGACTATCAGATATGTTCAGTGCAAACAAGCCCATGGCTTCATCCATTTTGTTCCTATGTTGAAGAACCTCAAAAGGGCACTACAGGACAGATTGGTTCTCATCCAGACATGACCATAAGTCATGCAACATAAGAAGCCTAGTCATGTGTGCTTTCTAATCATGGTAGTTGTGTGGTGTCATTCGGGCCATAGAGGGGTTCGACATTGAGAGAAGAATATAGAAGTAGAAAGGTCGATTTTGAAGTAAATTACAAAATGCAGCCCCCCACAACGTATAAATATATCCCTCATAAACCAAAGAAACAACTATGGAAAGCACAAAAATTGAGAAAAAAACCTAGACGCCAAATCCAGAGAGGGAGGAAATTGAAGCCTTTACTTTAATGCCAAAAATATGAGCTTAAATGGTCTCATAATAAAATGGAACCTACATCATCGTCTCTAGCTTGGAACTAGCTTTCTGATGCTTATTTTGGATTGAAAAAAGACCTCCATATGCTCAAGTTATGGCCAAAAAAGAACTACTCCTCCAAAGAATAAGCTCTCTGGAAAATTACAAGCGCTGGAAAAAAATTGATGGTTGTATGGCCATCAAATGGCCATATACCAAAAAAAAATTGGTGGTCAGAAAATGACATTAGCACAACAGAAAATGACGTCAACCAGCCAAAAAATGACGTCAACAACCTAAAAATTTGTCTTGCCAGAATGCTGATGTCAACTTGATAGAAAATGACATCATGTGATAGAAAAATGGCGTTAGCACGTAGTTTTTCCGTCAGGCGACGGGAGGGTGGTGACAACAGTCGTTGGGTGGGACTGCACTGGCAGCAGCGATTACCGGGTAGTGTTGCACTAGTAGCGGTGGTGGGATGGCAGCCCGCCGATGATAGTTGGGTGCAGGTTGGGCCGCTGGTGGTGCACCAGCTATAGCGAGGTGCAAGCCAGGCGTAGGCAGCGCTCCAGTGGCAGTGAGGTGGTGCGCTAGTGGTTACTAGGCGGAGCACCCAAAACAACCGATTTATTGAAATTTTTTTTGAATTTTTCAATCTATACGACCCTTGAGAGGCCAAAAAAAATGCAAAGGCTACGATGGCCAAATTTCATAGATTTTATATGAATTTTGATTATACTAGTCCTTCTGAGCATGATGGTGGCATCTATTTTTGCCTAGAGTGCACCAAAAAAAGGTGCCTCCTCTAGATTGAAGAAAAAAAACCTTTAAAAATCTAAGATTTCTATCTTCCAATCATGGTTTCAAGATCTCTAAACCAGGCAGCAGCAGGGAAGCTTTGATACCATGTAGAAGTTGTGAAAACCAACTTCATAGTTCACCAAGAACACCTACATGCAAATAACCTGTTGTTGTAGAGAAACTAGAGAAAGGAAAAAATGCAACTTGGAAATCGCAACGAAGTGAGAGAAAAATGTATTCCAAGATAATGAAAAAGAAATTACAAGAGTTCAACCTTAAAGGTGAACAAAACCCTAAAGGGAAATAGAACTAGGTTTCTTAATATAATTAATATAACTTAAGTAAACTAGGGAGCAAAATATTAATTATATGCACCTAAGAGATAGCTTAAGTAAACTAGAGTAATAAATAACTTAATTAATTAAATTAAGATGATCTAATTAATAAGCGTAAAAGAATAATTACTCTAACAATGTATATGAATCTTCTTGGGATGACCTCAAGAAAATTTGTCTTAACTACTCAAGGTCAACTATGAAGAAAGGAAGAGGACACCAAACTACAACCACTAAAGGAATTAGTTAGGGAATTTCAAAGCTCGAGATATCTAATCTACTCTTAGATTTTAAGCAAGACATCATAAATGATGTTGCTACACAATCTCAACACAATGACTGCAAAGAACACAATGACTGCGTACTATCCACACTGTCGAAAGTAGAAGAAAGATTGCCAATGCAAATTAGTCGTTAGCATGGAGAACCAACATCTTCCAACTGAGTACATAAAGATAGATGGAGAGGATGAGCAAGTATTCTTCGTTTCTCAACGCTAACCAAAGGCCCAATGTCAAGGTATGCCTCAAGACCCTTTACAAAATTCAAATCTATATGGTAATCAATGGCAAAACCGTAGTACCCAAGGTCCTCCACAATATAGTTAACCCAATTGGAATAATGCTTGGCAAAATAATCCACAACAGTCTTAATTACCTCAGAATTCTCAACCTTCCTGACCAAACCAGCAAAATAATCGGTGGTCTAACCAACAAAATAATCAATGGCAGAATCATCATAACCAATGGCAACCACCCCAAGGGAATTGGAAATCTACAAACCAATGGAGAGGACCTTAGCAATGGCCTAACCAAAATACTGGTAATCCACAATTACCACCTCGAGTCCAACAACCTGCACTAATGCCACCACCTACAAGTTTTGGACCTCAAAAGCAAACTCAGTTACTTGCACAACCTCAGCCAAATCCATATAACCAACAACCACAACAAACCATGTATTCTGTTGATGCTCAGCAATACCCTACTTATACTCTAAAAAGTTGCAGATATACATTTGAGATCTAGTACAACCCTACCAATGCCTAAACTACCTTTCATAACTGAAATACTAGATACTCCTGCAGCATCAAAATCCACAAATTTTCAGCCACAAATGGTTGAACCAACCAATATAACTAGCTCAACTCAAACCCAAATAGTCGTTGAACCTCTTTTTTCGAAAAATCTCATACCACACAAACTTGCACAAATAGAGGAACAATTCTTTGATATCATTGATCAGCTAAAGAACATGCATGTTCAAATTCCTTTATTCCAAGCTATTAAAGATGTTCCTATTTATGACAAAGCCATTAGAGAAGCTTGTTTGCAAAAGCCTGGGAGAAAGAAAAAGGACCCAACCAAAGTCCATGTTGTAGGACAATTGGCTAATATTATGTTAGGAAAATTGGTCATTCCTAAATATTGTGATCCAGGAATTCCAGTTGTGAATGTGATTATAAATGGTCAGTCTGTTAAAAATGTTTTACTTGATCTTGGTGCTACTATAAATATTATGATTAAAGATATTATGAAAAAGCTGAATATAGAAGGGTTAAGAGCTACCTCCAACAATTTTGCAACTTGCAGATAATTCTACTATCACTCCTGATGGAATGATAGAAGATATAATAGTAACCCTAGACTCTCTAGAGTACCCTGCAGATTTCATGATTCTATTCCAAAAAGTCAATTTATCTAGTTACCCTGTTATCTTAGGACGACCATGTTAGCTACAATTGATGCAAATATAAGTTGTAGGTCAGGGAGTATGACCATATTAGATGGAAAAGCAACAAAGAAATCTAATCTATATCTTCCAGCACAACCATAACCAAATTTAAGTACATACGTATGGCCAGATTTAGGGGATGGAGAAGAAGAGTTAAAATTTATAGCGCAGCTTGTGATGTTACATAGACAGTCATTTCTGAAGCTATAGGAAGAGGATTCGGTAATTCAGAGTATTCTTGATAATACTTGTGTGGTAGAAAAAGATGTATCTGACAGTTCTACGTTAGAATTAACTACATATGAGGAATGTAATGAGAGTTGTTTTCTACCCAAGGAGCTAGACATTATCCATCAGCTTTACCATGTCAACTAGATACAAGTCCAATCTCTAAAGCTGCTATAGTTGATCTCACAATTACTGTTGAGTTGTCAAAGGGTCATAATCTCCATGTCAATCCAAAATTGCCTTCCACACAGATGATATAGTTAACAGAGCTTCTTCAAAAACATGAAAAGGCTTTTGCATGGGACTATTGGGGTATGAAAGGGTTAAGTCCTACATTATGCACTCATAAAATATACATCAATGAGGGGTGCTTGCTACTCTGTCTACCCTAGAGAAGGATTAATCCAGCCCCTGGAGAAATAGTTAAAACTTAACTACAAAAGTTGCTTGATGTTGGTTTTATATACCCTATATCTGATAGTAGATGGGTCTCACCTCTGGTCATGGTGCCTAGAAAGAGAGGGAAATGGTGGATTTCTGTAGATTAAAAAGAATTGAATAAGGCAACCAAAAAGGATCACTTTCTTTTAACCTTCATTGATCAAGTTCTAGACACTCTAGCTGGTAAGAAATATTTTTCTTTCCTAGATGGGTACAGCGGTTATAATTAGATAAGTATAGCTCCTGAAGATTAAGATAAAACCACATTCACATGCCCATGGGGTACTTTTGCATATTTTTTCTTGTCATTTGGTCTGTGCAATGCCCCAACAACCTTTCAATGAGTTGTCATTAGCATTTTTGTTGATATATCACATGATTGCATGAAAATATATATGGATGATTTCACAACATTTGGAGTCACCTTTGAAGAAGCCTTAATGAATCTTGAAAAGGTTCTTGTCTGATGCAAAGAACATAATCTATCACTCAATAGTGAGAAATGTTTTATGCTTATGCAAGGAGTGGTGCTTGGTCATTTCATATCAGCTACAGGAATACAAGTGGATCTGGCTAAGGTAGAGATAATTCTAACACTTCCCATACCTACAAAACCAAAGGATGTAAGATCTTTTTTAGGTCATGCCGGCTATTATAAGAATTTCATAAAAGATTTCAGTAAAATAGCTAGTCCTCTATATACATTGTTGACTAAGGAAGCTGAATTCATTTGGACACACGAATGTAATGAAGCCTTCCTGCAGCTTAAGAAACTCCTCACTATGGAACCAGTTTTAAAGGGACCTGACTGATCAATTCCATTTCATAGTCATACTGATGCATTAGACTATGTCGTAGGTGTTGTATTAGGACAAAAGCCTGCTAATCTTGAAAATGTCATCGACTATATTAGTAAAAGCCTTCATGGACCTGAACTGAATGACACAATAACTGAAAATAGAACTTTTAGCTGTAATATATGCATTGAACAAATTCATACATTATGTAACTGGATATCCTATTTATGATCATACTAACCACTCAGCTATAAGGTACTTAATGAACAAACCTGCTATAACTGGTAGATTGGCAAGATGGCTCTTGTTGTTACAAGAGTTTGATATTACCATTATTGATAAGTTAGGAAAATCCAACATAGTTGCTGATTATTTGTCTAGACTACACATTGATGATGAAGTTTCAACTCCCATTGAAGATACCTTTCCAGATGAGCACTCGTTCCACATAGCAACTCATACACCATGATATGCAAACATAGAAAACTATCTGGTTGCAAATAGAATACCCCCACACTTTCCTCATAAAGATAAAAGGAAGTTAGTAGAGAAGATTTTTAATTATTCATGGATAGATAAGAATCTCTTTTATACTAGACCAGATCAAATCATGAGGAGATGTGTCAGAGAGGATGAAATATATGACATACTACATGCTTGTCATAATGAACCATGTGGAGGCCATTTTGCAGGAAAGACGATAGCACAAAAGGTACTTACTACTAGGTATTATTGGCCAACATTACATAAGGATGCAGTAACTTATACAACCAACTGTGACAAATGCCAGAGGATGGGTCACTCAACTAAAATTGATGAGATGCCACTCAATCCATAGATTGTAGTAACACCTTTTGACAAATGGGGTATGGACTTCATAGGTCCAATTGACCCACCATCAAGTGGCAAATCCTACATCTTAGTATGCACGAATTATGTAACCAAGTGGGTGGAAGTTTGAACAATGAAAAATGCAAGAGATGAGAAAGTAGCTAAATTATTATATGAAGAAATATTCTCCCGCTATGGAGTTCCCAAAGAACTTGTCATAGATCAAGGAGCCCAATTTACATCAAACTTGATCATTGAGGTTATGAAAGAATACAACATAAGGCATTGCAAATCTAGTCCCTGTCACCCTCAAGAAAATGGGCAAGCAGAGGTCACCAATAGAGAAATTGAAGCCATTTTGACTAAGAAAGTGCACATATACAAGAAGGATTGGAACAATAAATTAATTGAAGATGTATGGGCATACCGAACTACATGGAAGACAACTATTGGCTTTACTCCATTTGAACTTGTGTATGGAAAAGTAGAAATGTTGCCTATTGAATTTGAACATAAAACCCTACACACTACTTTGGAATTGAACATTAATCTTCCTACAACACAACAAGAGAGACTTCTCCACTTGAACTCACTAGATGAAATGAGAAACACAACATTAGAAAGAACAAAGATCATTAACAACAATGAAAGAAGTGGCATGATGTACATATCCATAATAAGAAATTTCAATTGGGAGATTGGGCCCTTCTATATGATTCTTGTTTCAAAGAGAATCCAAGGAAGTTGCAAACTCGATGGCTAGGACCTTATGAAATTCAGCATGTCTTTGACAATGGAGCAGTCCAACTAACAATTATCGATCATGTCCACTTCGAATTACTTGTAAATGGCCATAGGTTGTGCCTCTATCACAAACCATAGACCAAAGAAGAGTTTCTCCAGTAGTTCCAACTACACAATTTCCCAGCTAACACACTTCCTACAGCAAAAGGTGCTGACCTCCTACCTGCAGCTCTTCAATAACAACTCCTTTGAGCATGCCCATAATAAACACTTTATGTCCACTTAAAGTTTAGATTCTTCATTCACCTTCTAATTTCTTCTTTTTCAATCTATCTCATTTCTTTCTTCCATCCACCCATCTTCCATGTCATCATTTTGCAATGTTTTCAATAACATGATGAGTTTGCTAACGTATGTTGTCACTACTAACCTCCAACTCTCACCACCTTTCAACACATGCAATGGTCAATTAAGAAAGTATAAGATTTTCAAAATTTTATTCATTTATAGAACATAGATTTTGTTGGTTATATCTATTACTAGCTTATATATTATTGCAGCATTATGCCAGTTCCATACCTTGTGCCAATTATGACAAGTGAGGACACTTGTCCATGATTCGTAGGGGGCAAGGAAGGTTACTAATTCCCAATGACATATTTATTTATTTATTACAGATCTTCAAATCTGTACATCATCTTTAAAACCCAGTTACCATAGTACACAAGTGTAATGTGTTGTACTCTTATTCCTGAATAATTACTTACTGTCAAGCTATGATATGACCCAAATTCAATTTTGACGTGATACAAATTCAATTTTGGGAAGATTTTTGCATATCTATGATTTATTTTTATTAAACCCACATTATTATTACTCATGACGAAAATTAGCAGAAAAGAATGTGAAATGTGAAAAGGTCTGTGATTTTCAAAAAGAAAAGAAAGCCTAAATTTATAGAGGGAAGAAGGTAGTAGTGCAAGCAGAGTAGAGTCTAAAATTGACAAAGCCTAAATGGGAGGACAATTGTAGTGATGGGAACCAGTGGAGCGTAGTGTTTTACTTTCAGATGTGGAGGCAGTGAGAAGATTTAATGCATATGGCTAGTTAGGGTATTTTCTAAACTAACAGAGTTTGATGATGAAGCAGCCACTGAATTATATGTACATTTGAGGAAGGAGAAGCAATGGTATGGGGGTTTGACAGTTGTTGCCATAGAAGAATGGATAATAGAAGTAATTGGGTTACTAGGTGTTGGTCTAATTTTTTACATATTAATTTTTCTTAGAATCATGGTGAAAATCATATGTGAGTTCTTTTGTTAGATCATAGGGTTTTAGGTTTTGGTCTCGTATTTTTGATATCTTTTAAAATCTGTGTAAAACCTTAGGTCTTGCCTTTTAAATTTTATCTTGGCGCGAAAGTTTTTAAAAAAAAGGGATAAGCAAATATTCTTTTCCCACCTGCTTTGAGGTCTTTGTTGAGTCCTTTTGAAAAGGGTTTTATCCCGCCGTTGGATCTTATTTGAATCTACGGTTATCCCATACTCACTATAGCAAGATGCTCGAAGATTACACATAGCGAGGTAGCGACCATCGGAGAAATATGTGTGATAATGAAAAGTAAAGTCCGACGTTGAGAAATGTGTTAACATGAAGACATTATGACCACGTGCTATGTCCCAGGCTTGTCAGTTTTAAGAAGAAACGCACATGAAAAAATTTGCAAATGGTGTCACCAGAGTTCAAGTTTCTCTGGCAATTTGCAAAGTCGCTATTAGAAAATCAATGCAACTTGTCGGTGGTGACATAGCGAGTGCTCGGATTTTGCAAGAGGCAGTGTTCTTTTAAAGGTTGATGTGACTGTGAAAATTCCCATGCAGACTTATAAATATGCACGACTACCTTTTCTGACACCAGTATTAATTGGTGAAGTTTCAATCAATGTATCTTTGTTTTTTGTCACCAAAATTGTGAATCTATCAGAGGTCGCTATATCGCTAGTTGGGAAAACACCAATTTTTTGGTAGCGACATAGTGAGGGCCCGATCATTGCAAAGGACGACGTTCTTTTAAAATAAGAAATGATTTTGAGGATCCCAAGGAAAATATTGTGCAAGCTTTGCTTTTATTTCTATGCAAGTTGTGTCACTCATAGTTTTATTTCTCAGCGTCTGTTTTGGTGGTTATCGAAATGTCGCTATATCACTAGCCGGATAGTTAGTAATTTTATCGGTGGTGATGTAGAGACTGGTCGAAAGGTTGTGATGTAATAGAAAATCCTCAAAGGTGGGCCCCAAACGAGTGACTTGACAAAGCTGAGTTGTGCAGATCAAATGACATGGTAGCATCCTATTGAGCATTTATGAGCCAAAAATTTTGAATTCGTCAGAACTCATTATATCGCTAGTCAGATAGTTAGTAATTTTGCTAGTAGCGATGTAGCAACCCGCCTAAAAGTAACAAACACGGCAAGGCCAAGGACATGTATATCACTAAATTTTTAAAACTATATGTGTGTGTGTGTGTGTGTGTGTGTGTGTGTGTGTGTGTGTGTGTGTGTGTGTGTGTGTGTGTGTGTGTGTGTGTGTGTGTGTGTGTGTGTGTGTGTGTGTGTGTGTGTGTGTGTGTGTGTGTGTGTGTGTGTGTGTGTGTGTGTGTGTGTGTGTGTGTGTGTGTGTGTGTGTGTGTGTGATTACATGTTAAACCAGCTCAGTGCCAGTGGTAACTTGGACACGCTCCCCATGTATAAAACATGCAAAGAATTATGATCGTTAGGTCAAACTAGAATCAACAGTCCTCGCTATCTCGCTATGGAAAGTTGCAAGTTGTTTACTCTATGCCACATAGCGAGTATGGGACCCACCATTCTTCAGCATACTTTGTGCAATTTCTCTACCTTTGATTTGGTCTTGGATCAATGATGCTCGTTAACTCGCTATGGAAAGATGTGTGAAGATTATGTATAGCGAGTTAGCGAACGAGGGACCCACCATTATTCTCTTAAAAGTTGTTTCAAATATCTGCCACACGATCAAAGCAAAATCAGTGGTTGTCGCATACTTGTTCTAGCAAGATGCTCTAAAGTTATGCATAGCAAGGCAGCGACTTGATGACACATGTCCCTAGTCATCAATGGGCCTAGGATGAAATGCCAGCATTGAAGGAAAGATACAGATGGAGGCAGTTTATTGGTTTGACTGCCAGCATGCTAAGAAGAAAAGTGAGTAAGCCTAGTTCTCATTCCTGGATTGTAGGATTTTTCAAGGATCCATGGCGCAAATTTAAAAGGAAGTTTGGTGCCACTCTGTTTTTCTATTTTGCGCATTGATGATGAATGAAAGCTTTCGCATGTGGGAGAAACAGAGTATAATATAGGAGATTTTCATTAGTTCTAGTCCCATGCAAACAAAGATTTCACATTTTTTTAGCACAAGATCCTATTGATCATATTGTGTTTTGCCTAGTACGAACGTGAACTAATTCCTCATCTATTCGAGAGCAATTGCAGAGGTTCATAGAAGAACAAGTTTGGCAAATAAAGTAAGTACTCATATTTCAACCTCTATAGCATTCTAGTTCCTATTATTAGGATCAAGATGCCTCCTAAGAAAGCATTTTCTAGGCAAGTTAATTACATGGATAGGAATGTTTATGATGATTTGTTAGAATTACTCCCAGAATCCACCACTGAACCTACACAAGTTAATAGGCTTAAAATTGTTGATGGCTTATATGACAAAGGGAATTGGGTTAGGGATGCAACAACTACACAAACTAGTCTTGTCTTGTTTAAAAAGTGGTTTTCAGAAAGGAATTTGTTTGCCCCGCATGCTAATGTGTGGAATTTTGATTTGGGAAAGCTAGTAGTACCAAGTGTTTTCATGGATTATGATTTGCTTGAAGCCATTGCCAAGAATTATGACCAAGCTATTAGGGTGGTGAGAGGAAATGATGGTGTGCCTATAATATCAATTAGTCCTAAAGAAATTAGAGAGGTTTTTCACCTAGAACCACTGTCAGATTACCATGTGCCAATCAATTTTCCAGAATTAGAAAATGAATACAAAGCAAAGAAGGATGTGATTAGGGGAGGTGCATTGAGGGCACATACTGGTACAATAGGAACTCTGCCAGTAATTATTGTAGCCTCTAGAGAACCTTTTAAGAAGAGTCTTTTCACTTCCCAGGCTATAGAGATATATAAGACCCTGTGCTGTGTTTTTGGTGAAGATGAGCAAGATTTCATGCCCATTGGCCTTATGTATATGATGGTTCAAATTGCTTCTTTTGGTATAGATGTTATTGTTGATTTTGCCTCCTTTTTGGTTGAAGAAATTCATACTGGTTTAGTTGGAATTGCAAAAGGGAAGATAAAGAAAACTTTTGGACACTATTCTCTATTGATGCACATGTTCTTGTTCAAAGGGGTGACTTATTTTGGTAAAGAGATGGATTTGAACAGAGAAGAGAATGCAAAAGCACTGCCAGTCCAGTTGTGGAGTGCAGATATGACCTGGGATGCAAATAATGCCAATTTTGTCAGATTTGATAGGTATTTTGCTTCTAAATTGAGATGTCTCATATTAAGAGACAATCCCAAAATCCCTACGGTATTAATGGACCTCCTCAGACCTATGGACAAACCCCATAACTTGAAAGTTTCACACAATTGGGGAGATATCATTCCTTACCCTATTTCTACGGTTTTCAAAATCTATGGTTTTAAAGGGAGTCTTCATGTCTTGCCTTACCAAGTACATTTGACGGTAGGAATGGCTAAATTTTTGTGGTAGTTAGGAGGAGTAGAAGAAATGTTTCTATCGAAAAGGCAATTAGGGTCAATTTTCCCTACCTGCATAGTGGCTCATCAGTTTGTGATTACCAAAGGGGGTTGGCTCTTTTTGCATTGAATTTTAGATCAATATATGATGGATGTCTCTCATCCCCATTTTTGTGATTCTGAGGGATTTTTTAATCTAACCTTGAGGCATAGAATTAAGCTAGGACAGGTTAAATATGATTCATATTTTCCAGAGGACATTATAAGGAATGAATTGTCATTGCAGGAACAGGAAACTAAGAAGGAAAAATGGAGAGTTTATTCCCAAGTCTTAGAATTCATTCATTGTTTTGATCAGAAATATAGTCCTTTAGATAATGTTAATACAGAGGCTGACAAAATAAATAAGCTCATGAGTAACTTCCCTAAAATAATGGAAGCTATGAATGAGAAGAAATAATTTTTTATTGATTCTTATCTTGATAAGGCCAAAGAAGTCATGAGGAGGTTGGCTTTCACTCCTAATATAGGAGCTGGTCAAATAATTGTACAAAAGAAGCCTGGTTACACTATAATTCAAAATAAAAGAGTTCCTGTAGATAAGGGCAAGCAAATAATGGGATCCACCAGTACAGCCCTAGAGGAGAGACCTAATGAACCTAGTCCCAAGAGGTAGAAGGTAATGAAAGAAGAGAGACCTCAAGTTGAGGAATATTCACCCACTCAATCCCCTTTGAGAATTGGAGAAGAACAGCTTACAGGTGAGCAAATTGAGCAGATGGGATCACAGGGAGGTATCTTTATTACTCAAGCAGAATTGGATGAAGGTAACCCTCCAGAACTTCCTCTACCAAGTTTGGACCTAACAATAGCTAACTATAGAGGTAGGGAATTGGACCCTGTGTTAGAACAGGCAAGTCATAAATTTTTGGCTGATGATAGCTTTGTGAAATCTAGGGCTTTTCAACAGTTTGCATGGAGGGCAAACATGAATATTTTTGAGGAAAAACATAAAAGTTTGAAAACAGAGCATCTAGAAATGGATCAAGCTTCCATCCAGAACCAAACAAAAGAAGAAAGGATAAAAGAATTTCATAATATAAGCCCTGAGGATGGAAGGCAAATGGTGAAGGCATCTAACATTCTATTGTTACCAAATTGGGATATTGTTGATGCCTTAGTTTTCAGTTCTGTTTCAAATAAACTGACTTTGCAAGATCAAAATAAAGGGGACTTTCAAGGCACTGCATTCATTGAAGATCAAGTTGCATTGGTCAGTTGGTCATTGAGAAGAGGGTCTAGAGCCACATCATCACAACTAGATGAGTCTGGATTGATGGGAAACATAATTGTAAGAAGAGTTGTTGATACGTCACATGTGCAGGCAGCACACTAGAATGTGGATTCTTCCAAGTTTCTTTTGGCCACTGCTAAGAAGGCGGAACAAGCTATGTTTGAGTTATAGAATAAATATGAAACAATTCTTGAGGCCTATAATAAGGAGGTTAAAAGGAGAATTGAGCTTAAAGACAAGCTATTGGGGAAGTCCACTAAGCCAAGAATAACATACCCCTATCCTCCAGTGGAACCTTTTAAATCCACCCCCCTTGTAGAAATACTAGACACACCTCAAAGGCCAAAATATTACACAGCTGAGGATTTTGAAGAAGAGAAAAGTAAGCTATGGGCCTTACATGTAGAGTTAAATATGCAATATGAGGATAAGCTTAGAAAGGCTCTAATGTATTTAGTAGATAAAATTGAATGGCCCTTATTCTATGATTAGTTGGCAAGAGTAATAAGTATATGGGAGGAACTGAAAACCCATGATAAAGCCCTCAAGCCTATTGTTAATAAGTGGGGTAAAAGGGAGAAAGAAATCACCCTTTTATGTTATTCAGTTATAAGGTCTTCCCATGACCATATTGAAAAAATGTATGATGTTGCTAATGACCTGTCAAATTTTGATAACAGGAGAATTGCTCTGCAACTGAAAATTGTTTCTTATTTAAGCAAGTACAAGAATCAAATATTTGATTTGTTTCCTTGTGCATTGGATAGAAAAAGTAAATTGAAATATAAAGATGCATGGAGTAAAGAATTAGATGACCTTTTCTGCATAAGGATAAATAAATTTGTAAACGAAAAGGAGCATGCCTGGTGGGCCATCACGATAGAGGAATTGATTACAGTCCAGTTATTTTTTGATTCTTTGAGACAAGAGTTTGTTAGTCTTCAAAATGAGGCTAACTATGTATTAAAGAAGCAAGATGATATCCTGCAATCCAGCTAGCTTGATGATGCACAGTGTAACACCTGGATAGTAGATATTCCTTCTGATGAGTAGTTAGAAGAAGGCGATACAGATGATGATGAGGAACAAAAAGGTGAGGTGCAGATCATTGACACATCAGCACCAGATCTTAAAAAAGAAGAAGGTGAAAAAGTAATATTGCCTGCTCAAGGTGAAAGCAGTGAAAACCCACAGGAAAAAAATGATTTGGAGGCACCATAGAATAACCCTTTGTTGGCCAGTTTGGTAGCCACATATTCTGAAGATGTAGAATAGTGAGGGACAAATCAAAAGTTGATGATTTGTAGCAGTAACAGAAACGGGCCTACCGAAAGAATTTTGATGCGCTTGGCATTCTGTTGTGCTCATTTTTGTCTCTTGTTTGGTGTTTTGTTTCTAGGACACTTGTCAAATCACAATTGCCCTTTTCTTGTTCCTACTCATGTCTATATAAATGAGTTTTCAAGGCATTGTGATGGTTTGAAACTTCTATAATTTTTGTGTTTCTCAAGAAAAGTACAGACAGTCGGCCCAATAGTATGTAGTTGTTTTGAGTTTGCTTCCACTTGTACTCTCTGATGACACATTGGAATGACAGAAATAGCAATTTGTTCTGGGCTTTCAATTGATTTCTATTGGTCATTGTATTAGTCATCTGAAAGGATAATACAAAGGGGTATTTACACTATATTTGTGTCATCAATTTATGTCTTCTTTTTCTAGGTTTGTCTACTTTGAAGTCATTTTAAATAAGGTTTAATTTGGCTGAATGCAATCTGGATGGGTTGCATGCTGATATCACTGTTGCTTTTAATTCAAGGAATTATAAAAATGCTTCAATGGATTGGTAGGGTTTATGAGTTTATAGAAAAGATACTTCATAAGAATGGAAATGGGTGATTACAATTGATTAATTCATTTACAAGTTATTGGAATTAGATCTCTCACCAATGGTTAATTTTTTGCCCAATGGATAAAGCATTGGTCACATAAGTCAGAAGTGAGCAAGGGTAAATTTTGCTGCTACATATCAAATCATTTTTAAAAAAATTAAAACCATTTCATTCCATTTTGGTTAGAGTTACACATGCTGGTTACCACTCATTTGCATATAGTTTTCTGAGTCTTAGATAGCCACTAATTCGAGGAATACTTGTAAACCATAGGAGATTTATAACCATATCTGCTTATAGGGGATACATATAGATTTGAGAAGTTTTTAGAGAAAATTGATAAACTGTGTATGTGCCTAAGGGTATAAGATGAGAATTAGAATGAAACTAAGATAATTTCATACCATAGTTTGCATTAGAATCATCCCTAGGTATACCCACCTTGGTTTAGCAAAGCCTAAAGAGTAGAAAACCATTTTTCGTTTTGTTGAAGTTGGGTCAAAGTGGTTTATTCATATAATTGCTACTAGGAGTTGGCTAATCCTTAGATTGTGTGAGTAATTTCACTGTGATATTGAGCTTTTTTTTGCTCAGTAGTTTCAAACACCAACACCAGGAGTGGGAGAACACTGCCCTAATGCACATGATGCAAGGTTAGCTAGGGCCTAATTTTTCATACCAACTGACCCTCCATTGGATACAACCAGGCAAGGTTACAAAAGAACATCTCTTCTACCACCACACAATGAGTTGGTCATACACATTATTAGGTATTTTACCTGTGAAGGAATATTTTCATATTTGCATGCACATCATTTTAAGTTGCTCAGTTATATAAGGCATAATTTTCTAGTGAATGTTCCAAATTTCTTGTACAATATATTATGTATTAGTGTTGAGGAAACCCAAAAAGGGAAGGACAACTCAATTACTCATCATGCCCTAATCATATTGCTTATAGAGAGATCTCATAGGGATGCCTCTCCCATATCATGGGCTGAATTTGTCTATTGTAAAACCTTGCAACTTCAACGAAGAAAATGCAGTCCCCATTGACGCAACTACTAAGCAAAGCACCCAAGATGCTGAAACTGTAAATGTGCAAGAAAATGTGCCTTTACCCAATCAAAAGAGAAATGTACCTACCTTTGACCAAGCAAAGAGGAAATGGAGAGTGCAAGAAGAAACCTCAGTTCTGGTAGTAGAAAAATAAAACTCCACAATCTCAAAGCAAAAGAAAACAAAGATGGGTCCTACAGCAGTCACTCTTATAGCAAAGACATTGAAAAGAGGTGGTAGTAAGAAGGTCATGGTACTTAAGGAGACCCTTGTGCAAAGAAGCCCTAGAATGAAAGAAGAAACTTCTAAAGTATCAGTAGAAACTCAGTCTACTCCACCCAAACCATCTAATGAAGAATCCCTAGTACAAGTTGTCTCGGATGATTCCCCCAATCAACCTGAAGTTCCAGACATTCCTCAAAACCCTAAAGAGGAATGTAGGGTTGAGGTGAATGAAAGCCAAAATAATTCCCCAGTAGGCCAACAAGATACTCTAGGCTATAAAGATGAAAAAGTTCCAATAATGCATCAGCTAACTTGCTTGAAAAATGGTCTAGTTCCCCACAAGTGAACATGGTTTACAAATTTCTTAGAACAATCATGAAGGGAACAAAGGAAAAATAATCATAAGGAAGAAATTGCAAAAATAAGAGAGCAATTGACAAAATAGAAGCAAAGAATGGATCATGCCCTTAAATTGGCTGATCAAATAATTACTTGTAGACCACCACCTAAAATCTATGCTATTTGTTTAAAAGAACAATTCCTTTTATTCCAGCTTATGTTGACCCTCAAAGACATAAAAGTAGAATTCAAGACAGCCCAGGAATTCTATGGTTTATACCAAACTCTTTCATCTTGGCAGCAAAATTTACTCTATGAATTATATGTGCACAATTTCATTATCCCTAAAGAAACTCAATGGAATCCTTTACCTTACATAGGAGATATACATTTGAGGGCCTTAATGTCTTGGATGCATAATGAAGCCAATTATGACAGACAATTGAATAATTATACAGATGAGGAAAGAATAGAACTCTTGCCATTAAGAGCCAAAAGTGATAAACCAAAAGAAGTTCTGAGGGATTGGTTTAGATTGACCTATGGGGATAAGCACAAGGAGATAAGAAAATGAATCTTTGAGGCTAGAATAAAGGTATATGTGGAATATGATAACTTGCCTTATTTTACCTTTTAAAGAGCCATGGCTAGTGTTAAAAGCAGATGGGGAAGGCTACCTGAAGGACTAAGAAGACTAGAGCCACATAGTCCTATTAATTTAGAGGTTTCCCTTCATAGAGCTCTAAAATACATGCAGTTGGGAAGGTAGGCTAGACCAGAACTGTGGTGTCCACTAGCAATGCAGCCACCAATGCTCATGTGGCCTTTGTATGATATCAATTCTGAATGACTTGACAAGTTGTAAGAGGACCATAGAAGGGAAGTCTGGGAGAGAACATGAGGATTCTACTACACCTTCAAAAGTAGCAAGAGAGGGAGGACTGAAGTTGGAGATTTTCGAGCAATGACTAGAAGGTGCAATGCTTGAGGACAAGCATCAAAATTATCAGGGGGCAAATGGCAAGGCTAATTATTGCCTCTATTTTATGATAATTTTAAAATACTCTATTTTAATATTGCCAAGACATTTGTGAACCTATGTTTAGCTTAACCTATGGGTAGATAGTATGTCATATTTTGTCAGTATTATACATATAATGTAGTATTTTATATAACCATCAGAATGTGTGTTCTAATATTTGGATTTAATTTGATTATGCTTGTTTGAAAATATTTTACATCATAACTAACTTGATAGGGAAGGAGTTGGAGATGGTCGACAAACTTCAAGGAGGAACATTAAATTCTAGTCACAATGGAAGAACCATAAAAATATTAGAAGACGCGGTCGCTACAAAGGAGTAGCCATTATTTCATGAATGTAGGGATGAAAAGTTGATATATTTCCTCTGCATTTACTATTGTGTTGACATGGTTATTCAAACTTTATTGTTTGTACCGTGAACTATTATGTTTCCTTCTTTTTCTTTGGCATGTTTGTAGTCAGTTTGTTTACTTTCCTATCTTAGAATAAGTGTCAAATTTATAGGGATTGGATCGATAGTTTTAGGGGTTGGAAAAAATTTATGAAAAGAAACTGTTGACTCTTTTAGTGAATTATTTTCACAATTTTTATGTATTGTTCTCATGTAAGAAATTTTGAAACATAATGAAATAATCCTTGGTTTACATTTTGTGTTAGTAGATTAGTAGAAGCTGACCAAGGGGACCCACTTGGGAGGTGGATTATATTAGAGTAGTGTAGATTTACATCCAACATTTTCAGTATTTCAAGTAGAAGTTGTAAGTTTCTTCCTACAACATCATACTTTGTGAGTGTTCTTGTAGTATCTGTGAGAACAATTATAGAGAATGGTCTGAGTTGGAATATAGGTTAGCATTTAATTACATTTCAAACATTTATTTCAGTGAAGAGTTAAATGTGTTATTTTCCTGTAGCACTAGTGTAGGTCATTTCCTTGTATTTTACTTTCCTACAGCATAAGCATAATGACTCTTTAAGAAGCCTAGTGCACATACTGTGCTGACCATTTCAAGTATACATCCCTAGGTTGACAAATTAAATGCACCTCATGATAGGGAGAATAATCCTTAGATTAAATATACTATTCCTAAATAAGGCCTTGAGCATGATTATCACACACCTATTGTGAGGCAAACCATCATCTACCTATGTTCTTTTTTGACTGGGCTCCACCATTGGCTCTGGTGTTTGTGCTCACTTTGGAGACTTGTGATTTTCAGCAGTTTTTACTTTGACAATGGTTTTTCGGAATTTCCTTAGGCTAGTTCTTAGCGCTTTGGAGGTGTTTTTTTCTCACACACAATCACACATTTGGATTGGGATCACAAGTCATGCACGATGTTTGAAGTCTATGTTAGTTCATGCTCATATTCTCTATTTTTGGGTGGAGCACATGTCCAGTGCACCATCAATGTTCAAAATTTGCAATACACTTTTGGAGGCCCTTACTCAATGGCATCGGGGTAGAAAAGGTAGGGCAAAGCCCAAAATCGTGGAGGAGAGACTACCTCGGGAGGAAGAGTATAAGGATTGCTACCACACCATGCTAACTTTTGGGCCCAACACGATTAATGTGCCCCTTTATTTACACGGGACTAAGCATAATTTTTGGGACTCTACACCTCATGCGATACTTTTTTGGCCTTGTTTTTGGCATGTGTAGTGTGTTGTTTTTTAGAGTAGCACTTGTTCATTTTGCATCGCATGGTTGGTTATTTTCTTTGGGAGACTGTCATTTTCTTAACAAGGGAAAGTTATTTGTGGTTCCCATTTTTCTTGTCATCACCACATGTTGGATTTTGGGGGAAATGATGGTTTATTGGGAGATGCATATTTTTGGCATGTGCAACTTGGGCAGGTCAACATTTTGTCCGAGCTAGTTTCATGTGCTGGGCCTCCTTAATATTTTGGTGGTTTCTAGCAATTGTAAGTGTTCTTTGACCTCACATAGGCTTCTCCCATGTAGTTGGAAAAATCATCTCCATGATTGGTGCCCACACATTGATACTTTTATCTGGCCTCACGTGTTTGGATTTTTTGGAGTCTACCAAAAATTGCCATGTCATCCCTGTAGTGCATCCTTGGGTACACTTTTGGGTTATTTGTATGATGGTTTTGTGTGATTGGAGGGTGATTAGCCTTTCACTCATGACTCTGGCTACCCATACGTCATCTTTCTATTGTCTGCCACGTGGCTTGTTATTTCTCAC
Organism: Cupressus sempervirens; assembly: GCA_028749045.1. Classification (NCBI taxonomy): domain Eukaryota; kingdom Viridiplantae; phylum Streptophyta; class Pinopsida; order Cupressales; family Cupressaceae; genus Cupressus; species Cupressus sempervirens. The sequence continues at coordinate 30,698,096 of CM053787.1, forward strand.
AATTTATAGGCGAGTTTGAAATTTTCAAACAAAAAGTGGATTAATGACTTGTTGTGGACCCATCACTTGTACATGCTTTTTTGCCCACCAAATTATCCTGACACTAGCTCTTTATTTGTTGATGAACTGATTTTTATCAGCATATTGGATGTTCTTTTTCCAACATCAGGGGTCATTTTTTGGCATTTTTTTTGCCTTGATGACTATTTTCCCATCAAATGTATGCTCATCACTTGTTGATGTCAGCACTGCATTAGCATATCTTATCACTCATTTAGGCTTCATTTGGACCTACCTTCACATTTTTGCACATATCTTGGGCATATAGACTCTATTTTTTACAAAAGAGATATTATCATAAAGTTGGTTTTGAGGTCGTCACAGTGGTACCAGTGATTTTTAGTTTTGATAAATTTTTTTGGCTTTTTCTATTGTCAAAATTAGGGGTACAATTTTGCACTCTAGGAGACATATCTTAAGCATCTGATCTCTAATTTGGGAATTCTTTATATCATTGGAAAGGTTTGTTCGAGCTCTTTCTAGTGATGTGGGTTATTTTTTCAAATTCTGCTCTAGGCACATTCTATTTAGTATTTTGCATTTTTGCATTCTGGTGGATATCTTGGTTGTTTTAGGTCTGGGGATTAATTTCATTACTTCAGATGATTTGTCATGGGTTTTACTATATGTTGTATCATCCTTATGTCTCTTCTCATCTATTTAGACATCATTTGTATGCATCCTTGCAAATGCACTAAGATAAAATGACATATTTCATCTGTATTTTTGCCTTCTAATTCGAGCAGTGTCATATGAGGACACTCATGCAGATTATTGTAATCTTGGGATACACCATATCTTGTGCCTTATTATACATTAACTACTCTAATTAAAGTACCATGGGGGGTTGATGTTTTGCCTTTGTTTGTCATGTTCCTTTGTCCAATAAGTTTCCCTTTTGTGACATTAGCCTCAAGACGTGTCTAAGATTGATCACCTCAATACACACATATGTACTCTTTTGTGCATCTTGATCATGGTTCCTTGACATGCAGTTCTATTGGCCCACTTTTCCAGTTGCCTATCACCTCACCCTTGTCTACATTAGGGGGGTTCTTTTGTTGTTTCTCATGCTTCCTTGGTTCGATGGAGTGAGTTATGTATTAAGTTTTATTCCTATGTACTAGGTGGATGTAGTGGTTGGGGTACCTATGCATTTCAGTGAGATGGATCATTTTCCATATAGGCACTCTTCTTTTCATTCCTACTTTGGTTGTAGCCTTCCATGTTTGATTGATCATCTCTTCGGGCTTTGGTGTCTCATGCCATCTATATCTTCAACTTCAGTTGTTTTCCTTGGTGTGCCTCCTAATTTGATGTAGATTATAGTCTTATCTACTTGGTCAGGTTCTATTTCAGTGGAGGTTCTTCAGATTAGCAGATACTTTTGACAGAGCTTTGCAACTTCTACATGCTTCAGTGGTGTTCTTCATGATCATCTTTTTATTCTTACCTTTTGGGACATTCCCTTGTTTGGAGGCTTCTTCAGTCCTTCGTGTTAGAAACAATAGTCCACCAAGATAACTTGGGGGGGGGGGGTGTTGAATCAGTTATCCAACAATTAAAACATTTATCTTCTTTAAATAAACTTAACCATTCAACCAAAGTAAACAATAACTATAACAATATGCTCATAAACAATTACACTAGATAGGTTAACTAGGGAAACCCTTGATCAAAGGGAAAACCCTGGTGGCAATGATTCCCACAAGATGATGTACTAATATAAATATTCCTTGATAGAGGATGGACCCTGTTAGGAGTCTATTACAACATTTAGTACATATGAGTCCCTATTAGGAGACTTTGAATCCCTATTAGGAGATTCTGACCCTATTAGGAGTTGTAGTACAATGTATGCAAGAAGAGCCCACTGCCCAAACATGCAATTTCAATTACAAGAAGAGCTCACTGCCCAAACAAGTAATTTACTATTATGTTTCTCTTTCCTCAATTTTGTCAACTGAACCAATCACTGTCAGACCTTGTAGACTAGGTCATAAACCTTGGATCCAAATATCAAACCTCGAATCATCCAATAAAAACCTTGGTAATGAAGTTTCCTTCACTTTCGCTCTACTCTGCTCAACTTTGCATTTCGCTCTTGTACTGCTCAAAAATTACTTTTCCATGTCATGCTTGATAAATGAAAATGTCCTTCCTTTATAGTGAATCCATAAAACAATTCCCTGAGTTGGTTGTTATACCTTCTCAATTAATTATTATAGGACCACTTTAAGAACACGTTAGACTTAACGATAACATTAATCTTCCATCTTGCAACTTGAAAAACTTTTTGTACACACAATATCATGATGAGTGAGCTTAGCTACGTCATCATCAACATGTGTTCTTTACATCCTCAACCTTGATTCTCAGAATAACAATTTTGCTAAGAACATGCCTCTGTAAACTCTATCTCAGAACATACATTACCAAAACTTACATAAGTTCTTCTAGATTTAACATTTCTTCATCCGACATTAACTGCATATACTAGATACACAAAAATATCTTCCATAATCGCAGATAATGATAATACTCAACTAGTCATTCATACCAACTTGATCTTTCCACTGTTCTTCTATTAGATGCCACATAAAACTGCTATGTTGACATCAATGAAAAACTCAGTCATGAATGTAACATATCATCATAGTAACACAACTACAATACTCCCCCATAGGAATATCATTAACGTTCATGCTTCCAACACTTCACTAGGTTCTTTCAGCATTATTTCTATCTCTTTTTAGAGTCGGGTTGTTCCCATGTGGTTTTCTCTATTTCTCCTCTTTTCGGATATTTGGTTGTGCTTGGTTACCTTATCAGGCCTTATTGCTAGGACCCAATTTTACTTTCAATAGTAGTTTCTAGGTTTTTAGCTACTCCATAAGTTTATCTTAAGGGAGGTGTTAGAGTGATCAAATATTTTCTTATTAATTAAATCATGTTGATTTAATTATTAAGTCACTTATTTTCTCTAGTTTACTTAAGCTAAACTTTGGGCATATAATAATTAATTCTTTTATTAATTATTATCATGCAACCTAGGTTTTACCTATTAGATTTTTTATCTCCTTTTATAACAATTGATCTCTTTGTAATTATTTCACTTTTGATAATACCAATCTCTCTTTTTGTTCATCAAGAATGTCTCGTCAATGGATTTGGCAATTCCAACCTCCATAGCTTTTTGCTTTTGTTTCTATGACAGGTGTTTGCATGCAAGTGATTCTTAGGAGTTGTGGGGTTGATCTTTCATCAACTTTAACACTCCTTTATAAAATGAATTTGTCTAGTCCTTATGCTATGTGGTAGAACCTTGCCCTTTTGTTATTCTAAGTGAATATCCCATTAGTGGTAGGAATATCTACTAGATTGTTCTTTGAAAACCACTCTCTAAATTTTGTCATCACCTACGTTACTATTTGAGTGCCTCTATATTTTTCTTCTAAGTTTATGAGAGCACTAAAGTATCCCCCTAAAAATTTCTATTTAAGATTTTCCTCCATGAAATTATTGATTTCATTCCATCCTTCTTTCTTGTCTATTGTTGGTATTGATCCATAAACATTTATAAATTTGAACTGAACTTCACTTTTTAAACTTCTATTTTCCCCTGATCCAACTATTTTTAGTTATATGTGACCTATAAAATTATTCTTCCTTGGATCCTAAATAATTCCAATTCCCCTAGAAGCCCTTGTTGATTCTACTAGTTCTATTTTTCAAATTCCCAATTTCATGCTTAGTTTCTCTCCATCTTCTTTATTTAGTTTAATTAACTATATTTGATTCAAATAAAGATAAATTGCACTTGAGTTGTCACTTTTTGTTAGGGGTATTTAGTCCCCTAACATTTCATGTTGTGATTTTCATGGCTCTGTGGGAAAGAACTTCCCCTTCCCTACACGAAGTAACTCATTAATATTCTTTTGATTACCAACCACAACTATAACTATTATGAGTTTGACTAAGGATTTCCTCCCATGTTTTTTCCTTTGTTTACCACATTTTGGATGATATATGCCTTCTTCGTTTGCGGTAGTGCCTAAACTATCGATATTGTTACTTCCATTATGCACATTGATTGCTATAGATACATCTTCTTTTTCTTCCTTATCATCTCCTAATTCTTTATTTTGACACTTATTCTAGAATCTAGAGTTTTATCAACCCCATCTTTGACTATGTAACTCAAGTGCTCAATTTGGTCCCAATTCCCTTTGCCATTGTTATAGCCTTGTATACCTTCTGATGATGCTTGAATGTTAAAATCATTCCAACATTGAATATTTATGCCACATTCTCCTCCACTCTATTTTTATCCCAGAAATTAGATACTCCATCTTGACTAATACCCACACGGTTCCTTATGAGAGTCTCTACTTCTATTGGAACATGATTAAGATTTCTCTCATTTATTCCTTCCACCTTTTATTGATCATTTAACATGTTGTCATCCTCGAATGGGTTTCTTCCTCCTATTGGAGTTTGCCATAACTTGTAAAATTTCTTTTTTTTCTTTTTTTCTTTCCCTTCTCTCATTAGTTGTGTTTTCCATTTGCCTCTGTGTTACTATTGTGGGTGTACAACTCTTAGTTTCTCTACCATCTATGTTTTCCTTATTGAGGCATCCATATACATTTTATCCTTGTAATTGTTGGAGTTTGTTTTTCTATTTTTTTCTAAATAAACCTCCTAAATATTATTCTATTCTAAGTCATTATCAATATAGTTGTCCTTAATCTGGCTCTATGATCTTTCTTTGTTAGACCTGCTATTGGGATTCTAATTATTTGTTGTTAAATCTTTGTTTTTTCTTGATTGAGTCCCCTTTTGACTTAGTTATTTGGTTTTTGTTGTGTTCTCACAACGTACGCCCCCCTAATAAATTTTGTATAGCAAAATCCTAGTCTGGAGTTTGGGTCACTTTTGGACTCCCCCAGGAGTCTAGGTCAAGCCCCACTATCTGACTAGAGAGACTCGAAGAATCAGGAACCTAGAAAGAATCTCCTGAAGGACATTTTTTGAGCTCCCAAGTAGCTGTGCGTATGTGCACCATTACAAGGTGCACATATACGCACCGTTATGGAGCTACCCAAATGCATAATCTTCGAAAGTGCACACCTATTAGAGGCATGCACTTGTGCACCTCCATAAGGTAGTGCACTCACCCTTGAAATGTGCATGTGTGCACCTCTAGGGGGTGCACACATGTGCACTACCCAGGATGTGCACCTTCTCTAGGGTCTATATAAGACCCTGGACCCCCTTCTCCTTATTCATTTACTTTCGCTCCTAGACTTGATCGCACCCTCGCACCTTTCAATGTGCACTCCTTTGCCGCTTTGCATCCTGCACTCATATAAACCAAGGTCAGCAACCTTCAAGAAAGTGTGCATATGTGCACCTCCATGAGGTGCGCACCTCCGCCTAAGATCTAAAAACTAAAACAAAGACTTAAAAACTTTAAACCTAAGCCACTAAGACACCATGAAGGTGCACATATGCGCACTTCCTCAAGGTGTGCATGTGTGCACCTTTGTGCTTTCAAAAATCTAAGTTGCAAGATAGTAAGGAAGTGCACACATGCATGCCTCCTCAAGGTGCTCATGGGTGCACTTTTTGTGCTTTCAAAAGCAAACAAAATCTAAGTCTCAAACCCCCAGTTGCGTGCACTGTGCACCTTGCCTAGGTGTGCAACTATGCACAAAAGGCTATTTTAGGGCTAAATGAGGGCACCTACACACCTATAAAGGTGCGCTAGGTGCGCTATATTGCATTTTAGGGCAATTAGGGGGAAATTGATTGGTTTTGATTTCATTCTAATTGATTTTGACCAGTGTTGGAGTAGACTAGGGTTTGTTTTAGGTTAAATTTTAGCTTTTTGAACTAATGTTGCCTTTTTTTTTAATATAAGATGATGTCATCATCCTCTTTAATGGTGGAAAAGATAGCTCTGAAACCCATCGCATTCAAATATCAAAGTGCACAAAGGAAATCTCGGTTTCAAGACAGGCATCCTAAGATCAGAGACATAGAACTCAGGCATATAGACTAGAACATGTTCCTTATAATCTATAATAAACCTAAAGAATGATTTAAAATGGTGTTTGTACTTATCTGATTAGGCCTTGTTAGTGCAACATCACCTCTAGCATCTGTCTGATCCTCAAAACTCATAATGACTCTTGCAGAAAACTATGTGACCGAAGAAAAGGTCAATAAGAGTGTTATAAGAGAGATAGTTCTCGACCTCCAACCCAAAAAAATTGAAAAGGTATTCCATCTTCCCAAGGCCTACCAATATTTGAAGATAAATTATGAAAGAGTAGAAAGATGGTATTGGGAGAATGAAAAAGAAGTTAGAGAAATAATTCAATCCTCTTTTCTGATTTTGACCGAACACTAATAGGTCACAAAATTAGCATGGGGTATATGAAGGATGACATTGGATATACAATTGTACTTTTGAGCAGAGTCATGGGACTTCCTGTAGCAGGACACCTTCGCATATGGATGGTCCACTTTATTGAAACCATCAAGATGACAAAGATGCCAATTGATTGGGCTACTATCCTTAGTGATAATTTGCATGAGCAACTCATAGTCGTGAAAGCCAATCCAAGATTCTATACAACATCATATATGGTGTACTTACTGGTGGTAAGAACCATAGATTATGCATGCCTCTACAAGAAAGGAACATGTAGGATGCTAATGCTTGGCCCTATGTGATTGTATTCACAATTGGTGAAAAAGAAACTCTTAGAGAAAAGTGTGGAATATAGGGTGGTGAATGACGGCTTCATTTTTGTAATCCTTAGATTCATAGAAGGTGATTATGCAAAAAGGAAGTCAGTAGAAGCAATGACCAGGATCACAGAGATTGACGCTTACTACATTTAGTTTAAAACATTCACCTATCTTAGGGTAGTCAATACTCTGGAAAACCCAAAGAAGCTCCTGAGATATCCATGATAGTCTAATCTTGATAGAGATTGCACACCAACTCACTTCTACATACGATAGAGTGAGAAGACAAAATAAGAAGACATTGGTCTGGCCCATCACCATTGATGCTTTTCAAACAAAGGCAAGACATTATGACTTTTGATTATGAGTGGGACCAATATCCCTTGGAAGATTACAACTCCCCTAGCCCCTACTTTGACAACATCAGGATGGTACAACATCTGGCAAGGAAGCAGTTTGTGCATGAGGATGCATTAGAAGATCATTGGATGAATGCAGTAGATGACTATGATATCCAAATAAGGGATTATTATAGGATGACTCTATATCTAGCAGAAAAGGTGTTGAAGATATAGATCCCTCTAAAGGCGGTGGAAAAAGATACTCAAGATATCTTGGATCCTTTATACAATAGGGACAAGATAAATGACCAACCTATAATGAATGCATAAATAGGGAGAGATGAGAATGTAGATACTAATCATTGGGCTAGGCATATAGTCCAATTGATGTAGGAGTGGATCAAGAAACCTTTTTAGAATGGATCTAGTTCCTCAACCTATTCCCCTACAAGCCACTGCATGACCAATTAAAGGAAAGGATGCGTTAGTAACAATGTCAACCTTCCTTGCTTGATCCCCAGTTAGGCTAAAAATGATACACCAATATGAGAGGGAGTTTGAGTACTTTAGGGCTAATAAGGGCAAAAACAAAAGGAAAAGAGTACCTACAAAGGACATGAGGCAAACAGCTCATGCCCAAGCGCCTCAACAAGAATAGGTGCAACTTGAACAAGTTGAGCCTGCAGCTCAAGAGCCAACTTAAGAGCTTAAACAAGAGCCACAAGCACCTCCACAACTAGAATAGGTACATGAAGAATAGGTAGAGGAAGGACAACTAGAGGAACAGAGGATGCCACCATTGACAACTAAAGAGAAGAATCCTCCTCCTTGGCTCCCAAAAAGGAAAGGTTTGAATCAACTGTGGCAGGAACACAAAGGAGAAGATTAAAGAATAAAAATACTTCATCCCCACAAGTGCCTAAGATGATCCTACAAGCAGAGGTAGAAGAAGGGGAGCAGATTGAATATGTCCCCCTAAGCCAAAGGACTCATTCAACAAGGGAAACAAAGGAAGAGAGAAGAAGAAGTTCAATAATGACACCTCCATCTACTACAATAGAGCCCATCTAGGTATCAACCTTAGAGGACGAATAACATAAATGGACATATGATATGGAAGATTAAGAAATTGATGTATTTGACCTCTCTAAATTTGACTTCATGCCAATGGGCACAAAGATGGTGAGAGAGAAAAAAAGAAATACTCCCATGAGTGAACCCTTAGGAGAGAACTGGAATCAAATGTCCCTTTACCTCAAGGACCTCTAGGTATTCCACCACCACCATCTTAGGGTTTAGCACTTCTAGATAAGGGATCAGTGACTCAACTTCCTGAGGCTATAGAACAAGAAGAACAAACAACAAAGGAAGGAGAGCCCCAATAGCTACATGCCAATGAAGTATCCAAGGAAGGGAAAATACTAGAAGAACCTCAACAAACTCCTTAGAATACTGAGGCTAGGACCATAGCCCAACTAGATATAGAGACTCAAACCGTAGATCTTTCTCAACGAGAAAAGACTCTAGAGAGGACTGACAAGGGGAAGGAACCTATAGTAGAAACAACCTCTTCAACAAAATGCATGTCTCCCATGGGCACCACATCGACATGGCTAAAGAGGGAGATCATGTTTCATCAAAAAAGGAAGCTGGACCAGACAATTGAGAAGGGAATGAAGGAATTAGTGAAAGCAATTAGGAAGCTTGAGCCACCTATGGGTGATGCATGAACATTGGCCTTCATAATGAAGAACCAAGATTAGGACTTGCTTGCACATATAGCCATTCCTCCTCCTCATGCAGATACCAAACAACTAGCTCATAAGGACTACCAAATCAAGGAGGTCATGTTGAGAAGACCCATGGTAGACACAACCAAAGTGATGATCACTACAAGTATAAAAGAGGTGTTCAAGCATATGGACTGGGATGAGTCTAAGTTGATAACACTCTGGAAAAAATGAGATATTAAGAGACTATCAACATGAAGTAGTGGGCCCTATTGACCTGGATAATTCAGAGATCACTCTTGCTTCAACATTAAAGAGGAAAGACACCAAAACAACACCATTGGATCCATTTTTGGAAGCATGTCAGCAATGACGTGACAATTTAGAAGAGAAAGGTGTGCAGATAGGGTAACTTGAACTTATTACACTACATCTAGTCAAGTGTAGATAAGTTGGTATCCATAGTGAACCAAGATTTTTGGTTAATGGATGAAGTACATACCCGGGTGAAAGACTTACAAGCGTTGACATCAACAAAAGGTCAAAGGTATCGTACATTGATGGAAGTATATCCTATTGAGGAGCTAGACAAGTTCGATGACTAGATTGAGAAGATATCAATAGGCAAGAAAGTCATGGTGGGATTACACACAGATATCCAAAGGATAAGATATCAAACTCAAGAGCAAATTTTTGAAGTAGAGAGGTACTACAACACCGCTTGCCTTGAGATTTTTGAACATGAGTCCAAAACCAAGCTCATTGTAGTGCAATCAATTGTCTAACAATTCAAAGGAACTTTCAAAGATGCTTCATCACATGAAGACATAAGGCAAGCATTCAAGACTGAAGAGGTATTGTTGGAGCTGGACACTAAACTTGAGGATTTTGCGACAATTTGAATAGAAGTCAATAACTACTAATAGTTAGTTAAAGATAAATATGGGGCTTTAGTTTGCTAGAAGCCACCTTAGTAGCAAAGATCATAGAGAAATTCAAGAGTAAACATCCAAACATCATTATGGTATAAAGGGGAAGATAACGTAGATGTTGAAAATTCAGTTTTGACACTTAGGAAAATTTTGGATTTTTGGAACCTATCATCAAGGTGCGCAGGTGTGCCAATAGTTTTGAAGAATAACTAGTGTGCCAATATTTAACTACCAATTCCTAATTTAGAGCATTCCATGCACCAGAAACACATTTTGATGACAATTCAACTCCCAAAAATGCCTATAGAAGGTTGAGCTTCCATTTTTAAAGCTTCTAGAGACTCTTAGATCATCTTGCAATTGCATTCTTCTTATCTTCTTATTCTTTTATTGTTTTAAGTCATGTAAAGGCTCATGCACCCATTAATTGATATAAACAAGGGCAGAGACCTACTTAGCACCATTTAGAGAGTAAGTTTTTATTTAATTATATTTATTTTATTAGTCTTTTAGCATGACTTGCATATTAAGAACTCTCTCTCCTAACACAAAGGGAGGAGATGATTTCTTATAAATACATGGATGTAATATGTACTCTAGGTTATTATTTTGATGCAATAATATATGCTATTGGTGCTCTAATTCTCAGTGTAATTATTCTTGCTAGAGTCTATTATTTTTGCGAATGCATGTTCATGAATAATAATGGAGCCAGTGGTTTTATTGTGTTATTATGATTGTGCGATCTTTTAGTTTTGGTGTTTACCTCATGTTAACGAATTCCACTGACGTAACGAATTGGAGAAAAGATCACCTATTGTTCTTGCATAGCATCTTGTCTTGCATGAGCGCATTTATTGTGGCCTTGTGATTCAATGAAACATGAAACATCTTTCAGTTATTATTGAGTTCCCATTAACGATTGCATCAGTGGAATTGAGGAAGCACTACTCCTATTTTCATTGGTTTCCTACCCAAGCTTTTTGACGATTCAATTCACAAATGTGTTGTTATTATGGTTTATCTCCATTAGGAATTTCCCTTTCAAAGTTTTTTTTTTTGATTTGTCATCACCCTATCTTTGTTATTTTCTTTTCTAACGCTTGGTTAAAATAGGAATTCATATAGTTGCATCAATAAGTTAGATTCATCATAAAATAGAAAATGCCAAAAATATATCTCTTTTGTGGTTACTTTTTCACACAAAAACAGATCAAATAGATTATCCATTCAGAACCAACAAAGGCCTCCTCGTGAACATACACATTTATCTTCAATTGAGTGGATTTCAGTATGTCGCAAGATCGCCTAGAACCTTAGAGTTGACCCTCGATTAGCTTTTTGAGAGAGGAGTTCGAAAGGATTCTTGTCATTCAACATCGTGCAAACTGGTTATCTCCATTAGTTGTCTCTTCCTTATACATACTCTTGTCATTGATCAATAGTTGCTCCTTCAAATTTAGGCCTGTCTTATGAGCATCCCACCATAAGATAAGTTGGTTGCAAATGTCATTATGAACTAGCATAATGTTCTTTAATAATTTGTTATGTATCTTGATGTTTTCCCTGATATCTTCAATGTATGGATTCCGATGCTTACATTTTTGCATTGTTCCAATCTATTTGTATTTCCATCAATTTTTAAGAATTTATTGAAGTTATTTTTCTAAAACCATCACATCCTTTTCCAATTCTTCCAAATCAACTGTAATATCACATTGGTTGTTATTTATGTTGTTCTTGTCATATGATTAGTTCTAATCCAATTTATGATTTTATTTTTCTTCCACTATCACTCCTTTTATTTTCTTACTAGGTATTAGAATGCATTATGCATCTTGTTAGTGATACTCTCATTTTTAAGTTCTCTATACAATGCTGTATTATTTTTGCTATTTCTATATCTTCCTTAGTTGTGAGAGTTAATTGATCCTTCTCTTGTTCCTTTGTTGTAGTACTAATATTTGATAAGCATATGTCATCCTCCACATCTCTCCTTTGTCTACATCCTCATCTGAAATACATGTAATACTAGTTAATTTATGTTTAGGTCTATTAGGCTCTGTGTTTTTAGATTATGGTTTTGATCCTTCATTTCTTCATCCTCGTGACGATCTATTATATTATGATTTTTTGTTTCAAAATTTGTAACCTCTAGGCATGCTTTCTGCTATTTCTATCTTTTGGTAAGACCTTTTTTCCCCACCTTGTTTAGTTTTGCCTCTATCTTTGGTGATTAGAGGATTGAATATTTATTGCAATTGATTACCCCCTATAAAGTTTTGACTAGTTGTAGGGTACAACTTTTTTAGGTTTTATTTCCTATTGACATAATAGGCAATGTCATTCCCATAATCCTTGCTTGAATATGAATTACATAATACTTATTCTCAATATATCCATCATGTCATATGGTTTGCAAAGTGTATATTGATCTATTCATAATTATTTTAATGGGATCGAACTCCTGAGTATCAATCGTAATGTTAACTAAAATATTGATTTCATTAGACTTCTTATAATAAGGGTCAAAACCTCTAATATCTCCCATCAATTTTCCTATTCATTTTACTATTTGATTATGGAATAGTTCGAATAGGACATTTGTAATAGCTACCCATGTAGGAATCACTAATTTATTTGCGCTCTCTCTATTAAAATGAGGTGACCACTCTAAAAACTTTTTGCTATATCCTTTATAGAAACATAGATGATCATTGATTAATTCATTCCTAACTATTTTGCTTTTACAATGAATATAGACTAAATTATCAAAAAGAGTAGAATTACTAACTTGGCTTTCAAAATCTTCTTGTATCTAATTTATAAAATTTAACTATTTTGCTCTTGGATCATTCTAGAAAGAAAAAAAGTCTGATGTTTTGCATTCAAACCATCACTCTTTACTAGAGTAATTGCTAATGATTAATGTATTTTCAGTGGGCATTTGCCTATTATTACTTCTTATGATTGAGGATCTTGATTCATTTTTGCCCCTAATTTTGAGTTTAGGTTTTCCTCTACTGGAAAATTTTGTTTAGGGCTTTTGATTTTCAAAGAGGGGTAAACGCTTTGACCTGGAGCTATGAACCAGTGAGGCCACAAACGGGGGACCTCATCCCCATGAGATTTGAACCTTGATGGCAAGGATAACAACACAACTACTTAACCATCACAACATGCCACTATTGGCTTGTTTAGGGCTTTTGATTGATGAGCTTTAATATTATTATTTTGTGATTTTCATGCATTGTATTTCTTTGATTATTCTCATCCAATCGATATTTCCTTTTCAACTAGCCTAGGGTTTCTGCCTGAATGGAATTTATTGTTTATGTCTGATGCTTGATTTGCCTGTCTGTGGATGGTGCTATTATTTGGTGTTCTGATTTGATTATTGGCTTTCTTTTGAGTTTTCTTACTAATAATCATTTAGAACCATAAGTCATGTTTGCTTTTTCCATTTTGGATCTTTATGATGGTAGAGGGAAATCTTTTTTCTAGGGCGTTGAGAAGTTTTTATGTTTATTACAGAATTGTTCCTGCTTGTTTCTTGGCGCCTTGTCTAGATTTGTCTTTGTTAGGGCTTTAAAGTAGTTTTTACATGGAAAAAGATAATTGATTTTATGCATAGTACACTGTGCACCTCTCACATACTTTGTTTTGATAAAAAAAGGTCATTTGATTTGTAAAAATTAAATCGTCTTCATGATTCTTTGCTTTATTTGTGTTGACTGGAGTAGAGCGTCATTATAGAATCAATAATATCATTTTGTTGATGTGTCAAAGGGGGGTGATGTTGATGTCGCTTTGAGATCAAATGAAACAAGTCACTTGATGAATGTCAATGTGTGCAATGAAAGTGACACTATTAATGCTAGAGCGGTGAGCTTGAATTTGGGTTGTGCGGCTGCATAGTAGATCAAGGCAAGATGGATTGCCACTTCAAGTTGGAATTACTCCGTTGGAATGTCCGACTATGCCGCAATGAATGTGCAATGATCATGGGGTGGATTACAAGCAAAACAAAATAAAATTACATATCAAAGAAAATTAAAAATTGTCGCTAAGGGTGAGTCAAATCTTGAATCGCTGATCTCAATGTGTTCATTGGTGCAGATTGAAAGACCAATAAAGCCAATGATGAGCAACACATTGAGGAAACTGTAAGTCAAGATATGTTGCACGATGATGTGGCTTTGTAGAGGCTCAATCTACACACAAAAATGACACAGTTCACAAGTATTATTTTGGTGTAGTTAAGAGATATTAGTTTACCAAAGTCCACATATACATATTTTGCAGAGTTCACAAATATTGGTTCAATTGGATGCCACTTCAAAACTTGCATAATGACATTTAATTGATCATAGATTTTCGTTGAGCAAAACGCTCCTGAATTTTTTTCATTCTTAAACAAAAATGTTGTAACTACACCCTGAATTGTAACTACACACTTAATTGTTATCTCCACTTTTAAGTCATATTTTTTGTCCTATTTATTTAACTTTTGATTTTTTAATTTGCTTAAGATTTTAGCTTTTTTTTACTTTAACTATTGATTTTTAGTTTAGCCAATAGAATATTTGTGGGAGGAGTTGGTTTTTTTTAATATATTTTTTAATATTTCTCATATTAATTTTCATAATATATTTTTTGATAGAGATTTTTTAAATGATATACTTAAAATTAGTTTACTTTTTTACTTTTTAAAAATTAGTTTACTTGTTATTTTTATAATTAATTTAATTTAATTTTTTGTATTTTTTAATGTTATTTTTTTTCTATTAGATATAAGAGTTTCAAAAAATACAAAGCAACCAAAGTACCACCACAAAATCAACAAGGAGGCCAAGCCTCACTAAGGAAGAACAGACTCAATTGTACAACATAACAACAAGAGGAGGACTATCTAACTAAGAACATCATAGTAAATGACCACCCAAGCAGTCCAACCTAACGGACCTTCCATCCAAACGATGCTTTTACGTTCTTGAATCTGCATCAGCTTGAATAAATCTTTTTTTCTAGCATTCACTTTCTTACTGATTTCTCTATTCAGCCTAATACAAGCTTGCTCAAAAGCTTGAAGATTATCCAAGGTTCTACGCGATTGATATCCATGCTTCAACTCATAGTAGAAAAAAGTAGCATGCCCATCATGAAGGAACCTTCTCATCTTGTCTCGTTCGATTAGCATAGTAGCTTACACCTACAAAGAAATTTTAAAATAAGTGAGTTTTCGAAAAAACTCAATAAGATCCCTTGGCTTACCTTGGTACCTTTCCTCGTTCCTGCACTTCCAGATCTGCCAGAGAATGTTAGAAGACAATATATTCCAAAATAAATTGGTATCTTTAGGAAGACCATTAATATGACCAGTGATAATATCAAGAATATTAACATCAATAGGATAAACAATGCCAAATATTCTCTATATTTCTTTAGCAAAAGTACAGTCTAAAAGAATATGTCTACCAGTTTCAAGAACTCTACATAAATTACAAAAATCAGAATTCGATAAATCTCTCTTAATAGGTAGCTTGTCCAACATGACTAAATATCTAAAGCATCTAATTTTGGGCTCAATAGAATTCTTCCACAAGATATCAAAGCATTTTTTCCAAACATTAGCATCATAAGAAGAGTACCAAACAACATTGACATGATCAATAATATCAGTATTACAATCAAGGATTTTGTATATATTCTTGGCCTTAAGCAGATTCGTGACAACTCCACCAGGCCATTTACAATTATGGTACCTTTGAGAATCAACATGGCATATAGTGGGAAGACCATTAACAGCTTGCACAATCATGTTATAAGTTCTTTTATGGGAATCAATGATATCATATTTATTTTTAAGCTCATCCCAAGGAGTGATTTGATTCTGCTCAAAGAGATCTATGAACTATTTAATACCTTTCTTAGCCCATAGTCTCGCAGAACACCCTTGGGTAAGGGCCAAAGGTTTACCATTTAGGTGAAGATTCTACCAAATGGATCTTTCACCATGGAGTTGATCATTACAATGAAAATCCTTGTTAGTGACGAATTTCCTAACATGGTCCCAAGCCTTCCAAATAGATCTAAAAACCACAGAACCTTGGACCATGACATGAAAGTTACCTATAAGGAGGTTGCAAAAGGGGAGATTAGTCTAAGATTTGGCTTTGTTAGGCACACCCCTCTCAATGTTGTTTCTAACCAACACTTTCCAAGGACAATCACCCTCCATGGATTGAAAAATCCATTTGGCAGACAAGGCAAAACCCTAAATTCTTAAGTCCTTCAGCCCAAGTCCCCCAAGGGCCTTGTTAGTGTGGCACCAAGCCCACTTAACAGAATGAATTTTATTATTACCCTTGCCATCAGACCAAAGAAATTGTTTGATGGACTTCTGAATTTCAACAATCTGATAATTGTTAAAAAACCAAGCAGAGGAATAGTAAATGGTGTAGGAGGACAACATCTTCTGGCAAACTTGAATTCTGCCTGCCAGAGATAACGTCCTATTATGCCATTTGTTAAGCTTCTTATCAATCTTCTCTTTAACCCATGACCACATGTCCTTGAGGGCAGGTTCCACCGAGAAAGGGATACCAAGATATCTAGTGATCTTATCGGTGCCTCCCCATTGAAAATTGTATTGAGAAAACCAATCTGGGGGCTGCACATCCCACCCCAAACAAACTAATTTGTCTTGAGATATTTTAGCCCCAGATATAGAACAAAAGAAACTGAGTTTATATTGCAAATCCTTAAAATTACTTTCTGAAAGCTCAAAGAACAACGCTGTATCATCCACAAACTGGCAATTGATGAGCTCTTCATCATTAGGAAAATAGATACCTCTGACATCAGGAGATAAATAATTATCTTTGAGAATATAGAAAAGATCCTCCGAAGCAATCACAAAAAGAGATGGTGCCAGAGGGCACCCTTGTCTAATGGATCTCCCTAGAGAAAAAGGAGCAGAGAGAGCACCGTTAACTTCAACCTGAGCAGAAGCACCTGCACAGCATTACAAAAGGAGGGAGGGAAACCAAAGGCCTCTAACATCATAAGAATAAAGCTCCATTCAACCCTGTCATAAGCCTTCTCAAAATCCAAAAGAAGCATGGTTGAGTTTTGGTATGAGCATTTAGACCACTCCATGGCTTCCCAACTAGTTATGAGATTCTCGAGAATATATCTACCCTTGATGAAACCAGTTTGGGTAAAGTTAACAAATTTAGGAAGAATATTGACTAACCTAAGAGCCATAATTTTAGCCAAAATCTTATATGACACATTAAGAAGGGTAATCGGTCTCCAATTC
Organism: Cupressus sempervirens; assembly: GCA_028749045.1. Taxonomy (NCBI): domain Eukaryota; kingdom Viridiplantae; phylum Streptophyta; class Pinopsida; order Cupressales; family Cupressaceae; genus Cupressus; species Cupressus sempervirens. Next base: position 30,715,245 of record CM053787.1, read on the forward strand.
CTAATAAGGGTCTTATCTCCGTCCTTGGGGAGGAGCTTAATGATCCCTCTATTAACATCCTGTCCCAAGGAGCCAATAGACAAAGCTTCAGAGTATAAGTCATGGAGATCCTTACATTTCCAACTGATATTGGATTTATAGAACTCAACAAGAAAACCATCAAGGCCCGGGGCCTTATCATTATTGAGAGCCTCGATAGCTCCCTCAATATCCTCAATAGAGATATCTTTAGCAAGCACAACAATATCCTCCGAGTCCAGCTTTTTAGGAATAAGCATTTTGCATTTATTTCTTAAAGACTCAGCCTCAAAGGAGTCCTCGGAAGTAAAAAGAGTCTTGTAATAATCAGCAAAAGCCTGAAGAATAATCTCAGGGTCTGAAATGTCTTGATTATCAATCGAGAGTCTATTAATGGACTCTTTAATATGTTTATGTTTAAGAAGATTGAAGAAAAATTTCAAACCCCTGTCCCCATGTTGGAGCCAGTGGGCTCTAGATTTGATCCTGGCTCCACGAATACTAACTTGTTGATGCTTCCTAAGAGCATCTTTGGCAGCCATAACCCGGGAGAGAAGATCCATATTGGAGGAATCTCTTTGGATGTTGTTCTCCGCTATTTGCAATTCAGAAGATAATTATTTTTCAACAAACCTGTAATCCTTAACCTTTTTTTGACCAATGGTTTGAAGAAAAATCCTCCATGAAGAAAGGTTAGTTTTCCATCTATCAAGATGGGACAGGTGTTGAAGGTTAATTCTATTGATACCTCTAATAATCTGCACAATAGCAAGAACATCCTCATCCATGAGGAGACTGGTGTTTAAGATGAATTTACTACTTCTTGACTTGTGTTGAAGGGGACTACTGTTAAAATTAACCTTAGACAAAATAGGGTGATGATCAGACAAAGTGGTGGCAGTAACCCGAACAATATTTCCAAAGATGTCCGGAGGAAAAGAGAAAAAGTACTTATTAGCATAAAACCTATCAAGCCTGGAATAAATCCTGGCATTGCCCTGTTGAAAATTGCACCAAGTGTGCCATAATCCAGGGTTGGTTTTCATGTTACCAGCAATAGGATAAAAAAGATAGTTAGAATTTAAAAATCTATTCCAATAGAATTTTTCATTATCCTTCCAATGAAAGGGAATGCCCCCCGACTTGTCATCCTAAGATTCAATCATGTTGAAATCTCCACTGAAAAGCCAAGGCATATCGGGGAGGTCTATAAGCCATTTCCAGAGCTCAATTCTTTCCTTAGGGTCATTTGAAGCATAAATAGCATAGACCTCGAAGGTCTTGTCATCATACTGCAAAGTAACCCACACTGCTCTCTGACAAGGAGAACATCCATTATTAGTAATATGTTTGTCTCATTTATTACTAATAAGTAGGGCAATTCCTCCTCTACCTCTTTCATGGTTAGTGCAAAACTGAATAGCATCTTTCCAAATGAAATTGAGATTGGACTCCAAAGGGAATCCCACAGACTTAACCTACTGCATCATAAAGAAGTCTATTGAATGCAGTAAATTTAACAATCTCTTGATAACAAACTTTCTATCAGGGGCCTCTAAACCCCTCACATTCCAAGATAGGCAATTCATTGAGACAAAATGTTAGAGGTGGAGCACGCAATACCCTCTTGATCAGCTAGGACCAAAAAAATATTTGAGGAATCCCCTGGTTTAGGCACAGATTGCTTATTTTTTGAGCCAGGTGGTCTCCCTCTTCGCCTGGCTACAACAGAGTAGGTGTTAACATCGTCTTCGATATCTACTAGAGAATCCACATCCATTCACTGCCCATGATTAGACTTCAGGAGAACAGGGGCAGCCGAAATAATTTCAAATTCATAATCCTCCCCAATCTCTTGGAAGGTTTTTTGGGGGAATTTTTGAGAGGACTCACTAGCTTGGGGCTTACAATTGATATCATCATTTTGACTGATAGTATTCGCATTAGTCAAAGCAGGACCAGTTAACAATTTAACATGATTTTAATGTTATTTTCTTATTATTTTTTCATAATAGATTTTTTATGTGAAAAATTATTTAGATTATTAATTAGTATAGAATAAATTAAATAAATAATAATAATAATTTAGTCTTTTACAAAATAAATATTTTATTTAAATTAAAATATAATTTTAATTTATTTTAAACATATTAAATTATAATTAATCCAATAGGCTTCTCCTTTGGAGGGAACCTCCTACCATAAATGCAATTTAGTGTCTCACAATCAAACCACGTCTCACATCCAAATTGGTGGTATTTTTTATATCTCATGTTGTCGGTTCTTTTGACTTGTTCAACTAATATTTTTAATATCCTACCATGTGACGTGGCATATATTGTTCTCTTACTTTCACATTTGCATCCTCCACGCAATTCATAAAAAAATAAAAAAATCTTACCTTTTAAATGTAAAAATAAAATTATAGTAAAAATAACGACTATTAGTTAAGAAAAATGAACATTTCCTAATATTTTTTAAAATTAAAATTTATAATCTAATTTAATTATTTATATGAACAATTCAAATATTTTCAATAATTTAATTTAAGCTAGAGAATTACTATTAAATTCTAATAAAAATTTAAATAATATTTACATAACTTAATATATTCATTATTTAAAATTAATTCCAAACAAAAACACCTTATTTCCAACCTACTTAATATTATTAGATTTGAATGATATTTTTTACAATTTATAAAATTATAATACCAATTTTTTTTTTTTAAATTCACTCAACTTCATCAATAATCTAGAATAAATATGTTTATTTAAAATTTAATTGAATCAAAATGTTTTTTTTCTTCTAAAAATTAAAATATTTTATCTTTTATTTCTTATATGATTATTAATAGAAATATTCCCAAGCATTTAAAAATAAATTTTAAATTGAAAAAATTATATATATATATATATATATATATATATATATATATATATATATATATATATATATACATGTATATATACATACATGTATATATGTATATATACATATGTATATATATACATGTATATATGTATATATACATATGTATATATATACATGTATATATGTATATATACATGTATATATGTATATATGTATATATACATATATACATGTATATATATACATATGTATATATACATATATACATGTATATATGTATATATATTATATACATATATATATACATATATACATATGTATATATATACATGTATATATGTATATATATATGTATATATATATGTATATATACATGTATATATATACATATGTATATATGTATATATATATGTATATATACATATATACATATATACATGTATATATGTATATATGTATATATACATATATACATGTATGTATATATACATATATACATGTATATATGTGTATATATATATATATGTATATATGTGTATATATATATATGTATATATGTATATATGTGTATATATATATATATATATATATATATATATATATATATATATATATATATTTTTTTTTTTTTTTTTTTTTTTTAAATTTATAAAAGGTTAAACTACTAGTTTATTAAAATTAATAACTAGTTTAATGAAATTAATTTAATTAAAATTAATAACAATCTTTAATAAAGTTTTAAATACAAATTTAAATTAATTTAATACATTAATGATTTAAGATGATTTATTTAGAAAAGCATTGGAAATATTTCATTGCTTAAGTCTATGTTTGGACAAATCCAAAACAAATTTATTATAAAAGTTCATAATAAATACTATTAACCAACATAAATGTTTAGTCTTAATACTTTATAAGAAAGAATACATATTATATAATACAAATGTTTTCAAGAATTGGAAAATTAATTTTAACTTAAAAATGTATAAAGCTAACAAGATAAAAGGAATTGAAAACAATATAGGTTTCATTCATAATGATTGAATAAATAAATATGTGTCCTTTAAAACATGTTCTATTGAAAAAATATTCAACAATATAGTTACAAGATTTACCAAACTCAATGATGGTTCTAACTTTCTACTTAGTGGAGGGTAAGGTAGCATCCTATGTAGGGTTTTTGGTGTTGCCCCATCTTGAGTCTATCTCAACATGCCAACAAGCTTAATTGAAGGCCTTTGAGGTCATAGAGACAAACATTATGCAAGTCATTAGCACACCATTTACTTGTTTATCTTCTAGATTGTTTTTATTATAATCAATTATTTGGAATTACACTTGGTAATTCATCATAAGATGAAAAAGTAAAAAAAGTAACCCTAAACTTTGAAAGTTTTCACACTAATGAATCAAAAAAAATATTTCAAAATATTGCTAATAAAATTATTTTACACAATCATATCCATAAGTTAATCAATATTATTAAAATGGAAAATATCGCAAATAAATTCATTATACACAATCACATCCATAACTTAATCAAGGAAATTATAATGAGCTTTACACCACTTCAAAAACATGTCAAAAACTCACCTAAAATACAAAAGTTAATCAATCAACAATACATGGTTTTTGAAAATGATAACTTGGGAAGTTGAAAATATAAGTGTTGTGAAAATCTCATGGGTAGAGATAACTTTAGGAGTTGAAAAACAAATTTGTTGTGAAACACTTTTAGACCACCTTGGTCATTATTGTTTTATGTCCAAAAATCCCAAAAATCATAAGATAAATATGTTGGACCCTCTAGTGATCAATGTAGACAATGATAATATTCATAAAATACTCTATCGACGTATCCCTTGAACCTCTTATAGGTGCAAGTGTTAGTTTTTAAAAAAATTAGTAAATATCAGTTTATCATTGTAAGCACAAACAACTGCTAATAATTTAAGGATGTTAAAAAGAAGTCACCATTAAACAAGTGACACAATGCATCAAAGTTCCTACCAATAGTTACACAGGAAGAAAAGTAGAAATATATAAGTAGAAATGGAAAATATATGTAATAGATAAATATATAGAGAGGGAGAGGATATAAAAAGAATGATGAGATATCAAAAGGGGTAAAAAGAATTTTAAATATATGTAATGGGTGAATAACTAAATATAAGATATATGTAAGACCCACACTAGCACCCTATTCTAGATCCTGATGAAATAAATATGGTTAGGAGTTAATTGAGTTATGATTTACATTTTGTTACTAATAATGATTTAAGGGATCCTGTAGGAGACTAATGAAGATTTTGATACTGTATCCCATAACATTAGAACGATAAGATAAGACCACATGGAAATGAGATTTAAAATGTTCAAGACAAGAACCTGACCATGAGACTCTACGGATGATCTACTAGGTAGTTAGGAAGGATAAAATAACATTCATCCTACTAAGAACAACTATGAGCATAGGTTATGAGGATAATCAGGTATATGGATATGTTTGAAATTGGTTCTAAATTATTACGACATAATGATTGAAACATTCTGACAATCTATGGAGTTAAACCTGGAAAATCACGCAAACCCCTCATAATGTGATACAGGGATATTGCTAGGAACATCATTATGTTTAACTCGACCTAAAGTTACTAGTTAACTAGTCTGCACATTAGTGATTTTCACTTAGGACATATATGTTAAGGTCCATTTTATATTGTTTTTACAATTCACTAAAGATGACTTAGAGTTTCATTGTTATGTAAGAAAGAGTTGTGATGATACTTTGATTTAAAATGATTTATAGTAAGAAGGATTAGTGGTGATACACATATTTGATATTTAAATGTTTTAAATATTTTATGAGAGCGATAATGCAATGTTTTGAATATGCACTTCGATGAAAGTTAAATGGAATATGATATTGCAATGTTTTACTGATAGTACTTAGAACATAAATGATTAGATGATAATTAATTGTAAATGTTAATGAGAAGTATGAGGTATTGGATCAATGTTGTATGTGTTTGTATGTATACTATATGATTTTATTGGGTTAGCAATGTTAAGTTGAGTGTGCAGGAAAGGTGAACCATGGAAACTTAACAGGGAAACAAGGTATAGACACATGTTTAATGACTCTGCCAAGGTGAATCTTTATAAGATTCATAAACCTCGTTGTGTCGTGCTTATTTTGTGAATGCACATGTGTGGTATGTTTCTCATGTGTAGATTTTGAATGTGTTATGGGTGGCGTTTTAGTGCATTTTGTGTGTGTCACTTGACACTTGTGCTTGTTATGGAAAATGACATGTTATTCGTCAATGGATCATGTAGCCACCTTGCTCCATGTTATATGCCTCCATTGAGAAATGTGATTATTACCATAGTTAGAAGGGGACAAGGTTATCACCTTTGGAAAAGAAATTTGAAATTAGAATTGCCTAGCTTTAGGAGGTTCATAAAATAACTTTAAGGCCAATTGTGATTAAAATTAACCTTACCCATTTTAGTACTATAGGTTAGGGGGTTATTAATGACCTCAATGGTGTCTAGTGGACCTAGGAGACCCCATGAAAATGATGTTCTTCATTGAATCCGAAAATAAGAGGGTTATAAATAGAGGCAAGGCTAAAATTGAACTCACTTGGCAACTCTCTACTTTTAGAGACTAATAGGGTTGAAGAAAGAGAAGGGAGCTCTACTGCAAGTATTCATTGCCTTGCTTGGAGGAAGGTTGGTAACACGATCCATGAAGTCTCTTCATTTTTGCATATAGGTTAGAAATGGTGTTTTCATTTCATGATGAGATTGTGGTGTCTTGTGGTGTATTTGTGGTTAGTTCTTGTTGTATGTTGCATGTGGGTAGTGTTGTGGGAGTCTTTCTTGAATTTGTTGTTTCATGTTATATGTCTTCTGAATTGGGTGTGAGGCATCACTCACCCTTGGGAGGGAAGAGATGCCTGGGGTGAAGGGGTTAGTTGGGCTTACACATGGAGTTGAGGAGTTCTCCCTTGTGTGGAGATGGTTGAATATGTTTATGGCATGTAAATTATCTTGCTCACTTGCATCTTGGGAGGTATAAGGTGGTATGAGGAAGGGAAGATGTTGATTGCCCCAAAAGGGCATTTTGAGCATGTTGATTGCCTCGAAAGGGCATTTTGATATTGGAAAGATGTGAATTTTGAAGGCTATGCAATCCTCCTCATGATGAGAGCCCACCTTCACCCGATTCTTGATTCATTTGTTGAATCTTTGTGCAAAGCCTTGGGATGGGGTGTGTTGAGAGTATATTGTGTAATCCTATCAATTTTATGGTGCATATGCATGGCATGTGAATGTGAAGCATGAAACTATTTATACCTTGTTTCCCCGAGCTCGGTGGGTGGCCTCCTTGAGGCATAAGTTGGGAGGTGAGCCTCCATGGTTCATTATTTTTATCCCTTATCTACAAGTTCTTATTGGATGATTCTTGAAAACTTGGAGCTCTCAATGTCTTCCATGTGCATAGGAGCTGAAAACATTCTTGTTGTATTTTGAGTGGAAGCTATGAGTAAAATTGAGTAGCTTTAGTGCTTCCCATTGTCAAGAAGTTTCCTATTGTTAAGAAGTTTTGGAAGAACATTTAAGTTTAGGAAATAGCATTTCTATTGTATTAGCTGACTAAATAAATCTCTACCACCTTTTTATGTATTGGAAGAATCATTGATAGAACATGTAAAGTGTGTGAGAGGATAAGTAGTCTCGGTTCTTTAAGTTGATGTGCTTCTTTTTATCTATTTAGATTGCCAGAATGACTCTCATTATCATGGAAGGGTAGAATTAACTAGAAGTATCAGATCATGTAATGGTATTAAAATGTTATTTCAATTCTTTTAAACAAATTAAGATACATGCACATTAGCATTGGATCCTTATAGATGAATGTAAAATTAGTTCCTAAGCAAGTGATTTACCCAATTTAAATACTACCATATTAGAATTAATTCAGTTTGGTTCATCTTAGACTTCCAGCATGTTTTTCCATATGTTGTTTTAAATTGGGTTCTTTGTCCAAGTGATCTAATAAGTTTATTAATTTAAATGGTAAGAACAAGTGCAATAATCCATAATGTATCATTGTAATAATCTATGGTGGATGACCTCTATTAAGGGAGAAGAAATGCAAAATAATACATATAAAGTGTATGGAATACAAGGACGCAAAGCGTCTAGTTCCTGCCTTGTTGTGTTGTGATTGGAAGTTTATAGTGATGAAATGAAATATATTTTTCAATTGGCCACATATTTGATTTGTTTGTATTTGTTTAGTTGAATTCTTAAATAGGCATTTTTTTTTTTCAATTTTTTAGTTAGATTATGTTGGGAGGAAATTAACTTTAAATTGGAGATTTTGGGTTAGAATGCTTCATAATTGTTTACATTATTGCATTGTAAGAAGTTGTGAAGTGCTATCTATTTTAGCTCTATGTTTTGTTTGAGTTTTTGGTTGTATTTGTGAAGTAAATTGTATGTTTTGTTTTATCGTTTGTTATTTTCATCTTTGACCTTTTGCTAAAGATGTGTTAGGTAGTGTAGTTACTGTGAAAAGCATTCAATACAAATTCTTTTGCAAGTTCTTGAATGGGCTATTTGATTTGTAACTATTTGTATTAAAGCATTAGATTGAGAAGATAGTTGTGTAATTTTTTCATCTACTTTATACTGTATCAAATTACTAATTTTAAGAAATAAAATTTATCAGTAAATGGCCAAGGCCTTCATTAATTTTATTTAACTTAACTAGAAAGTTACAATAGCTTATCTCCATTCAAATGGGCACTGGTAGGAAAGAACGGAGAAGAAAACCTCCAGTCTAGCCCGAGAATAAAATTATTTATTTTACAGGTTTTATGTTTTACAAAATTACATAGGAGTTAAACTTGAGTAACCATTGACATTGTAGTTTATGAGGCTTGCAAGCATTTTATAACAGAGATTCTTTTCATATTGTTGGCTGTACTTTATTCATTCTTCTTTAGGCTGCAATTTCACCCACAAAATAATGTTACATAGTTGTTTTTGACATATAAAACATATCTCTACTAATTCCTATTTGTGATTTTCTTAAAATGTATTTGTTAACTTACTTTATGACTTGCCTGTGTGTTCTGGTTCAGGTTGACATGCATAATTGCATTGGCCTGGGTCAAGGTGAAAGTACCTTCAATGCAAAGCTCTTTAAGCATGAAGATGACATTGGATTTCTGTTGCATATATTCCTCATACTTGATGTTGTGGAGTCGTGGGATTAACTGTTCAATTAATGTGTTGTCAATGAAGCATTGGATTGGCTGTTTATTTTCAGTAAGAAGCAATGTCTTCAAGTGTAACTTGTGCAGATAGTTGACATCTTTCTTACATCCAATGCAGTGTGCAGTTTCTTCATCAAGGATTCCATATCCTTCAAATTTGTGGTGGCAGTGTGGACAAAATGCAGCAAATGGGTTAGAGAATGGATTTGCAATTTTCAATTTTCCATGTTCCTGTTGCAAAGTGCAGGGTGTAAGTCTTGGTCACATTTAATAGAGACAATTGTTAGATTTTCATATTGCTTATATGTTACCTCTATTTTTTTGCATTATGTCATGTAACATTTGCAATGTCATTTTGTCATTTAGCTTGCAAATAAATGTGGAGAGCCCTGTACGAAGTGTATGCTTTTTGTCTGTCTTTATTACAATATTTCTAAAAAGCAATGTTGGTGTTTCATTTTGAGCAAGATCTTCTTCTGCTGCGGTGTAGTGCTGAAGGAAATTTGGATGGATTTCTAGCTGCATAAAATATACATATACGGAGTTGAAATGATTACGTGGATTATTTGCATATTGAATGCTTTACTGATTAGACTAAGTACAGTTTGAGAAATAATTGCCATTAATTCTTACCTGTGCTTTGTCTTCCTCAGATTGACCATCCTTTATTTCTAGAATGTTGAGATTGCCTTGCTTTTTTGTTGCAAACACCAATGCACCTATTGTTCCAATTGGGTAGTTGCTTGTGCTATTCAGTAGGTTGCTTATTGTAGTGTTGGGGATGAAATTGTAGTCATTGCATATGCGATTGATTGTTTCCACTGTGCTTGTTTCCTTTAGTACAATAATGCAGTCGCAATCACCTCTATCAAAGTCTGATTTTGGTTGAATGTCAAATCCGGTAATACAAACACCCATGCCTGGGATTATTTTGTCTTCAAATTGCTGTACTAAGTTTGGATTGACAGTGACTGTTATTGTCATTTCTGCTTTATGATCTGTCAGATCTGCTCGTAGCACTTCTCGTTTTTTGTTGACTTTGTAGACAACCAGAACATCTCCTTCAAATATGTTGCCTCCTTTTCTTGCATTCAACTCTTCTATTGTAATGGAGCCAATAGTTTTCACTTTTGTCCTGCATTGACATGTATGTTAGTGCATTTTCCATGTGCATATAGAATTATAAAATTCATGAAAGCAAGTAGATGTTACCTTTTTGTAGATTGTTCTTGCCTCATTTGTGTAGCCTTTCCTGCTCTTTTGTTTGCATCCATTGATTTCTGTGCATAAATTGTGGAAACGAGAAATTGCTTTAGTGCATCAAATTTCTTCTTACTGTAGACATTTTGCATAATTTTTAGAATGCAATTATTGAAATTTGAAGTTTATTGTTCATATAGTGGTTAATAAAATTTGTTATGTGGAATTGTTTTGAATGTAGAAAATGAATCTTGTGAGTAAATTTGTATTTAAAGTTTTATGATAGAATGACGAAAATGTCATTTTTTTATAGTCATTGTGTCAGGTAAATGTATTTTAAGAAATGTAGAGAAATGATCTGACCAATATGCCTCTGTTTTATGGATAAAGCATACATTTGATGTTTTATTTGACCAAATGTGATCTATGAGTGGCTTATTCATGCTATGTCTATGTTGAAGCAGAAATGTGTATTTCATTTGTTGCATATGATTATTTATCTCTTTTGATTTTTTGTATTAGCTAACATGTCAATGTTAAAATCTCCTAGAATATAAGTGAGTGCAGTTGGATGCATTTTGGAAGTTAGAGTGTCTAACACATTTTTAATATCTATGAAGGGAGTATTTGGCCTTGAATAGATATTGCAAATATTCAATATATTGGTAGATTTTGTTATGGTTAATGTGATTGCTTCTACATGTTTTGATGTGTGAGTTGATGATGTTGTTACATTGATATTGTTTCTTACTAATGTCATAATGCCATGTATTCCATGGTTGACATGAATAGTGAAGTCTTTTAGAACTAAATTTTGCTTTATTGAATTTATGTGAATTTCTTGTAAACATATAATGTCTGAAGACATAATTTCAATATCATTGAATAAATCATTTTCATGAGCATGTAGACTTCGTGTGTTTAATGTGCACAATAGTAAATGTTCAGTATTATTTGTGCATGAAGCCTCATTTTCAAGTTTCCAACAGGCACTTGTTTGTAGGCGTTCCATTTGCATGTTTATTTTTGGTTTTACATGAAAATGTTTTTGAGTGAGTGGTTTCACAAGATATAGGTTTTGTATTGTTTTTGTACGTGATAATGCAGTATATGTTATTCCATGTTGTCTTATACTTGTTGGATCAAAAGCTAATCTTTCCATTGTCAATCCTTGAGATCTATGAATTGTGAGTGCAGATGCTAGTTGTATTGGAAATTGTTTTCTAATAGTAATTTTTTTGCTTGTTGAGATTTTTTGGATTGGTCTTGAAATTTGTACAATAGGGACCCATGCTTTCTCAATACTTTGGTTGTAGTATTGTGCATATTTTATTTTTTGGAGATTTCCAATATTAGAGTCATTAAATTTGATCCAAACAATTTCTAAATTGTTGTGGTTTGTGTAATCTTTGAATATTCCATCTGAACCATTGACTAATCCATCAGTTGTATTGTAGTTTCCTGAGTATAACTCTATCAACATGTTTCGTTTTAGTTGTATTTCAATTGGGAGGGTTGCCGTATGGTTGTAAAGTCTTATGCCATTTATGTTGTCCTCGTATTCATCTATGGCCCTTAGAACAATAACTTCTCCAGACATATTTGCTAACATTTTTTGGTTGTGTACATATACGTCATTTTTTCTATAGAAAAGGAAAGGAAGTGTTGGGTCATTTGGTATTGGCCGTAAGCATTGTTGGTTCAAATATGTTATATCATCTATTGTTTGTTTTGCCAATCGAATTCTATTAAGTATATGTATAAAATTTTGATCCTTTTGACGCATTGTGGTATACAATGTGTAACATTTGATGTTATCATTCCAAAAGTTGTAAGGCATTAAGTCTTTGTCTGTAGTTCTATTTTCAAATACTGAAGAGTCAAGGACTGGTTGGGCTTGATATAGGTCACCACAAAAAATTGTGTCCAAATTGCCAAAATAAGAGGTTGGTGTGCGCATTATTTCTCTTAGTCGTTTGTCTATATAGCGTAGGAATGTTGAACCTACTAAAGATATTTCGTCAATCAATATAACTTTGAGTTGTTCATAATGTTTGGACATTTTGTCTAGTGTGTCACTATTTAGTGGAAGAAATTCTAATTTATTGAAAGGAATATGAAATGCAGAGTGTATAGTCATCCCACCGATGTTGTATGCTGCTTTTCCTGTATAAGCTACAACTATTCCCTTTGGTTTATCTAGATTGTTGTTAATTGTGTTGTTATATATACGCAAGAGTGCTTGATAGATCATCTTTGCTGTAAAGGTCTTACCAGTGCCTGCTCCGCCAGTAAGGAATAAGTGAAGTGGTGTTTTATTTGTGACCTTTTTGCAGACAATGTCTTTTACTATTGCCTGTTGTTCTGTATTTAGCATTTGTCAAATTTTAAAGTATTCATCATTATCAATTATTTCCGGGTGTTTTCCTATTTCGAAACCTACATATTTTGTATTTGTAATTTTGTTATATTTTTCAATTTGAATATCGTCATGAATGTCATATATGTCATCTATGACAGTTGTTTTATTTGTTTTATTATTGTGATTGTTTTCTAATAATCGATTATTGATTTTTGTAGCTTCTTTATCAATGTCACCCCATGCTTGATTTAATTTGTAGTAGAATTTTGAACTATTTTGTCTTATTATATTTTCATGAAAAGTATATGCACTTTCCCAAGTTTTGAAATTTTCTTTTAGTTGAGATTCGTTATTTGTAAATGGTACAAAAAGAAGTAGTTGTTCTCTGCAATAGTTTTCTAAGTCATTGTGTTTATTGTAACTAATAAAGCGTATAATATTTTCTTTTTATTTTAGTTTTTTATTTTTTCCTCTAACATTATAGTTAGAGATGTACTCAGCTAGGCATATGTTTTGTACACTATCATGGCGATTTTTATAATGGTCTATTAATGATTTTGCTATTACATTTTCTGAGTTATCTACTTCTTGGTTTAATTCTGAGGCAGATTTGAGTACAAATACTCGCTCATTGTCTGATCTTGTATCAATGAAAACACATTTTCGTGAACTCTTATTAAGGGGAAGTGATAGAACTAAATGTGCTGCTTGTTGTGCTGACATTTGTTGCAAATTTAGTAAAGCATTTCCTAATTTTGTTATCATTTTAACTGCATCTATATTTTCACTTTGGTGATCATCTCTTATTCTTTTGAATGCACGTGTCATAGACTTGTCAACCTTTACCATATATGAACTACAATACATGGAAGCAGCATATGTGTTTAACACAAATTGGGCATCTGTGTTAGCTCTCCATAGTTTTGGCATTTGTTTGCAGAAACTATTGTTCCATATTTGGGAAGGATTTCTTTGAAGGAATATAGTTGGCTTGTCTATTGTTGATCGTAGTAGAATGATGTACTCATTCTCTGTTATTTGCAATTCATCAATTAACATTTGAAATGTGAAGGAGCTATTGAAGTCTCTTTTTTCCAAAGATTCAAATATTTGATTGGCAATTCTGTTAATAGTAGCATCTTTATCGCACAAAGGGTCCAAAATCATTGTATTTGGCATAGGTGGAATTGGGAAATTATATCTACATTTTTTGTACAAAGTTCTTTTGCATTGTCTAGTATGGTGATGTAATTGGAAATTAGCATATTGTGCTTCTAAGTTATCAGTATTGCATGTGATGTGCATGTTCACAAAGTCTAATATTTCATCATTTGTTTGCTTTCCATAGATAGGTGAATTTTCGACCCAAATTAACATGTGCTCATGTTCATTTCTCCTATTTTGAAATTCAGTGACCAAAAAATAGTCTACAACTTTTCCAAATAGTGAATTTTCTTGAAATAGTAGTTTTCTTAAAGCATTAATCCTATGTCGATAGTACCTTGCACATGTTATTGGGTCTTTTTTCACAAGTATTATTTTGTTGGTGTCGTTGCATTGAAATGTGTCATTTGATTTTATTTTTTGTTGATGTAATTTTTGTAAATATTGGAGAGTTGACATTAGGGGCTCCCAATTCTCTTCCGCACTTGTAAAAGTGAGGAAAAATGTAGGTGGCCCAAGTTGTCGAATCATAGCAAATATTTTTTTTTTCAATTGATGCATATAGTCTGAGGATATTCGAATTCTTTTGAAATCTACATATCCAATGTTTGATCGTAAATTTTTTTCCAAATTTGGTTTTTGCTTTACATCTTTTGCGAGTAACTTGCGTCCTTTTAATTGTCCTTTTCTAATTCGTATCCATAGTGTCGATAAGACCTGATGTATAATTATTTTTATGGCTTTGAAGAAAAGGTTTGTTGTATGAAGTGAAAAATCTTTCTCATAATGAAGTAATTCCCATTGTGATAATTTTTGATAACTAAATTTGTCCATTATGTCATTATTGCGTGGCTCACCGAAGAAGAGGGTTGGAAAATTCATTTCTTCTGCATACTTGTCTTTGAAAATACCAATAGGATAACAATTCTCAGCAGGTGCAATTTGAATGATTTTGTCATCCATATTGTGGATGCATGTAGAGTCTGTGTATCCATGTATTAAAGAATTAGTTGGATTGTCATATTGAAGATCACTTTCACTTTCACTTTCAGAACAACTTCTGTTTTCACAACCATTGTCTTCATTGTTGATATCTAATGTTTCTATCCACTTTTCATTTATTTGTACATTTTGCATTTGGTAAAGGGTTGTTTTGCTTAAATCGAATAGAGCTTGCATTATTATATATGGTCGTACCATGCCTTTTTGAAATGCATTTTTATATTGCAGTTGTCTTTTAAGAGCCACTGCAATTGTTGTTGTGTTTGATAATGATAGTGGTAGAGCATTTTGAATATTGTATATGTTTACAGGGACATTTATGATGGAACCAGTTAGTCCAAGTTGAGACTTTTTATATCCTAATTCCCAAATTTGTGCAAATGCAATTCTTAGTGAAACTAGACGTTCCTCTAGTTGTGTCATTTTTTGTACAGTTGGTAATGGCTTATTTTTGCGTATGTTGTGAGGAACTGCATATTTAGGTTTTTTTTTTTTTTTGAGAGAATCGTTGCATATTTTACATATGTACTTGGTAAGCAGTGGTATGTAAGATTTTGTCAAATTGTAGTATACAACTCTATGTTCCTCTTTGTATTGTTTTGTATCTTTCTTGAAATGGAGCATTTGACAAATTGTGCAAGGATATTTTGGTGTGTCTTCTACTGTGGAAAAAAATTTATCAATTGGTGTCAAAGTTGTCTTAGTTGATTTCCTTTTACTATTTATTGTTCTTCTGGATTGAATTTGTGGTTTTATATTATTTTGGTTATTAGTTGAGAAAATATTATTGTTTTCGTTTGTAATTGTTTGTTGATTAATGTTGGAAGCTTTATTTCTAATTAATCTTTTCACTGCACGCAATGTTATATTGTGTTGATTTTTTGCAATATTATGCTTATCATTGGTAGACATATTGTAGTTCTTTAATGTTTCTTTCTTTCGCTTTCTTTCTTTGAGTGGTGTCTTGCCATTGTTTCTTATCATTTTTTTTAATCTGTGCAATTTGATATTATGTTGTTTTTGTTGTAAGATTGCATTGGTTAGCAATGGCTCAAAGTGCCCTGACAAAGGATTTGCATCATGAAACAGGATATTAAATGGAGTAGAATCGAGCTGGTTGTTAAAATCTAAATATCGTTTTCCATAAGATGCAGACCAAACACATATACGAATATTGAGCCACTTTGATATCCAATGTATGCAAAATATATCCCCCCACAAACCATTTTGCTTTGTCTTAGTTGATGGTTTTGCGGATAAACGCATTCTTTGCAAATAAGTTGTAATATCTTCTACATTGTGAAGCTCTCTCAGGCTTTGAGGGTGGAGTTCATGGTTATAGGAATTGATAGCTTCCTCATCTCCACTTTGGAGGCAAGCAATGAAGAAATCTATTGTTCCATTACGAATTTCATTTGATGTATGTTGAAATTTTAGTAGATATTCAAATGTATCAAATAAACAATCACCGATATTGTATTTGAAGTCATGAGGCCTATATAACCCATGCTTTAGAAGAGTTTTGTCAATGTGAGTTGAATGTACATTACAATTACATCTGTTTTGGTCTTGCTGCATGATTTGTAGATGTTTGATTGTTCAATTTGTTCATATAATGAAGTCTTGTACTAATGAGTTTGATTTTTATTTTTATTTTTTGTTAAATTGCAAGTTGTAGTTTTTTGTTTGTTTCAAATGTAGTATGTTGATACTTATGTGCTACATTTTGATTGTACACCATATGCTATAGGTTGGCATCCTGCATTTATTACGAATCAATGTTTACATTAATTTTTCATTTATATTGGGTCACTTTATAAATAGAATATTTTTTGTAGAAAATTTTGTTAGTTTACTCAAAAACGGCTATCATCTGAACATTGCTATTATACTATTTCAACCAATAGTACTAGATATATAAAATGTTTTGAATTATGGACAATAGTATTTTACAAATTTACTCATTTACACATGATCTATTACACTATTAGTAATTGTAATATTCTAGAAATTTTGATAATCTAAGAATACAAGGCACTTTTTTTGAATTATTTTTCAAGAAAGATTTCTTTAAATGTTGGAAAATAGTGACTAGTTATAAGATTGGCTAATAATTGAATAAACTTGATAATCTAAGTAACAAAGTGATAACATTTCTAAATAAATTTTATGTTAAAGACATTGTAACAGTATTTTTTTGCACACTTTTACACAAACATTTATACTTTTTATGAATATTGATTTGTGAACTCTCTGAATAATCACTGTTGAAGCTTTAAATTGTTAAATAAAAAGACCTTTCATATAAATGTGTCAAGACATTTCATAGTGGTTGGCTACTTCCATTGAGAGCATTAAATAGACAGTTTTCAATATTAGTTATAATGCTCTCAATTTTCGATACCTTGCACTTTATGACATTCATTTCCAAATTAATTTTGTCATACAATGCAAGGTGTTTATTGTCAAGATTGTTTGAGGCATGCAAATCACCAGATGTTGAGCTAATTCTTTGTTTGTTTGCTGCATAGGTAGACCTGCTTCTATGGTGCATAGTATGTTCAATGTTCATTGAACTCAAGTCATAATTGTATGTATTTTTCTGGATGACTGGGCTAGTTGGGTTCCATGGTAGTCTTTCTTCTCTTGTAGGCCTTGCCATAGTATCATTTCCTACATTAGATTGTGGAATGATATGGTTAGATAAAGTAGTTAGCAGAAATGAGGATATGTACAGAGCCAATATTTTGATTGTAGTAACTATTTTTTTCCATTTGCAAATGCTAATCAATTAATCTATTAATGTAAAATGTAGCAATAGGTTCGAGGACATACCAATGCTACCATGTACTTTCATCCATTCTAAGTCTGTAGATTTGAGAATTCCGATAGCTGCTTGGTCAAAATTTGTATCTCCAACATTGGAACTATATGTTAATGTTGGCTTTGTGGTAACAAATTTGTGCATGGTTGAAGTACTATATGGCTGGCATATGCTTTCTTGTTGTTCTATTTGTTGTGGATTCTGGGTATCTATGGTGTATAATGGTTGTTGTTGAGGATAACTATATTGTGTGCAACAGTTGGGTTCATATGAGCTAGATAATTTTGTTGGACATTGTAAATGTTGAGAATTCCTTGATTGACAGTGATTCATATCTGTAGATGTCAGTAAATATTCTGCATCAGAAGCCACTATATTCTCAAATGCAATATCATCAAGGCATGGTGAGTGGAATTTTTTTCCTTGAGAGATATTAGTCAACTGTCCACAAACATGACTTTCCATGTTTTTTGAGATATGGTTGCTTTGAGAAAGAGATTCTGTCATTGTCATTATATCAGCACTATGAATTGCTTCACTATTTGCTCCCAACAAATTTATATGACAATCTATACAATCTGTTACACCTTTCATGGAGAGAGCTGCTTCTCTATATGCATTTGCAGCTTCCTCAGGAGTTCGAAATGTTCCAAGCCATTTTCGATCTTTAGTCTTTGGATTTGTTATTTCTGCACCATAGCTACCCCAAGGTCGTCTCCTCACACCCTTGTACTTTTTATGCTTGGAACATTTCCTTCTTTTGCAACAAGTCTGCTTGATTTTTTCAAAAGTTGATGTTTCTTCATTATCTAAATCAACAATTGGTATTTGCATCAAAGTAGTCATGGTTTTGATTGCTTCTGTGAAGAGAATAAAAAATTTACATAAACATGATTATTTGAACGGATGAAACAGGGAGAAGTCATTATATTTGACAATTTTAAATTACTTTAATTACAAGATACACTTATTCATTAGATTGGGTGATGCAGTCGTGTCATGATATCATCAACATTAACTACATTTGAATGCAATAATATTTACTTTATTGTCTATGAAATTCTTCTTCGCAATGGACATTACATATATTTCTCAAATAAATAGAGAATTACATAGAAGAGTACTACATTCAAAGTCAACAAATAAACGAAAGTAGGTGTTTCATTCATAGTGAAAAATAGAACCAAGAGAGAGAAAAATTCAACTCCCAATACTATTTCAAGAAGTTCCATTGTTTGCTGAGAGTTTCACACAGTGACTTTTGAACAACTTCAATGGCTCTTGATGTGAAATTGAAATTTATAGAAAATAGATGTGTCCCTGAAATGTGTCAATCCTGCCACATGAATATATTCACTTCAACTGGCCATTGAAAAGCATATTATGGGTTAATGATGACTATGTCTACATTGGAACTTTGAATGCTTTTGCTTTAATTATAACAAGACATTGTTGGAACTGTATTGAATGACAAAATTGCAATTGGATTTCTAATGAAGAAATTTATATTTTTTAAAAAGATGACAACCTTCCAAACTAAAGAGATTATTATCCTTCCACGTTAAGTGCAATTCATGAAATTGCTATAAGTTTGTAATAGTAAAAGACATAGTTAGGTAAACTTAGATATGCAGACATTATTGACATGCCAATGAGTAGATACATATTGCTCTAGATTTTTTCAACTTTTCAGAAATGGAGGCTAATCTTATACATCATAAGTATTTGCTTCTGTCAATCGTCATGATGTAATACTTAATTCATCCATTTGGGATATGCCATCTTCCAATATCTGCTACAAGATGAATGCCAAGTGACATGTCACTATTTGAAAATTCAAACAAATAATGGTATGAGTAATGATGCTTTATGGTTTTAGTTGCTAGATGTCCTCTATCATCATCATACCATTGTCCTACAAGCTCTATATTATCATATCTTATAATGCATTCAAGTGAAAGAGTTCGATATGAGATGATAAGGTTTATTATGTACATAAGTGTGTCATTTTCAGTACTTGCCCTAAATGGTGATAGCTGACAAAATAGCATTTTAGATGCTGGATTGAAAATGGCAGTTAATTCTTGAACACTATGATTTCCGTGAGGGAAATGAATTAAAATATCTTGACAACGAATTATTATATGAGCTTCCCTATATATCCGCACCAGATATTTTAGGTAAATTAATTCTCCATTTGTCATTAATGGAGACAAAACATGAATTTCATTGGTCTCTTCTATCGGCTCAATGTTTCCCCATCCATGATATCGAAACATTGGAGCATGGTTGTCATAAAAATAGCTTTCCAATATTTTTCTTTGGCATTCACTTGGAAGTTGTTGGATTCTTTCAAGGATACAAAGTTGTGGAAATTCAGAGAATTCATCTGTTCGAGGATATGTTATAGTAGATGCATTTATAGTATTCATACTGATGCAATGTGGACAGAGGAAAACCTGTTGAAAATGACCAACATTTCTTAGTTTTTTCTACGAATAATTGAATTCTAAGATATAGCTTAAGTTCAATGTTTTCCATTTTTTTAGAGATATTCTTGGTGGGAAATTCATATGCATCTAATTAATATGTAGGTTTCTATACATAGATAGCACAAAAATTTCAAATATGTACAATAAAGAGTAGGACGATGTAGGAGGACCCTATACATTGTTACTATTTATAGACAAGTATGCATTTTGAGGCATATGAATGCATTGTAAATATTTGAGAAACCACAAATTATAAATGCACTTTAATTCAATGACATATGATAGTACAATTTTCAACTTGTAAAATAAATTCTACCCATGTCCTGTTATTTATTGACTAATTAAGTTCTCATTTTTAAGACTAAATCTAAATTATATGTTTTTCGTAATACTTGTGTTATTTTGTAAGAAAAAAAGGATGGAAACATACCAGTTAGTTATCAGTTGTTTTTGAGACTTTGTTCTACTTTCACAACCTTCAGTGTCTTTTTTACAACCTTTGCACGTGAAAAACAAATAGAGGAGAACAATTAATTACATAATTCACATTATCATTCCTTACAAATCTACTATATTTATTTTGATAAAGATTACTGAACGAAAAAATTGTATAAAATATAAATATTTGAATCATAGAATGCATTATAGAATATTTCAAAATGAAGAGGAATGTGTACTAAAAATAGTACAAATATGGCTTATATCACTTGTTCAATATTCATTGTCATAATCTAAATAAAAATAAATACAATGTATCAGAAACTAAATTAGGTTGTGGATAAGGAAAAGCAAGACAAGAAAAAGGAGAAGGACGCTAAAAAGGATCAGGCTGTGGATAAAGATAAGTGACAGAAGGAAAAGGACAAGGATGCTAAAAAGGGAAAACACAATCAGCAAGGAAAAGGAAGACAAGATTAAGGAGAAAGACAAAAAAAAAGGAAGATGATAAGAAGGGTAAACATAATGGTAAAGAAAAGAACTATGAGAAGAAAAAGAGAAATAGTGACCAAGAAAAGATGGAAAAGAGAAAAGATGGGGAAAATAATGATGAGGGCAAGAACAAAGATGATAAAAGAAAAGAGGAAATGTACATTAAATTGATCAAGTTTTGGTTTAATTCAAGGAATATAAATGCATTGCAAATATTTGAGAAACCACAAATTATAAATGCATTTTAATTCACTGACATGTGATAGTACAATTTTGTGAGCAGAAAAGGATGGAAACATACTAGTTAATTATCAATTGTTTCTGAGATGTTCTTCTAGTTTGACAACCTTCAATGTCTCTTTCACGACCTTTGCAGTTGACAAACAGAAAGAGAAGAACAATTAATTACATAGTTCACAAAATCATTTCTTACAAATGTATTATATTTATTTTCATAAAGATTACTAAACCAAAAATTGTACAATATATAAAGAATAACAAACTTTCTATAAATTTCATCCATCCGCCAGCATTGCCACAAATTCATTTTTTAAATACAATGTAAAAAGCTCAATACCCTACTATTTACCACAACAACCAATGGGAAATGTGAATTTCACATGTTCTTATAAATTAAAATAATGGCCTGAATTCAAAAACATTATGAAACTAGGTTGGAATGCATATATAAAACATTTCAATTGGTCAAAACTTATTGAAAATTTGCATCCACTTGAATGCTATAGTATCCTGCCATACGGCAGGAACTAATAATATTAACTTGTAAAAAAATATAGTACAAATATGGCTCATATCACTTTTTCAATATTCGATTAATTTGGTTTATGACTTATACATTGTGATAATCTAAATCAAAATAAATATGATGCATTGATAACAAGATAATTATATGTATTTTTATTGCAAAAGTTATGAAACATTTTCATTTATCCATTGCATATGTTGTTTACTATGTACATATATGGATAATATGCTCATCTACTACAATTCCATATGGATGAATGTGTAATAGGTTATATAACATCCCCAGCAGGTTGAGGTTTTGTTGAGCAAATGGTGCTTACATAAGGTGAAATTACAGGAGGAGAAATATGTAGTTGCAAAAGTATCATTGCATTGCAAACATCTGAGATTCTTGATGCACTAAGCTCACAGAAATGAGTTTGGTGAGCAAGCAATGCATGGTCCACTAGAGGCTTGTACTTACTACTTATTGCAATTTTCAAGGAATAATAAACACAAGTCGTAACATCACAAGAGCTCAAAGATTCAAGAGAGAACAAGCCACCTATGAGGCTAGTACTCATCTCTATAACATATGCATTGATGTATGCATTATAGTCTTCAAGAGGTTTGAAACAAGGCTTCACATATGCATTTGCCATTTTCTTTACAATTTCAGAATTTTCTAAAAGATCCATGCAATTGGTGAGGAATTTAGAAACAATATCTGCATAAGTTGTTCTCCCAGATATATTTTCCAAGAATTCTTCACCAAGTACATTGCGTAATGCTTTCTCAACATTTCTACATTCTATGACAAATACATGCTCCAAAGTTGTAGATTGAATTGCACCAATGATTGGACAATCCCACTGAGGACCTGGACTTGGAATATAAATTCGTTCAGACATTTTGATAACACAATATCTGTCACATATTCAAAATGAATAAACACTTTCAAGAGAAGTGACATGGTTGACCTAAAATTTAAAAATTCAAACAAAATTATAAAATGCACGTTGCAAACTTGAGTAGTTTTGAAAAATACTAAATAAATCCATGTGTTATTTACTCAATAAATCCATGTGTTATGTTATTTCAAAAAGTCACAATTTAAGCTGTCATTTATAATTTATTGTCTTTTAATCTTTTCATAGATTATAATCATCAATTATATGTGTTTTTTAATAAATTTTGTAAGTGGTATTAAGCTCCTCGACTGGAAGGAGGACTCTTGAATTTAAACTATTTAATAAAAAGTTTTTGCCTTAGACCTTTTATCTATCTAAAAAACATTATCCCTCTATTTTTTTTTTTCAATCTTAAAAACTCTTCATGCTAATAGTTTTCGGTAGAAATATTTTTTTACTTTCAAATTGTAATCTAATTGGAGATGCTTATTGAGGTACACATGGGTAAATTCCCTAGGAAAAGAGCTATAACCGATGTAAAAGTATTCCTAAGCTGAGGAGATACCGCAATATAACAAATAAAACCCATGAGCTTTGGCCAGTGCAAAATCTAATGTCAAAACACAAAATATAAGGATCATGAAAATATATATCAACCTAATAGAAAGAGCTCACATGATTGGCAAATTAAAAGTCATAAATGTCCAAGCCACATAGCGTTCAGAGCTCCGAGCTTCATAATTAACATTGTTTTCTAATTAAAAACAAAATGGGTGGCCAATAAATTCACAGCACAGTTGATAACTAATAAGATTAATAGCACAGTGGGTGGTTCACAAAATAAATCAATCAATATTGCAAAAACAGGTAGACAAAGTTTTGGAAGAATTCAACAATATATAAAATACTGTTTATTTGACATTCCAGTGACTATGGTCAATTTAGGCGAGGAATAAATTAAATTTTCCAAAAGAAAATAGGACAGAGGCATAGGGGCCGATATTTATTAATAGCTATGAAAAAATAAATACCCCTGACATAGTATGTCTGTGCCAGTTAAATCTTTGCATTTGTCTTTAATTGTTGGGAATTAATTAACATTCATTAATGGTTGGAGTCGGTTGGCATTTATCTGGGTATGATAAATTTAAAACATGATGGTTCTGCAAATATGTTCTTCTGCGTTTGACATTGAATATTGTTCGTCCATATTCATGTCTCCCATTTGTCATCCAGGTCTCCGAAGCAGGTGTTGACAAGAGGAATTGTTACCCATTTACTTGTGCTTTTCATTCTCTGATAGCTTCTCATACGCTATCTCATTCTCTATCAGTGTTTTGGTGTGTTCAGCTGAAGAAGGTAAATTGTTCCAGTACATAGTAACATCTGCTCCACAGCCTATGCTTGTTCCAGCACCAAGTGGTAAGGACTCTTTCTGAATTTGGGCATTTCATCGGGGAATTGGGTTTAACTGATCTCCAATTCATATGGGTTAAAAGACTTTGAATTTTTTTTAACTGGGTTCTCAGTTTTAATTCAAATATGAAGGTGGTTTCTAAAATATTTTGAGATGATCGACGCTCATTAGGCTAAATTGTTGTTTGGTATTTGTTTGTTTAGAAAATTACCTATTTGGGTTTATTAAAGCACAAAAAGCAAAGCACAGGAGCGAAGAACAAAAAACTTATATAAATAGAAACTTGAACCTCAAAAACCCTCAGGAGCGGAATATCATATGTAAATCTAATTGATAGCATGGGAAAGTCTAGAAGCAATCTTGGCAACTAGGGCACCTACAAGTAACATCTAAGCTTCACAGTCAATTCAGGAGATCCATTTTTGCTCACCTATCCAGCAAATGATAATCTTTTGTAGCGTTCTGCACCAATACTCTGTGCTTTACATGTTCTAGACAAGTCTTCGTAGGGGTGTGGAACAGTTTGGCATCCCTTCAACCTAGTCGTAGCTTTGAAGGCACAAAAATGCCTACATCTGTTGGAGATGTAAGCAATTCGTGAACTAAAAAATTACCAGAAATTTTAAAAGCTCGGTAGAAAGCTGAAAGGAAGCTAAGTCTTTCACATTTTTTTTGACCTAAAGAAAAGGTGGATTACAAAGTGCAAGAGATTCTAGCCATGGCAGTTTTGTGGATCTAGTTTCCCGCCTTGGTATTTTGCCTACCTACATGGATCAAATGTGTGACATTTGTACTACTGTGCTTTGTAGTTTCTGGGATCCAGCATGTACATTTTTGCTTGAATCATTTCTCTACATATACCTTTGTAGGGAAACTGAGCAGCAAGGAGTGGTTTTTGATGCAAGTAATGGGGATGGTAGATATCACTTGTTCGCCATGGATGGACTAGTTTCATGGGGTTTTGCAGTTCTAGGTGAAGCACCACTGTGTGAAAAGCATGGCCTGCCTTACATGAGCGCCACATTCTGGGAGGCTAATTTCATGATGATAAAGACCTTGAGATGTTGAAGCTTATGTCCAAGTGCTTGCTTTGGGAGACCCTAAACACCTATGGCTGAAAAATGATAAGAACCCCCTGGTGGTATTCATTTACTTAATTTTGATATTTAGATCTATATTTTTGCATTGTTCTTTCTTAAAAGAATTTAAGGTTTCTATTTTCAAATTCGTCCTATATTTCACAATCTCTATTTTTGAGTTCTAGATTGATGGGTACATATATAATTGGATTGTTCTTGGTTTTAAAACCTGTAAAGTGTCAAAAACAGGTAGTCCAACAGCGAAAAAATAGAGAAACAACAAGCTCATCCAAAATCAGGGTACTTGGAGCTAAAAATACTGAAGTCAAATCTCAACTACTCTCAACTGTTGCAAATACGGCCAAATTGTTTTTCAACGGGTATTCCTGGTTGATCAGCCATGACGACTAAAAGCCATGAGGCTGTCGATTATAGAAATCTAAACAAAAAAAAAAAACAAGTGGAGGCCCTTACGGAAACGATTTGTATCAGAACCCTTCACTGTTTATTGTAAAATAGATTTTGCAGAACAACATTTGCTCGTACGAAAGAACTTTTGCCTAAATACAACAACTCAACAGAGCTTGCTAAAATATAGGCCTCTATCAGGCACGCTCAAATCCTCACAAATATGAGAAGACGAGCTACCAAAAGGCCAAACCAATATTGAAGAGTAAATAGAAAGATAAGCCATCTATACACACAGAACGCATATCAAACCTGAAACAATTTTCTAGAGAAAGTAGTGAAGGAAGCAGTATCAACAAATGAAAAACATACCTATTCTCTACAACAAAATCCTAAGCAAAATACATCACAGAAGGAGAAAAACATACCTATTTTCTGCAACAAAACTACTTCTCAGAAGCATACAGAAGGGACTGTCCAATTTTCCCGATGCCTCCGAAATCAACAATTACTAATAAATAGGAACTTTAGATGACCAGAATTGAAGAATCCAATTAAATGCAGTCGACAGACAGCCGAAAAACATTCCCCAAGACAATGAGTAAAAGACAGACCAAAGAATTGTGACCACATTTTCTCCCAAAACTGACATCTCGTTGACAATATGACACCTATACAGTGCACAGTATAAATCCAAATCAAAATACGGTGGATTTCCTAAAGATTTAGATTTGGGAATTGGCTAAGCATAGTGGTTCAGATAAGACAATTGACGAAACATAAAGCCAAGCAATAAAGACTACAAAGAAAAAAATGTCATTGACAATACGCTTATTTAATGTTAGATCAAATGTTGTCAAAATTGGCCAGATATTGTTCAAAGATAGGTGAATAATATTAATGAAATCACTATTGCTATGTTCCATCCATCCGCCAGCATTGCCACAAATTCATTTTTTAATACAATGGAAAAAGCTCAATACCCTACTGTTCACCACAACAGCCAATGGGAAATTTGAATTTAACATGTTCTTATAAATTAAAATAATGGCATGAATTCAAAAACATTATGAAACTAGGTTGGAATGCATATATAAAACATTTCAATTGGTCAAAACTTATTGAAAATTTGCATCCACTTGGATGCTATAGTATCCTGCCATACGGCAGGAACTAATAAAAACTAACTAGCTGAAGGTGCCCATTTATCTCTCTGGAATTTATATGGAAAGGTAACTAAATACCCCCCTTCAATTACAGAGGATTATTTTATTAGCTAAGAACCCACCCAGGACTCTAGAGGAATAAGACATTCCTAGCTAGAAATAATTTTCAAAATAAACAATGAACTATAAAACCAAAATGTCTAATCACTATCCATAGAGAAACAAAACTAAAATAATAATAATCATGCTAAAATTAATGCTATGCATGACTCTTGGGATAGCCTTTTTGACTTCTAAGCACCCTCTTTTATGACAATAAACAAGGTCAAAAAAAACAAGTAAACTAAGAATATCCTATGCCAAATTACAACCAATCCTAGGCGTCATCATTTGGAGACAAGAAAAGGGTATTAAGGAGATTTAAATTGACCTTGTCATAAAACTTATTGCCTTCCTAGACAACGACATATCCCTTGAGTTTAGGAATGGAAAACAAAAGTTTTTATGAGAGGAAGGTACCTTGAAGAGTGTGCTTCCTCTCCCATCCTTTCCTCACCTACCTCCACCCACCTAGGCGCTCATGTGGCAAGGAGGAAACTTAATAAATGTTATTGTGCTAAGTTTTAAAAACAAAATCTGCCTTATACAAGGTTGACTATAAAAGCATGCGTTTGAAAAGAGAGGAAGGGCTAGGTTGCATAGGGTAGATTGGTATGACGGCTGTAGTACTTTAATGATGGAGGCTAAGATCCCTAGTCTAAGTGCTTAGATGGAAGTGGAAGCAAATAGGAATAGTTAAGTAGTTTTAGTTTTAAAAAAAAACTAGATTGGTAGAACAAGTGGGTTTGAATTTTAGTTTAATTTTCATCGATTTTTGTGTGACACTCAAATTAACAAGTTATGTTGATATATAGGTTGGATGTATTTATTTAATTATGTAAATGGTCATATTAATATGTAATGAGTTTAAGAAATTTGAATGCTAGGACAAAGGGGATTATAGATAAGTGGGGATGTAATGGGTAACTAGTGATATGTATGATATTAGTATTATATATATATATATATATATATATATATAAAATTTAAACTATATTATATTATTTTAAACTATATTATATTATTTAGATATACATTATATTATTTAGTGGTTATTTTGGTCGAGAGTAGAATAGATAAGATAAACAAGTAGGGCACTTAATTTTGAATATGTGATCAATACTTGCTTGGCCGTTGCCATTGTTCTTAGTCATAATTACCGATGTTTTGGTGTCAATATAAGGAGGTACAGGACTAGACGGTAATCTGATCGGGCTAATATTCGCACGATAATACCTAATGTAGTAGCTTTGATTTATATTAAATAATAACAATGTTAGCATTTTCATGGAAGATGTAAACTAAGCATAGGAGGTATAGATGTTTTTAAGTTATAACTATAATACTAGTTAAGTCATAGTAGTACAAATAATAATGATTAATATAATGATAACCCGAATACTGATGGAGACAAATTGATTGACAATTCATCCTCTCGTTGTAGTTCTCAGTGCTATCACCGTTGTATTTACATAACTTAAATCATACCAGCGCATTAGAGTGTCTTGGTTTCTGTACAGAGAGTAATGGCTCATAATCTAAATCCCCAGGTGGAGCCATCTTGATCCGTTAGTGAACTTAAACGACTTATGATCGACAAATTCAGTTAGGTAATTTCTGGATCTTCATCGTGAACTATAAGATTAGAATGTTATTCGCACATCTAATTGGACAAAGTAACAGTCAAGTATAACCGCAATATGATAGGAGTGTGAACCCCCTTCATAGTGTACACCAAGTCATTCAACTAAGTTAGAAACGTTAATGTATCCTAAAACTTTTTTTTTTTTTTTAAAGTTATGTTTTTCCGTTAAAATTTATGGCAAGTTATGTTCTTCCGTTAAAATTTATGGCATGACAATATAGATAAAAGATGATTTATAAAGAATATATGATAACATAGTTAGAAGGACAATTTAGAAATAAAAAAATTATCAAGCTTTTAAAAAGTATTTTGTACTTTATAAAAAAAATTAAATAATAATTACAACTTTTTGAGTTAAATATGAGTGAAATAGTAAAATAAAAAAATTGAAAATTTGAAAATTTGAGGAAAATATAATTATTGCAATAACGAAATATATTTGACTTTTGAAATTGTTATTTAGTGATGATTAACTTATAATTATATGAAATTTATCCTTAGTTCTAATAATTAGCAAATGAATATGTTTTTTTTGTTGTTGTTGTGGAGAGCTTGACAAAAATATAATGATATGATATTATATTTGATGATGTGGATTGAAATATTAATATCATTTAAAAATTTAATTCAAAAGCATACACTTTAATAAATAATTATTTGTAAAATTATATATCAATTTAAAAAATATTTAATTTAATTTAATGTATTCTTATTTATTTACTTAATAAGTGTAATACTTTATATTAAGTATTTTTAAAATATAATCTATCTTCAAACTATTTAAATATCTAATATAATATATATTATCTTAAAAATATTTTAATTTATAATTTAAAAATAATTATGATTATAAAAAAAACTTACTCTATATTTCCTAGAAGTTATATAATGGCATTTTTAGAATAATAATAATAATTTAAATAAGTTATATTTAAAATTAATTCTTAATATACTATGTTAAAGTATAGTGTGGTGCTGAAATGCACTCATACACTAATTTCATTCATTTAATGTACCACTTTTTAGTTCCTGCAAAATGGCAGGATACTATAGCATCCAAGTGGATGCAAATTTGGAAATAAGTTTTGACCAATCTGAATGTTTTATTAATGCATTCCAAATTATTTCATAATGTTTTCCAATTTTGTTTATTATTTTAATTTATGAAAAAATGTTAAATGTGAGTTTCCTATTGGTTGTTGTTGTGAACAGTAGGGTATCCAGTGTTTTTTCCCCTTTTGTTAAAAAAAAAAATTGTGGCAGAGGTGGCCTATCGAACATAGCAACAATGATTTCATTAATAGTATTGACCTATCTTCTGAAAAATATCTGGTAAAATTCAACAACATTCAGTTTTTATAAATTTGGGATATGATCTAACATTAATTTTTGGTATTGTCAATGACATTTTTTTCTTTGTTTTCTTTATTGCTTTGCTTCTTATTTTTTCCCTCAAATGTCTTATCCAAACAATTGTTCTCAGCAAATTGTCAAACCTAAATCTTTAGCAAATCTACCATATTTTGATTTGGATTTATAACGTGCACTGTATAGTTGTCATATTGTCAGAGAACATGTCAGTTTTGGTAAAAAAAGGTGGTCATAATTCTTTGGTCTATCCTTTACTTATTGTCTTGGGAATGTTTTTTGGCTGTATATCGACTACATTCAATTAGATTATTGAATTCTGGCCATCTAGAGTTTCTATTTATTGGTAATGATTGATTTTGGAGGCATCGAGAAAATTGGACTTTCCCTTCTAAGTGCTTTTGAAAAGTAGTTTTGTTGGAGACCCATTTTTGGCTTTCAACATTTGTGAAAGTTGTAGAGATCAAGTATTTTTCTCCAATAGATTTTTTTTTTCCAATTCTGTATTCATTTGGTAGCATATTTTGCCTAGGGTATTTTTAATATAAGAATACATTTATTAATTTAATCTTTCACTCTAGAAGCTGCACACATTATTTTTTATCTTGCTATATTTATGAGTTCTCAAAATTTGAAAAATGTAAAAATTAATTTTTTTCTCAAATTTACATTTAACTATGGCATGTCAAGAAAATGAAAGGGTTTAACAAAATTTACAATGCGCTTGAATAAATAGATACCCTTGTACACTAACATGTCTATACTAACAACCATAAATTTTTTTAGTAGTTTTCTAACAAAAGGATTTTTCACATCTTTTTTTAGTAGATCTTATTTGTTCTTTTCATTTTGCCATTCCTTTATTGATAGATCTCAATGTGTGATTTGAAACATTCAATAGAAATTAGTATTCAATAGCATAACTTATTTATTCTTTCGATCTTTTTCATTCTCTTGATAGATCTCAGTATGTAATTTGAAAGATTCAGTGTAACTTATTTGTTCTTTCTATCTTTTTCATTTGGTAGATGAATTTCAGTGTGTGATTTGAAACATCGACATAAATGATACACATAATCAAACCTAGAAACAACAATCATTGTAGAAATAAAATTAAATAATAACAAAATAATACAGTGACTTTTGAGAAGAA
Organism: Cupressus sempervirens; assembly: GCA_028749045.1. Taxonomy (NCBI): domain Eukaryota; kingdom Viridiplantae; phylum Streptophyta; class Pinopsida; order Cupressales; family Cupressaceae; genus Cupressus; species Cupressus sempervirens. Next base: position 30,746,397 of record CM053787.1, read on the forward strand.
AAACATACCAAGATCAGAACAATCAAACCAACTAAAATCGTCATCTTGTACAACTCGTACAATCCTGTGCGGACTAAATTTTAGGAACTTTGGGATGCGAAGTAGAGAAGGAATTTGCTTATATGAAGGAGCCTAGTGATAGACATAAATGGAGGGGAGCAATTATCGATGGTTGTATATCTAGACAGGAAGGAAGACTTTGAAAGATTTGTGAGAAAGTAAAATAATATTAAATATATAGCGCATGTCAAGATCTAAAATTCATAAATTCAATGGTCAAAATTTTGAACTACATAAGTTGAATAAGGAGAATCTTATAGTGGAAAAAGCTTGTCGGGTTCCAGTAACTACTCTAAGCAAATCCCTTGGGTAGTGAAGACTAGGTAAAACTAGAAAAAAATTATGAGTACAATCCAATTATGTGGGTCAAATTCTTTGCCTATGAATTTGTTTAAGGAGAAGACTGCAATTCATTATGGAAGAAGATAGGGATGTTGTATCAATATAAGAGTATTTTTACAAGCTTGTTTTAAAAACAACATAATGCATGAGAGTCCCAAAATAGTACGGTAGAATACAATCAAAAAAGGATCAAGGACACACTTTTTTTCTTTGAGTTCAAAACATTGATCATAAAATGTGTAGAAATCCCCCTCATTGCCTAAAAATACAACAAAGAGTGAACTCTTTTAATATACTATTTGCTAAACTTAGCTAAGAAAAGAACACTTTTCATGTCTCTGGCAAACTGCTCTGCTCAAAAAATCTCCACAATCATCAAACCAAAAAGCATCCAGGAATGCAACAAATATTACCTGACATGTCTACTAAAACCCTTGATAGCTTAACTGCTCTCAAAATGGATTTGTCAATTCTAGCTTGACTTTCTTCGCAAATTCCATCAAAACCCACAACCTTGAAGCTAATTAATAATTTCATTGAAATTGAAAAAGTTTAGCAATTCTCATACCCTGGTTTCAATTTTTTCTACATAGGAGGGTAAATTTTGACTATAGCTAAATCACGTGAACTAGAAAAGGGATAATAAAAAGGGAAAAAGAACAAACCATCGCCTAGAAGAACAAGCTTGAAAGTTGGAGGCCCCGTCTTTGTATGTGCATTCATTTTTTGATCAATTAACAACTCAACTCCATAAATTTTCCAAAATCCATCATTCCAGACTAAAATTGATTGAGAAAACAGCAAGCTCATGCTACAATTACTATCAAACCTTCTAATAGCAGAGAATTGTAAACAAATTGGTGGAATCGTTATTGTTTTCATAGAAGTCCTAGTGTCAATTGAAGGTCTATGATCTATTTTCTTCTTCTAATGAGATGGATGAAGAGTTTTGTGGGTAGATGCATGGGTTAATAAGTGGCTGTGGACATCTATTTTTGTTCCAATGGAGGAGAGATTGTTGGTTGTTGTCGTGTTCACTCAGTCATGCATTGCATGTTTACTTTTATTTAGTACTTTGAGGCTCATAACACCTAGCATGAAGTAATCTTAGGAAGGAAATGGTTGGTTAAAGCGGTGGTCATATCATTGTAAGCAAACATATGTGACTTGTCCTCTTGTTTTACTCCAAAGTTTATGCATCTACTTGCTTTACCAGAGGCCATTATCTCTCAATCATGATTTGGTATATTTGGTAGAGAAATTCTCGGTGGTAGTAAAGATTTTATTTTGCTGATCAAGGCATGCCAACCACTCTGATCATCAATTAGAAGACAACATATATCTGTTCCTCCTAACCAGATCTTCTCTAGTATTTAACGTCAAGCAAAATGAATACAAACCCCATGTGCAATAACTAATAATATTTTATAAAACTTAAATATTCCAACGGAGTCTCTGACTGAAGAGGATTAAATAACAAAAATGAATTGTACTAAATGAATTAGAGTCAAAACATTGAAGCTCACACTATATGCCTTCTTAAGCTTCTCAAGAAGAGCACGAACTGAATGGTAAAAACCTCGCATACTATATCTAGCATGCTTTAGAAGCCAATAAACATTATAAATCCGCTTTAACAATGTTAGCGACCAACATCTGAGAACTATTCACAATGTAGATTTAGAGTCTTGGCCTTTTTCTGTGGGGTCCGTAGAATGTCCAATAGCATACTTAGCAGTGTATCTAACAACAACAGTAGATTCACTAAGTCTAGATCCAGTAACCCATAGAGTTTTAGGGCTAGGAACAAATGGATGATGGATCTCTTCCTCAAGCTTTTGGTACAACAATACTGATCATGGGAATGCATTGAAAAAAAAGTTTCTTAGCTAGTTAATCAAAAAAACCATGAATTCAACTCTTGCTTCTGTTATTCTATATATTACCAATTGAAAAAACATGAATTTAGCTCTTGTTTGAGAAAACATGAATTATAGTTTTTAAAAAACTGGAGAAGCCAGGCTTGATTTTCTTTTGCCTCTGCCTCTTGATAATTATGTAGGGTCGACTCCACTCTAAACATAGGAATACTTCATCAATGGAGGTTGTGTGGTAGTTTTCAGCTTTCGCTATGGTAGGAGGAAATCTTCAATGCAGTGAGGTTAGGGTATTAGCAAGATTAAAAATTAAAATAAATTAAAATGTATATTAGGTTACTTATTAATATTGGATTAATATGATCTACAAATATTAAAATTTCATATAAAAAATAATATGATATTCAACAATTATAATTTAAAAAATATTTAAAAATGTGATAGTTGTTAAATAAGGATTGAATTAGATATTGAGAATCTCTCTTTTAGTGTGAAAATGACTTCTAATATGCATTCTATTTGTTAATTACTATGACAGTATAAGATATATTGTATAAATAATAATAACTAATTATTAGCCCATAAAATTAATATTATTAGTTGAATATTAAAATTCAATATTGCTAAATTAATAAATTATAAAAAGACTCCAAATTTATTTGTTTTACTTGTAATTCTAAATTTAAATTATAATCTTTAAATTTTCATTTTCAATAATTTTCATTGTCAATATTTGATTAAAGATATGTTTAATTGTATCATACCATCTCCAATTATATGAACTTTTACTATTTTCAATATAATAATCTATTTTTTCTATACATATTTTATAAATATTATTAATTTATAAATACATTTTTATATTAAAAATTAATATTGATAACTATTATAAAAATAGTGAATTCTGCTATTTCATGACAGCAAACTCATCCTCATTGGGTTTTTGGAAGCGTCAGCACCCAAATGCAAAAGGATTGATAAACGAATGGGGAGATTTAGCAGTCATACGAAAAAAGTAGAGCCAACAATTGAAGCATCCCGAAACCCACAAGATCTGCAATATGCAGTTAAAATTGCAAACAAATTCTCCATGTTAGAAAACAATGAATGTGCGAAAAAATAGAGAGGGTCTTCCTGGCATTCAATCCCCAGGCAAACAGCACCACAAGAAAGATGGGTGAAGGGAAAAAATGAGTTTGAAGGATATTTGCGGCCTCAATCAATTTTCACTCTAGAAAGTTTGAACGATCAATTCAGAGTATTCAATCTCACCAAGTATGCCCTTTCGAAGTTGATATGGGATAAGTCTGATACTACCAAGCCTCCGCAACCCCAAATCTCCCAATCGGGCGAATCTCATGTCAAATCTTCAAAACCCTACCTCCCTCCGCATCGAAGATCTGCAAAAAAGCATTATAAGGATTCCTCATTTCAAAGGAAGACAGATCTTAACGCTAATCCAGTTCATGTGGAAAACCCCATCTACATCCATAATGAAGAAATCGAAGAGGCCTGGAGCAAATGTCAAGAATTAGGATTTTTTGCGGTATGGAATGGCCCTAGCGAAGATTTGTTCTTTTTCTCTAACTGGTTAGAGGAGATTTGTCACGATCAGGTAAGTATCTCTTGCTATTCAGATAAAACTCTTTACTTACAATGTATTAGTGTAAAAATGAAAAAAGAGTTTATGAATGTATCAAATTGTTTCTTTAATGGTCATTCTGTTAAATTTATAGATTGGACTCCAGATTTTAAGTTAGATAGGATGGATTTTAGATGCCCTAAATGGTTTATTATTCAAGCTTTACCGTCGGAATTGAAACAAGTGGAAACCCTAAAAACAATAGGTTCTGACATAGGAGAAGTCATAGGTATAGATACCTCCATGCGGTACTCCAACAATGTGAAATTATTGATCAGAACAAAATTCAAGCAACCTCATGATATTCACAAAAGAGTGGTCACAAAGAAGGCTGCCTATGAGATAATGCTACAGACTTATAAAGGAGAGATCTGAAATCTTTAAAATAGAGAATCTTAGAAAGACAAACTTGAGTTATCTTCCTCGCACCTCAGACTTGGTAAGTATGGTTCCAAAGATAAGAACCCAGGGAAAGGAAATAAGGAACAAATCGATTGAGTTTAACACACCCACAAGTCTGAGTGAGACAAATTCACATTCAAAATCGAGGTGCATGGATTTAGGTCAGGATGACGGAAAAGAATTGGACAACAAAATTAAATCCATTATTGTGATAGGACACAAAGAAAGTAGTGAAAGCAGATGAAAGAAAGAGGCATCTTACAGACGAAGGTCCAAAAAGAAGCAAAAAGCTTCAAGGAGCAATATAGGGCAGGTAAGCAGCTATGAAAAAGAAAAAGATAGATCAGAAAGTGGAAGTAAGGCAAAAAGGAATCAAGAACAGGACACACATAAAGGAAAGAAAGTAAACTTAGACAACATCAATAAAAGGGATCTACACATAGAAGATATATCCAGCATAAAAAATCCAGTGATACAAACATTAAATGGAGAAGAGAAGGAACAAGGCAAAGGACTTCTAGTTTCTGGGAAAGAATCTGTAACAGAGGAGCTGGGAGAAGATAGAATAGAAAGTTTGGAAAACTCTTTACTTTTTGAAGCAGATTCAGTCACAACTGAAGGAGATGGACAATTAGAGGAAGAGAGTCATAGAAAACAAGGCCAGAAGCAAGTTTTAGCAGAGAACAATAACACCCCCATCCAGGAGATGTGTGTAAGAACTTCTAAGTTTTGGCAAACTCCAGCAGCAATTGTGAGTTCCGCCTTCAATCCAACAGATAAGCAAAAAGAGCAAAACACTAAAGGTGTAGACAATACATTGGCAGAAGAGGTACAAAATTTTCTAAACAGAGACATCAGGTTGGATTTTAATTGGACAATGTAAGTGCAGAAGATGAGGAACTAGAAATACTATCTGAAGAATTACTACAGGTATTCAGTTGGGATAATATTGATAATAGCTCAAAGAGCCAGAAGGAGGAATTAATCCAGAAAATTCTTAAATTAGGAGGAGACGATTATTCAGCTAAAGATTTAAGAAAAGATTTAATTAAAATAGAGATTGAGGACAAGAAGGAACAGCTTTTGACAAGTGAGAATGGGACTGAGAATGAGGACAGAGGGAACAAAAGTATTATCAGGGAAGATCCAGATGGAGAACAGTCAAACATAATTCAATAGATCATTAGTGAACTAGGGCACGAAGACCAAGTAGGGCAAGGTGAATTAATAGCCTCAGTTGTTCAAAATGAGACAGAGCACCTAGGGATACAGATGAACCAAGAAGGGTTGAGGTCACCAAATTATGGCAGAATTAAAGGCAAAAGAGGCAGGAGATCCTTAAAGGAGCTCAGAGAAGCAGAGGGATTGTGCAGAGAACAGAGGAAGATAGATCAGTTATTGAAAGTTGGGAAGGGGAAGTACCTTCCCAAAGAAACATGAGGATCACAACATGGAATGCTAGGGGGCCTAAATGCCCCTAGTAAGAAAAGGTTACTAAAACATAATCTTAAAACCTTTGGCTCAGATATTATTCTACTTCATGAAACTAAGCTAAATAAAGCAGAAGGTATAAAGCTAAATAAGATGTTAGGCTATTGGGATTTCAGCTTTCAAGAATCAGAGGGAGCTGCAGGAGGTCTAGGTTTAATTTGGAACCCTAGGAAAGTAGCCAATCAATGTTTGATCTCTAGGACTAATTGGATGAGTGCAAACGTCCAGAGTCTTAAGTCTAATCTACAGTTAATTTTGATTAATATTTATAGTCCCATTAATATAGTAGGGAAAAGAGTAGTTTGGGATGAGATTAGTTCTTATCTTTCCCAATTTAGGGATAAAACTTGTTTGATAGGAGGTGACTTCAATACTATTCTAAATCTAGAAGAAAAGGTGGGTGGCATTCAACACCTCTCCCAAGCATCGTTAGATTTTAAAGTTTGGATGGACAAACATAACATGATCGATATTCCAACAGCTAATGGCATTTTTACATGGAATAATAGAAGAAAGGATTTTGCATACATAGCTGAGAAATTGGATAGGTTTTTTATGATAGGAAATATAGATGAGTATAACTTAAACTTCCAGTCCACCATTCTGCCTATCGCTGGGTCCGATCACTTTCCAGTTCGCTTTGAACTCAGTGAGCCTAAAAAACTTGTTAGAAACCCGTTTAAATGCGAAAAGATGTGGTTTCATGATCCTAACTTCATTAGAAACATTAAAGAATGGTGGTTGCTGGATAAATTTGAAGGTTCCAAGATGTTTGTGTTTGTCTCCAAGCTAAAAATGCTAAAAGAAAGGATTCTTAGATGGAATAAAGAACATTTTAATAATATTTTAAATACAAAATTGGAGATAGAAGATAAACTAAAAATATTGAACATAGAAATTATCAAAAATGGTATGAATATTGATAGCTTTATTCTAGAGAAAGAACTACTCGCAAGACAAGAAGACATTCTTTCCAAAGAAGAAATATTTTGGAGACAAAAATCGCGAGAAAAATGGTTAGCAGAAGGAGATTGGAATACAAAATTCTTCCATAAGTCCACTCTTTATAATAGATCAAGAAGTAAAATCACTAGTGTTAAAAATAGCTTGGGCATTCGAACGGAAAACTCAAAAGAAATTGTAGATACATTTGTATCTCATTTTCAGGAGATATTGAATAATTATGAAGGATCAAATGGAGAGGCACAAACTAAGATGCTTAGAATCATTCCTAAGTTAATATCCCCTGAAGAGAATAAGTCTTTAATTAAACCCATTACATTAGAAGAAGTGAGAGCGGTAGTTTTTGGTATGAATCCGAACAAATCACCAGGTCCAAATGGATTTTAGGCCTTCTTTTTTTAGAAATGTTGGGATATCATTGGGGAGGATCTATGGAAAGCCATAGAAGCCTCGAGAAATGGGGGAGCTTTACTAGCAGAGATCAATTTCTCCTTTATCACTCTGATCCCCGAAGAGGATGATCCTAAGGACCCAGGGGATTTCAGGCCTATCGCATTATGCAACACAATTTATAAGATTTTCTCTAAAATTCTTGCTAACAGACTTAAAGGAGTATTGCCAAAATTAATCTCTGAAGAGCAAACAGGATTTGTCCCGGGTAGATCTATCTTAGATGGCATCCTAACAATCCAAGAGACTATTCATTCAACATCAAAAAATAGAGAGGCATGCATGTTCATGAAACTGGACATTCAAAAAGCATATGATATGGTGGATTGGTGCTTTTTATGCAAGGTCCTCGAAACCTTTGGCTTCTCTCACCGATGGATAAACCTAGTTTTTAAATGTATCTCTACTCCCAAAATCTTTGTTCTCATCAATGGATTGCCTGAAGGATTCTTTGAAATATCTAGAGGTTTAAGACAAGGGGACCCACTATCCCCCTCCCTATTTATTATTATAGGGGAAACTTTTGGGAGAGCAATAGCTAAAGCATACCATAATCAAGAAATCTCGGGGGTCACTGTGGCACGCAATATGCCAAATATTACGCATCAACAATATGCAGATGATACAATTCTTCCTGGAATGAGTGCAGTTTCTGAAGCTCAGGGTTTCAAAGCCATCATTAAGTCTTATATGGATGCCTCAGGTCAAAAAGTGAATGTAAACAAATTAGAGATTTTTTTCTTGAATACTAAATCTGAGATGGAAGATAGGATCTGCAAAATTATGGGTTATAAAAAAGGTCAGTTTCCTTGCAAATATCTTGGAATTACCTTGGAGAAGGGTACAAAATCCAGTAAGATTTGGCATAACAAATTTGACAAGCTGGATGCGAGAATCAGAAGTTGGAAAGATAAATGGCTTTCAAAAGTAGGAAAGATTACAAAGATTAGTTCTGTCCTGACAGCCATTCCAACCTTCCCCCTTTCATGTCTCCCTTTATCTAAATGCTCACTCTCAAAATTTGAATCCAAACTCATAAACTTTCTGTGGAATAATTGTGAAGAGGATACAAAATTGACACTCATCAAATGGGAGAATATATGCAAACCCAAGGAGATGGGGGGGTTAGGGATTAAGAATCTACAATGGCAAAATGAAGCGTTGGGTGCAAAACTTATATGGCAATTGTATATAGAGAGAGAACATAAGTGGGCAAAGATATTATATTCCAAATACCTTAATTCGGATGATCCTTTGTCATTATTTAGAATGATTAATCTACCTAAAGGATTTGAAAGTTGAAATTTTATGTCTAGATGTCGTCCTCTTATTAGCAACTTTCTTACATGGGATGTGGGCCTGGGCGATAATGCGCTATTTTGGGAAGATTCCTAGGATGGACTTCCTCCGTTCACTGAGAGTCCCTTCCCTCAGGTTCTTAAAGATAAATTGGTGTCTTTATGGGGGGATAAATTTGGTAATTATAAGATAAATATTTCTTCAGAAGGCACCTATAAATGGGTTTGGAGATCTGTGGAAGGGTTGGGATTAGATGCCACATCTGCAAAAGCCTATGAAAAGATTTTGTCATATAGGAGTATTAAGCAAGCAGATAAAAAGGATGAACTCTTATGGGTCGCCTCAAATGATGGAAAGTATAGTGTGAAAAATGGATATAAGGCTATTATTCATTCCCAAAGATGGAGCAATATAGAAATTCCTCTCAATCTGTGCTGGGACTCAGCTTGTCTTCCCAAGGCAGGCTTCTTCTTATGGCTAGCACACCAAAACAGAGTCTTGATAGCTAACAGATTATCCAAAATTGGGGTTTTAGGTCCCTCTAGATGTGTACTTTGTAAACAAAACAACGAGGATGTGGATCACCTGTTATATAGATGTCCTTTTGCCTAAGACTATTGGGATTGGCTGAAATGTAAGTTAGGTTGGTCTACTCCTTTGTCAGAATCCTTCATAGATTTCCTTTTAGCATGGCCTACAGGTAGTAGTATAGGTATCTATAGTAAGCTTTGGAACTTAGGCCCATCTATAGTAGCTTGGGAAATATGGAAGGAGAGAAATCGATGCATCTTCCGAGAGGAGGAATTAAAAATGGAAGAATTTTTATTAAAGTTAGAGGCATGTATTGTGGAGGTGATGAATTCTCATCTCAAGAAATCCATGATAGAGGAAGGTTCCTTCTCAATTTGGGATGGCACTATGAAGAAGCATTGGACCAATCTGATTAATCCACCTCAGGTATATGTTAAAAAAACAAGGAGGACAGGGCTAAATGTAGATGGGCACCGCCCATGTATGGTTGGTACAAACTCAACTTTGACGGAGCTGCTAGAGGCAACCCAGGTGTGGCAGGTATAGGATGCATTATTAACGATGATAAAGGTAAGTGGATAGCAAAGAAAGCTATGCCCATCATGTCTACCTCAAATAACTTGGCTGAGTTAGAAGCTTTGGAGAAAGGTTTGCAGCTATGTAAATATTTAAGTTTAAAGAGGGTCATCATAGAAGGGGATTCTCAGATAATCCTAAATGCGGTTAGGAAGAGAGAGACACCCAATTGGGTTTTGAATTCAAGATTGAGAGAGGTACTAGAGATTTTAGATCATTTCGAGGAAACCCAAATTTGCCATATTTTTCGAGAAGGCAATCAGAAAGCGGATAGTTTAGCCAAAAAAGGGGCAGATGGGATAAATTTACAAATTTGTAATGAAGGATAATTTTCCATCCTAGGGAGAGTGTCCTTTTTCCCTTTCTTTTCTTTCAATCCGTCTTCTATTAAGTTGATATAGCTAGGGGATATTTACGTGTTTTAATTTTGGATCGGGCTAAGTTTGTCAAAAGTTTCCTTGATGTTAGAGGATAAAGTTTCTATTTTATGCAATTTGATTTTGTTTCCTTTATTCCTGTGTGGGTTATGTTTAGAGCTTATCTATGACATTGATAAGAAATTATTATTGTTTGTTGAGGTTCTTTTCTCAAATTTTCTTAGATTTGATTCAATACTAGATAGATATTTTATAAGATTTTATAAGCATTTATTATTAACTAGATTGATGGCAAGATAGTTAAACAGGGATGCAAGCTTTTGGTCACTTCACTTAAAACAAAAAGAGCACCAGAATCATTGCTAAGAGGAGTTGTCGGATTCATAGAGTACTGTGCATTAATCTCATTGTAAATAAATATTAAATGTAATATTTATCAGGATATTCTGACTGGGGTATGCCCCTTTGAATTTGTAATAATATAGGACTGAGGTCCTGGGCAAGACTGGAGGTTTTCTTCCCCCGTTCTTTCCTACCAGTGCCCGTTTGAACAGAGGAACGCTATTATAATTATTTTAATTTTTGTGAATATATCATAATGACCTTGGCCGTTTTACCAATCAAAAAAAAAAAACTATTATAAAAATAGTTATAATCTAAATCGTAAAAATATAAGTTAAATAATTTAAAAATATAATATTTATAATTAAACTATTTTTAAATTTCATAAAAAGACTCATCCAAATATTGCAAAATAAATACAATAAAAATTGATCTAATATTATCAATAAGTATTCTTTAAAACAAATTAATAAATAATTAATCATCAATCTGTAATTAAAATGCAAAAAGAATAATGTAATATATAGATAGAGATAATAGGAGATATAGGAAAAAAATAGAGATAAAGAGGAAAGAAGATATAAACAAGGAGGGGAAAAAAATTAAATTTAAAGTTAATTTTATTATTTTGAGTTTAAGAATACCCTATTTATTTGTTCACTACAAAGTTAAAAGTCAAAATCAATATGCAAAATGCCAACTATTAGGTGTTCATTGAAATCTCATGTCTTGAAAGTAGGAAATTATAACTGCCTTCCTCATGAATACTACAATATTAATAAAAAGTGAAAGATAAAGGTACTAGCTATAATGGAAGTGGATTTTACACGTAGTAATTTTCTTTCAAGATTTATAAAATATAATTTATAATACAATATATTTAATATTGATATTTTCACATTCTAGCTATAATGCAAGTGGATTTTACATGTAGTATTTTTCTTCTAAATAAAAAAGTAGTGGTTACAAATTCCATTTACAAAATTTCAATTTTGCTACATTGCTTCATTTGTACTTTCCCTCTTTTATTGTAATTAGTCTAATTTCTTGTATCAAAGATTAAAGTGTTTAAATTTTTTTATATTAATAATAATAACAAAAGTTTAAACTTTTAATTTTATATTCTTTAATGTCTCTTTTAGTGTGAAGATGACTTCTAATATGCATTCTATGTATAATTTTTTACCAAGAAGTACTTTCTATTTTAAACTTTTTCATCCATTTATAAATTTTTACCAAAAAGTATTTTCTATTTTGTAAATAGTAAATTCTTATTATGAACCTTAAAACTAAAATGAGCTGTGAACAAATTGTAAACAAGCATAACATGCAAACTCTAAGTGAATTCAAACTAGATTGTAAACTAAAGTGTTTGGTTTAGTTTCATAAATCCTAAATTTAAAGACTATTTATAATTTGCACAATCTTATGTACAGTCACTTCTTAAAAAATTGTAAATAACCAATGGTCTAGATGTAGTAGAGCTCTTGTTATTTTAATTCTTAATTAATCATCATTTATGATTAATTTTCAGCCTTCTCAATTAATTTTGCTTTTAGACATATCTTTAGTAAACTAGTTTTCTTTTTAGTTATATTTCTTTTATGGCATTTGTAAACTCTATTTATTCATATAATTTGTTAATGAAATAATAACATTTTATAAGCAATAGATATTGTCTTATTGATCTAGAAAATAATTATTGAGTAAAAGGAGCAATGGCTCTATTCTTCCACTCCAAATTTCTTTTGCAGTGGACTAACAAGCGTGAATACCACAATTCTCACATATGCAATCCTTTTATTAAAACCTAGCCTATTCAACTCATCCTACAAATATTCAGTGTGCTTCTAGATTTTGTAAAAATCAGACAAAGAGAGTCTTGTGATTTTGTACATTTCCTTTCTTTCTTCTCTCATGCCCTTGATAATAAAAGTTTTCTCCAATGTAGATAACTTTTGCAATCAATATCAACTATCTTGCATCACCCTCTAGTTCTACAGTGAAACTTTATTGTAAATTAGAACTAGCCCTTCATAAGGGAGTATGAAGATCCCATCATGAAATGGAGAGTTAGCTCAATACTGACCAAATCATACAAAGGCATAGGACTTTTGGTTTAAATCCGACAATTTCGAATTTCTACATGAACTCACGACATTGGAAACAAAGATACCTTAAAGAAATCAGGTACCATTTAATGGACATGCCCCTAACCCTCCTGTCCCATCATCCTCCTTACACCTTAAAAATTAAAATGTTTAAAACTAAAAGTGGTCTTCTTTAAATTGAATTGTTAAGGAGATCATACAATGAACCAATGGGGAATACCATCAAAGTCGATGCTTCACTTGGGACAAAAACAATAGCAAAAGAGATAAAAAGTTGACATTTCATTCAAGTTGAACAACAACAGGTGTAATTAATTACTAGTATCTTTGTCTATCAAAAAAACCAATTATTTGGTACATTTTATAATTATGTTTTAATTTTAGAATTTTAGGACAACCATGTGACTTTTCAAAAAAAAAAATTATTCATTTTGAATATGTGACAGATATTGTGTTATCAAAATGTGTGAATGAATTTATATTCCAAGTTCGGGTCCTCAGTGGGATTTTCCAATCATTGGTGCAATTCAATCTGCAACTTTGGAGCATGTATTGGTCATAGAATTCATAAATGTTGAGAAAGCATTGCACAATTTACTTGGTGAAGAATTCTTGGAAAATAAATCTGGGTCAACAGTTTATTCAGAGATTGTTTCTAAATTCCTCACCAATTGCATGGATCTTTTAGAAAATTGTGAAATTGTAAAGCAAATGACAAATGCATATAAGAAGCCATGCTTCAAACCTGTTGAAGACTATGATGCATACATTATAAAGATGAGTACTAGCCTCATAGGTGGCTTGTTCTCTCTTGAATCTTTGAGCTCTTGTGATGTTACGACTTGTGTCTATTATTACCTGAAAATTGTAATAAGCGGTAAGTATAAACCTCTCGTGGACCATGCATTACTTGCTCACCAAATTTATTTTTTTGAGGTTAGTGCATCAAGAATCTTAGATGTTTACAATGCAATGATACTTCTACAACTACATATTTCTCCTCCTGTAATTTCATCTTATGTAAGAACCATTTGCTCAACAAAAGTCCCACCTACTGGGGATGTCATATAACGTATTAGACATTCATCTATAGGGAATTGAAACAAATGAGCATATTATACATATATGTACATAGTAAAGAACATATGTAATGGATAAATGAAAATGTTTCGTAACCTTTGCAACAAAAATACATATAATTATTTTGTTTTGGATGCATTGTATTTATTTTCCTTTAGATTATCACAATGTATACGTCATAAACCAAATTAATTTGAAATTGAACCACAACTTGATACAATTTAGTTTAATATTAAGAGATCCATGGTTAGGAAAAAAGAAAAACAAACTAGGCATGTGAGTATTACCATAAAATTTCAAAATGAATATCAATAAAGTAATATGAGCCATATTTCTACTATATTTTTGTTTATAAGTTAATATTATTTAGTACATATTCCTTTTCATTTTCACATATTGTATAATGCATTCCATAATTGAATACTTTATATAAAATTGCTTATTGTTTATATTTTGTACAATTTTTGGTTCAGTAATCTTTATCAAAATAAATATAATAGATTTGCAAGGAGTCATTTTGTGAAGTATGTAATTAATTGTTGTCCTCTATTTATTTTTCAAGTGCAGAGATTGTGAAAGAGAAACTGAGGGTTGTGAAATTGAAATAATGTCTCAAAAACAATTGATAATTGACTAATATGTTTTCATCCTTTTCTGCTCACAAAATAACACAACTCTTGCTAAAAACTTATAATCTAGATTGTTTTAAAAATTAGAACTTAATAAATGAATAAATAAAAAGTGATAAGGAGATTTTTTTTTTTTTTTTTAGCAAGTTGAAAACTCTATTGTCACATGTCATTGAATTCAAATGCATTTATAGTTCGTGGTTTCTCAGATGTTTGCAATGTATTGATATTCCTCCAAATGCATACGTGTCCCATTCTAGTTTCATAATATGTACCCATGACATTCTTGAGCACAATGCACTCTACTACTAAACATATGTAAAGAGTAACAATGCGCAAACTCCTCCTACATCATCTTAGTCTTTATTGTACAAATCTTAAATTTTTGTGCCAACTATTTATACAAACCTGCACATTAATTAGATACATATTACTTTCCCACAAAGAATATCTTTAGAAAAATGGATAACATTGAAGTTAAGTTATATCTTATAATTTAATTATTCACAGCAAAAACTCATAAATGTTGCTCGTTGCCAATAGGTTTTCCTCTCTCCACATTGCATGAATATGAATACTCTAAATGCATCTACTATAACATACCCTCCAACAGATGAATTCTCTGAAATTTCACAATCTAGTGTCCTTGAAAAAATCCTACGGCTTCCAAGTGAATGCCAAAGAAAGATATTGGAAAGCTATTTTTATGACAACCATGTTGCAATGTTTTGATATGATGAATGAGAAAACATTGAGCTGATACAAGAGACCAATGAAATTCATGTTCTATCTCCATTCATGACAAATGGAGAATTAATTTACCTAAAATATCTACTATGGGAATATGGGAAGCTTATATAATAATTCGTTGTCAAGATATTTTAGTCCATCTCCCTCATGAAAATTGTACTGCAAAAGAATTGACTGCCATTTTCAATCCAACATTGAAAACATTATTTTGTCAGCTATCACCATTTAGGGCAACTAACGAAAGTGACACACTTATATGCATAATAAACCTTCTCAAATCATATCTAACTCTTTCACTTTAATGGATTATGATATATGATAATATAGAGCTTGTAGGAAAATGATATGATGATGATACGAGCCCTAGCAACTAAAACCAAGCACCATTACTCATACCATTATTTGTTTGAATTTACAAATAGTGACATGTCACCTGGCATTCATCTTGTAGCAGATATTGGAAGATGACACATCCTAAATGGATGAAATAATTTGATGCAGAGCATCTTGCATGGGAAAATTATTGAAATTTTTTTTTGGAAAAAATAAAATAAAATAAAAATATGGAGGAGAGAGAAAGTGATGAAAATTAAAGGAGAAATAATAAAAAAATAAAAAAGGAAAAAGGAGAAAAGAAAGGAAAAGAGTATTTCTATTTTCGAGGTGCATAGGTAGCATAATAAAACAAAAAAAAAAAAAAAATGGTTGTCATTCCATTTATTGAGGTGTGTGGGTAGAATTCTAGAAAGTTATGAATATTGTAGAAAGTTGTGGATATTGTAGAAGGTTATGGAAGTTGTAGAAGGTTGTGGAGGAATTCTGGAAGGTTGTGGATAAGTCATGTATTGGGTGGTAAGTGCCTATTTAAGCAAAGCATATGAGCATTTCTAATCAAGCTCAAGGAGTAGCTTGAGGAGTAGAAGCTTGAGAAGTGGAAGCTTGAGAAGGAGAAGCTCAGGAAGTAGAAGTTGTGGAAGGTGAAGCTTGGAAAGCTTGGAAGGGCTTCAAGGTGTGAGAGAGAAGGAGGAAGTGAAGAGTGAGTTTTCTTGAGACTGTGGACAGAGCGCCGAATGTGAGGCAGTTTACACTTCGATCTTGGATAAGTTGGAGAAGAGCTAGTGGCTGTGGTTTAGAAACAAGGAGGTTGCTTGGTGGCTTGCGAGCACAAGTTGAGATCTTAGGGGTTTCTACCAGAGTGTGGATCTGGACTAGCCTGGGCTTGGATTGGATCTTGAGAGATCTTGTAGAAATGTTAATGTAATTGGTATTGGATTTTCAAGTTTAATAAAATTTCTTGGGAAGCATTTTATCTCTCTTCATGTTGTTGCATTCTTGGTTATGAGTTGGTAAGGGTGGTGTGGCCCTTCGTCAAGTGGTATCAGAGCGTACCGTCGTCAGTGGTATCAAAGCGGACCTTCATCAAGTGGTATCAGAGCATACCTACATCAGTGGTATCAGAGCAGGAGTTCCTGAGTGTACAAGCAAATCGCCAAAGTGTGAGGCAGTTTGTACCAGGACCTTGGTTGGGTGAAGTTTATTAGAGCAGGAGTTCCTGAGTGTACAAGCAAATCGTTGAAGAGTGAGGCAGTTTGTACCAGGACCTTGGTTAGGTGGAGTTTATTAGAGTGGGAGTTTCTGAGCGTGTAAACAGATCGCCGAAGCTGAGGTAGTTTGCACTAGAATCTTGGGAGGACATGCATATTGATTGATTGATGTGGAGATGGAAGATTGAACTTGTTGAGGCATGATTGTAGAGAGTTTGTGGATTGCAAATCCATTGTCCTAGACTTGTGATGTGGTTCCTGATTGTTCGTGCAAGGTGGCAGGTTGTGATCTGACTTGTAAACAATTCGAGGTTGTCACAAGGAGCGTGGGAAGGATTTGTTGCATAGAGTTTACAAAGATCTTGGGAGATGGCTCCAAGAGGATTGGACCCTAAGATGATTGCGAAAATCCACGATATAGTGGAGAGGAATTTTTCTAAGATGTTTTCTCGGTTGGATGCTAGATTGGCTGATCAAGCTAATAAGGTCAAGGTGGAAGAGGTTGGTTTTGCTGATCAGTTTGTGGAGCCTAATGCAGAACCTGCAGAGCAACTAGAGGTTGTTGGTGAAGATATTCCTAACCTTGTTGATATTGGGATGGAGATTGGTTCTCATGATCAGTTGGTTGAGTTTGACATGGAGATTGTGGAGCACTCAGTCGTGGATGATCCAGTTGTTGGTGGTGACTTGTAT
This sequence comes from Cupressus sempervirens, assembly GCA_028749045.1. NCBI lineage: Eukaryota > Viridiplantae > Streptophyta > Pinopsida > Cupressales > Cupressaceae > Cupressus > Cupressus sempervirens. Next base: position 30,763,556 of record CM053787.1, read on the forward strand.
CTTGCAGAGCATCTTGTTGTGAGCAATGAGGTTGTTGGTTTGGCATGTATTGACGGTGATCTACATGTTGGTGTTGATATGGAGTTTGTTGTTGTTGATGCGGGGTTTGTTGTTGCTGGTGTGGATTCATTAGTTGTTGATGTGAATAAAATTTTATTGATGAAGAATTATGTTCAGTTTGTTCTTGGGAGTGAGCATGCTAATTGGATGGTTGAGATTCTGGTGTTTGATAGAGTAATGTAGATGTGGAAGATTTGCATGGTGGTTTTCTTGTCCCCGTTGAGGTGGAAACCTTTGGTGAAGATGAAGATGGTCATAGATATTTCTTTTGTCGAGTCAAAGTGTGGGACACGCTTTTCTATCTACTGGGGGAGTCTGATGCAGGAGCATCTTGCATGGGAAAATTATTGAAAAAAAAAAAAAAAATTTGAAAAAAAAAAATTGGGAAAAAAAAAAATCAGGAGGAGAGAGAAAGTGACGAAAATTAAAGGAGAAATAATAAAAAAATAAAAAACGAAAAAGGAGAAAAAAAGGAAAAGAGTATTTCTATTTTCGAGGTGCATAGGTAGCATAATAAAACAAAATAAAAAAAATAAATGGTTGTCATTCCATTTATCGAGGTGTGTGGGTAGAATTCTAGAAAGTTATGAATATTGTAGAAAGTTGTGGATATTACATAGAAGGTTATGGAAGTTGTAGAAGGTTGTGGAGGAATTCTAGAAGGTTGTGAATAAGTCATGTATTGGGTGGTAAGTGCCTATTTAAGCAAGGCATATGAGCATTTCTAATCAAGCTCAAGGAGTAGCTTGAGGAGTAGAAGCTTGAGAAGTGGAAGCTTGAGAAGGAGAAGCTCGGGAAGTAGAAGTTGTGGAAGGTGAAGCTTGGAAAGCTTGGAAGGGCTTCAAGGTGTCAGAGAGAATGAGGAAGTGAAGAGTGAGTTTTCTTGAGACTGTGGACAGAGCGCCGAATGTGAGGCAGTTTACACTTCGATCTTGGATAAGTTGGAGAAGAGCTAGTGGCTGCGGTTTAGAAACAAGGAGGTTGCTTGGTGGCTTGCGAGCATAAGTTGAGATCTTAGGGGTTTCTACCAGAGTGTGGATTTGGACTAGCTTGGGCTTGGATTGGATCTTGAGAGATCTTGTAGAAATGTTAATGTAATTGGTATTGGATTTTCAAGTTTAATAAAATTTCTTGGGAAGCATTTTATCTCTCTTCATGTTGTTGCATTCTTGGTTATGAGTTGGTAAGGGTGGTGTGGCCCTTCGTCAAGTGGTATCAGAGCGTACTGTCGTCAGTGGTATCAGAGCGGACCTTCATCAAGTGGTATTAGAGCATACCTACATCATAATTGTCACATCATGACAATTGCCACAAGCAAATACTTATGATGTATAAAATTAGCCTCCATTTTTCAAAAGTTGAAAAATTTAAAACAATATGTATCTACTCATTTGCATCTCAATAATGTGTGCATATCTAAGTTTACCATACTATATCTTTTACTACTACGAACTAGTAGCAATTTCATTAATTGCATTTGACATGGAAGACTAATAATTTCCTCAGTTTGGAAGGTTGTGATATTTTTTCAATACATAAATTTCTTCATTAGAAATCTAACAGTTTATGAATAATGCACTATTAGTTCTATTACGAAGCTATGATGAGTAGTTCGAAATAATGAATGCATTGAAAAGGTGAATGCTAATAGTTCAACTTGTGATGGATTTGATTGCAATTTTCTAATTTAAGATAGTGGCAACAATGTCTTGTTATAATTAAAGAAGAAGCATGCAAAGTTCCCTTGTAGACATAGTCATAATATTGTCCACGCCTACTCATGCATATTACTATGAATAAATTATCATTTATTTATTTCAACTTTTGTGAATTAAGAATTTTATTTTAAACAAGTCTTTCAAATTCTTCCCTTATTGAACCACATGGAGAATTTGAAGAGTAAGATGTAGGACTGAATATATAAAATAAATTTGTTCATCCATTTCACATTGAGCCATAATCTGCTTTTCAGTGGCAAGTTGAAGTGAATATATTCATGTGGCAGGGTTGACACATTTGAGGGACATTAATATACTATGTTAGAGTATAGTGTGGTGCTGAAATGCACTCATACACTAAATTCATTCATTTAATGTACCACTTTTTCCAAATTAGCAAAGTGTAAAAATAAAAAAGGATTTTTTAATGAGTTTATACATTTACTTTTTAATTTAAAAAAAAAAATGAATTAGAAGTTGGAGTGCTCAAATCAATTTCAATTTTATAGTTTTCAATGATTTGTTGGTTTTTAATCTTTTGATATAAATAAAGTTATAAGTAGCATTTATGATATGGTAGTACATTTGGTATAAATAGTACCTACATGTTCTTTATTGTGAAAATTTGTATTTTTTGTTTGAGAAAATTGATTTTCTCCTTGCAAAAATTAGAATAAGCCAATCAAATAAAAGATAAATCAGAATTATATAAATATGTAAAATACAAACATTAGAAATTACATTTATTAACTAAAAATTCTATTGTTTGATTGGTAGTTTAAATTGAAAAATGGTAGTTTAAATTGAAAAATGGAATTGAATGATACCAATATCCTTGCCTTTGGCACGAACTAAAAATTAGAGATTATCCATTTAGTAAAGTGTTTAAAAAAAATTGAAGAAAGAAAACGTTGAATCGAAGTCCATAAATGTTATTACTTTCTGTAATGTAAGCCAGAGTAGGGCTGAAGTTTTTGGAAAAGACGGTGCAGTGAAATCATTGTGAAGGGTTTCTTGCCGCCTATTTGTATATATCTGGGAAGTTGGTATTTGGCATTGTGCTTTAAATCAATTTGCACCGATCAAGTGCAGGGTTTTGAAAAAAATGCGGCTGCTTCTGCTGCACCTCAGAAATAATGGAATAAGAAATACAATATTGCCTTTACGAAGTGTGCGCCAGGTTCGTTAGCTACTTTTCTTTTCCGTTCATTTTAACATTTAATTTGAAACCTGAATACAATTCACTCGAAACACAAATACAAGCTTTCGTTGGGATTCCACGGACGCCAATAAGATGCACATCGTCTTACTGTACAATCCATAGTCCTCGGATGTAGTTTTCGTAAAGCCTTGCTGTCTGATATGATCTGGATAAAATCCCCTGGCATCTGATAGGGTTTTAAGCTTTATTAGAGAGTAGTTTGATCACCTTCTTTGGGTTTTCTTCTGATTTCCTTTTTGGTTTTGATATTAGTTGAATACTGTTTTTAGTTTAAATGCCACTGAAACGCGGTATTACTTTTCGTTAATCTCTTCGGGCCAAACTTTAATTTCAAATGAGGCGCTCGCGCCCTGTGGGCTCTGAGCTTGGCACAGATTAGCCTTAATCCTCAAAACACAGCTTGGGAATCAAATTGTATAAACATTTAATTTGGTTTGTAAACCGATTTACATGAGATCAAACCTCTTGCATACTTAAAACCTTCAAAAGATCTTTACATTTTTATTTTCTCCCTTAATGCTAATGATTGGTGATGTGCTAAGCTTAATAAATTTACCTTGGGCTTTGGACAGTGGGAAGAATCTTTCTATGAATAGTTGAATGATTACACGTGGCACATAGCAAAATGTTAATGATTGATAGTGCCCTAATCTCAAGGGGCTTTAGACCTGGTAGGGTGCCTCTTCTTTTTAAGATATAAATTGTAGTACTCCTTGGTAATCATATAAATATGTCTGTTTAACATTAGACCTATAACATCTATTAGCTTGGATACCATGTCAAGAGGGATTTTTCTTACGTCTAACTTTACCTTCTATCTGCAATTGGCCTTGTAGAAGGCCCACTTTATTGGCAGAGCCTGAACCTGGGTTAGCATCGCAGTAATTTGCTTTACTTTTTTCAAGAAGATCACTTTGTCTTTTCCTATCATCATGTTTCAAAAACATCTCAAATTTTATCCCTAATCTTGATTCTAGTCCAAATGGTAAAGTAGCAAAATACCCATTTTAAGAGGACAAGCAACAAAGTATTATGCACAAGTGCTTGGGTATATGTAATAATGACTTAGGAACTTCCAATGAAAGTAATCTTTGGTACCAAGATATGAGGGGTAATAGGTGTGGAAGGATCAGTTTTGCTCTATAAGTGTGGGTTCTATTCAAAGGCTTTCTTATGTATCTTGTAGTAGGCATAGGGATATTTGGAGATAGGGGTTGGATTCGGCAGTACATTGGACTTAATCTACCCTTGTGTTGCCATATAGCACTTGGATATAGGAAGTTGTGTGTGTTGTGTAGCTATAGTAAATATGTGACATGCCTTCATGCTCTAAAAAGCTCTAACCTAATATTTATTTAATGTGGTTTTAAATGCAACTTTCTTGTGCTTAATTTATGTACTCTTTTTTTTCATAGTTTTCTAATTGTAAATATGATGCAATTAGTAAAAATCTCTATTTAGTAGTTGTAGAAGAAAAAGATATATGCTTCTAAGCATCTTATCATATAAAACTCAGTGTTCGACGATGACATGTCCTTCCCCCCAACTGCTTGGTAAAGGTTAGCATTTATGGGATTGAGGAACATTGTTCCCAAGTTCCTAGTTGTGCCATCAGTTAGCCGCCAATTACCCCCTGATTCCCAAATTCCCTAGGGATGATTAGAGGCCTCCCTTCACTACATTTTGCCATTTTGTACTTGTTTTGATATCATGCTACTCTATTTGGTATTTTTCTTCTCAATAGTCTTATACATCTTTCATAACATACATTTAAGTAGCATATGTAAAGTATATAGTATGTACAACCCTCTTCTACCCCCCTCTTGCTGCTGTCCTCCTGTTGTCCCCAAATTGAGGCCCCTTTGACAACCTATCCCCCTATCTCAGACGATAGTGTACCTATGATAAAATTGATTACCACTTTTCACCTACTCATGCCATTCAAGATACTGTCTTTTCTTTGCCTATTACTTTGGTCTATGATAAATAAATAATGACTTATGTGTTTGATGAAGCAAAGGATTTGTATGAATTATGGTGCCCATGCTTTATGTGTTGTATATGACATGAATATTCATAGACAAAGGCAATGATCTCAACTGTTGCAATTGAGGGATTGGCATTGAACATAATTTACCTGAATCAAGCCTTGTTTAATCCTCAAGGTTTACTTTTGATTTAGAATTTGGATGAATTTAAAGCACTAGGAAAAATATAAAACTTTGAGACATGGAATTGTATGAAAGCTAAATGGAACTTTGGTTCGCATGCCTCTTACCTTGGTTTGGACAAGGTTCCAACTGGTTCCTTGTTCGGGTCTGGTTTGCCTGTGTGTTCAGACAAGGTTCGATATCATGCAACCAGTTCATCCTGGCCGAACCTAGGTCGAACCAGGGTCAAACCAAGGCAGACCTAGGCAAAGCAACTGCTAACCAGTTACATTTTTACATTTCCACTGAGAAACATTCTATAATTTAGGGAAGTAAACAATTATTACAAAATTTGAATAAAATCTTTAACATTACAAAACTAAATTTGCTGAAGTTTAAACATTTATTACATCAAATAAAACTAGCCCTCAAGATTTCTTCCAGTGAATTTTTAATTTCCAATTACTGATAATAGCGAATGTCTGATTAATTGCAGGATCTCTATAGTGATAAATTATATTATAAACATTAAACAATATATCCAATAGGTAAAGGGAGTTGCAAGTTACTTTTTAAACTTTTTTCAAGTAGGATGTTATTTACAAACAAACAAGCTTTCTGTACAGTGAAAAATTAATAAGCATTTGAGAACTTGGAAAGTGAGAATGTTGTTGGTGCAGTTGATCCCATTGGTATTGCCATGGTTTGTGAATCAACAAAAGCCTTTGAAGAAGAAGAAGAAGAAGAAGAAGAAAAAGAAGATAATCCATTAGATAATTGAAATTTAGTATAAAGTTCCAATTGTTGAAAGTTAAAAAATGATTCTTGAACTCAATATTATCATTTTAATATTTTGATGTTGATATGATGCTATGATTACAATTTTATGGTGTTTTAATGATACTTTGACATTCTAATCTTAATTCATGCATCTAGGCTGTATACATAAATTCATACATTATTTTTAATGTATTCAAATTTCATACTAGCAGACCCATACCTCATTCCAAGATTTTGCTGGACTGAAAAATCTGTTCTTCGAACCTGAACTTGAACTAACAACTTAGCCTTTTTTGGTTGTATGAAAGAACATCAAATTATGTTCTTTTGGTATGGAAATCTTTTAACATACACTAGTTTTCGATTATGAACACTATTTGAAAGCCACAACTGAGTGTGTACTTCCGTGCTCAATCAATGTCTAAATTATTGATGCTTGCTGTTTAATGTTGAAACGAGAGTTGTTTATATTTTTACTTTATAATTGATCAATCAAACATCATATACAGAATACGTTAAATAATGCTTCAATCCTTTTTGGAGTTTTGAAATATTGGAAGAAGTTTGAAGCCAATAGAGAACTAGAGGCTTAAAATAAATGAAGGATAACAAGCTAAAATGTGGTATATTGTCCAAACCTTCCTTGATGCAAGAGCGTTTAGCTTCTAGGTCATTTTGTATTGACCAAAAAATAATTTGGTTTGTTTAATCTTAATTTTGGTTTCTTTGGGTAGTTTGCAGGCATCTCACATCATCAAGTCATTCACAGGTATAGAATTGCAAATTTTGAAAGATAGCTGGAATGTGGGTCAAAACACAAAGGGTTCAAAAATTACTTTTTCTGGGATTTTGAATTAATTTTTAATGTGTTATTTGTTATAGGAAAATTCTAATTCATATGTATTTCGGAAGAGGAAGATGGGAATTCCTATCGTTCAAGGTTTTAGAGCAACTAGAAGATGTTTGCTCATATAAAGATGACACTGAAAAGTGGTCTGTCAACATTTTTCTATGCACTCTGGCATATTTAATAATAAACTGTTGGATTTATGAAAACTATTGGCTTACCAATTTTAATTATTAAACAACAACTTAAAATGATTTGATAAAATCAATCACCAAACATAAGAAGAGTTAAAAATTAATTATTTTCAAGTATTGGAGGCCTATGCTGGAGAAAACTGAAAAGCTGAGCTTCTTGAAGGGAAGACAAAACATCAAGAAAGAAAATGAAGAGTTAGATGCCTTTTTGGGGATCAATTTAAATACATACAACAACATGGAGAATGATAAAAGGAGGGAGAAGATATAGATTGAAGGACGAGGAAGCTGCATAGAGTTGGAGAAGAAAATGGAGAGAAGGATGGATAGTGAAAGGTCATGAAAGGCCATTTGCATATTTTTGTAATATGTTTCACAAATTCAGTTGTTACAACTTTGGATATTTTGTGATGAGTAGAGTGTCTCTCTGCATTAATTTGACAATCTTAAAATCTACTACTTGTAGCCTATCTTCGACTTTTTACACTTTCCCTTTGTCATGTCTTCTTCTTGTTGAATTGACTTTGTTTACTATCATATTTGATAAAATGAATAATTGAAATAGCGAGCAAAATTAGTAGTAAATAACAAAGAGAGGAGTAAAAATATGCCTTTCTTTGTACATTAAGTACCTATAGAAGTAGGCCAAAGATGGTTAGCCAAGGATCAAACTTTATTCGAGTACTTTTTTATGATACAAAATTTATTTAAAGGGTTTGCAATTGCTAAGAGGAACATAATTGTTAATTACTTGACTCACAGAGTCACTTTATTGGATAAACTATATTTTCAAAACAAAATAATAGGCATTGTACACTATGTACACTATTGTCCTTAAAAAAGTCATTATTGAAAAGGAAAGCAAATAAGCATCAAGCAAAGTTGCTGAAGACTTTCTAAATTAATGAGAACATTGTAGACATAGACTTGTAGGAAAACTTGGAAGCATAGTTTGCAAACTTGAACATAAAGAGTGGTTGGCAATTCAAATGATTTTGGGGACAACACCCCTCAACAATTTTACCCCTAACAATTTTCATGATTTTTAAAGGCGATAAAATGCTTGTAAACTCCAAAACCAATGTTTTTGAAGTGTTTAATCAATGCACGCACCATTTGAACAATGCTTATAACAATCAACCAAGGGAACCCATTTGATTGCACATTAAAAGTTGAGAATGTTGTAGCTAATTGATCACCAAGCCTAAATATTTTTGTAAAGAATTTAGAAGTATTTTGTTCATTAAAATAGTGTTTGGTATTCTGTTATTTTGTTCAGAGATAAGCTCGGACCTAGGATCGCCCTAGGCCTTATCCTTCAGTGCTGGATTTCTTTGTACAGAGAAAAGATTGTTAGTCCTTCTCTTGTTAGTTGTTGTTCCCTTTCTTTTCTTTTGTTTCCGCTCTTTTTCTTGGACACTGTTTGGTGCTCCTGCTGGGTTAGTTTTCTCCCTCGTATCTTTCAGTCCCTTAGACCCTTTGTTGGTCTCTTGTCAGACATTAATATCATTATCTTATCTTGTCTTATCTATTCTCAGATTGCATTTTTATCTAGGTCACCACTATGTATGACAAATTCTTAGTTGTTGCCAAAGTCATTGTTGAAGAACCTTTTATAATGCTTGCAATCAAACCTTTGAGAACAACCCAATTTTGTTTGAGGCAAAATCGCATTCTAATAGGTTGTATAACACTTGATGAAGTTACAACCTAATAGGGGGGAAGGTTAGTTCAGGTTGTATGGTGAAGATTGTTGATGTATTTGTTGAAGTTGTAGCTGTGATAGAGGCTCTTATATTTCTGATGAGATGTTGCTCGATCTCATCCTCTTTTGTCTTTGTTGTGATCAAGCTCCATCAATTCACCGTTCTATTTTCTTGGCACATTGCTCTTTCTTCTATCCTTTCGTCGTCATGTGTTTGTTGACCTGGAGTCTTCGTGCCTATATGATTTCCATGTCAAACCAGTAGCTGCTCATTTTAAATGTTCATGTCATTGTTTTCTTATCCATGTCAACAATGTTTATGGCATCATCGTTCCTTCTCAATGTTTGCATATCCTTCTAATGCTTGCCAATTGAGCTATTGTTGAGATGCTTTGCCTTCAACATTTTTGTTGTGTTGATTCATGATGTTAAGTTATTCCTTGGCACTAATAACAATTTTTGTATTAGCATGCATAAATTTATGCATGTAGGTGGTATCGAGATTTTTGGTAGTAAGATTTATCTCTATTGATGCCACGAGTATTGCGTTGGCTGTAGAGGTAATATTTGAAAGAGAGAATATGCGTTGGCTGTAGAGGTAATATTTGAAACAGAGAATATCTTTTGTGTTTTCGTATGTATATTTTTTGTGCATGTTGAAGTCTTTTGCACGTGTGAGGTATTTTTGTATGGCATCAAAAACATTGTGTAGAAGTTTTGATTATCAGGGTTCATCTATATTCATCGTGTATATGCAGGGAGAACTAAATTTGTCTTCATTGGCAAATACATGTGTTTAACTGTTCCTAGATAGCAATACGTGTTTTGATCATCACACGATCATCTATTATATGAACTTCTAAGTATAATGTATGCAAAATAATCTCAGAGAATTGGTTATTTTAATTGACAATAATATACAAAGGATAATTTTTGTATGTTTGAATTCAATCTAGATAAAGGCATTATTTTTGGTGGGATGAGTTGTTTCTCTTGACGAGGAGGGCTTTTCCTAGGACAAGTTTGTGTTATCTGATTGTTTTGAATTATTACATTTCATTTTTTTGCAGTTATACACTTTTGAGTATTCCCTAAGGTGGCATCAATAAGTGGTAGTATGGTAGGAGTTAAGGTGTCAAGTTCCAAATAAAATAGCCATACAACAATTCTAGTAGGATAAAATCATATGGTAGGGAGAGTTGGATCATATAATGCAATGAAATATTTTCATGCAGTCCTAATAATTAATAATTGTAGAATAATGAGGTGCAAAACAATTAGGAGGTTGTATGGTGATTTTGACATATACAAGTTGTATGATAGTCTTACATTGTATAAGTTGTATGACAACTTATGAAGTTGCAAGGTATACAATGAAAACAAAAAGAAGGTTGTAGTATAGTAAATAAATTTTTTGATAAGAAGGAAATATTTTCCCCAACAAGTCAATTGTGATATTGCTATTAGGATTAAACTGTGTAATTTTTGAGTCAAACTCCTTAACCCATTTTTTATGAGTGCTAGTTCATAGGAACCCATCTCTCATGAGAATGAATGGAACACTTAGCTCTCATTGCATCTAAGTGATGCTCAAAAAGATGAAGCACTAAGACTTTTTAGGAGGCCACCCATCCCATTACTATTAACCTAGATGCAATGAGTGCTAATGTTCTATTGATTCATTGAGAGATGGGTTCTTGTGAAACACTACTCATGAATCCTGGGTCAATGAGTTTGACTAAAAAACTACATAATTGAATCTTGATAGCAATATTACAAACTGAAATGTTTACCGTAGGAGCGAGCAAAGGGTGGTTGTACAACTTTTAAATTCTAGTATCACTAGAAAACAAAATTAATGGAGTTTTTAGAATTGTATGGTAACTTATAAGTTTTTAGTTGATTGTACTATATATAAAAAAATTTCTGCCATGTAAAATTTTAATGTGGCTTTGTAGTCAAGGGAAAATAATAATGTTTAACTTTACTTTTCTCATGTGAGCCTACCTATTATTTCCACTGTAATTGCAACGTTTTTTTTGGATAGAGAAACAACAAGTCTTGATACATCACAAAATACATAGATTCATCTAGATTATCAGCTTTTAGTCCCTAGTTAGATTTTTTTGCCTTCCTTCTAGTTCATTCCTCATCCTTCCCTACTGCTTTCGACTAGGATTTGTATATAATCTAAGTGCTACATCTTGCACTTTGTGAAGGATAAAGCTTTGAAAAGCCATAAAACACGAATACAGAAAGGGCATAGAAATGAAATGTAAAGTGATAAAAGCATTTTCTTAAACAAAAATAAAATACACCTCTAAAACATTAGAAAATACATCTAGGAGAGCAAAGTAGTCATCCCTCAATTGAGAAAACATATCTTGGGCAATGTGATTATCATTTTGTTACACCAAAGGGTGTTTTGCCGACTTAGTTATGTAAAAATACAACAATAATAAACATATGTTACTCTACTGGCATAATATGGGGGGAAAGGGGCTCCCTATCATTCTGAATGATTCCAGAACGTCCAAATTCACCTCAAACTCATTTTCCTAGGCTCCAACACCATCTTCCACTACAGATTTGCATATTCAATTATATTGTCTTGGGATGTGAGATGTATGCAGTGGGTAAAAGCTAAAGAAAGACCCCTAAGTCTTTCCTGGGATAACGAGATGTAAACTATGGTTAGAATTCTAAAAAATCTAAACCATCCCTAATTTGAATGGAGTCCCTATATTGAAATTTTGACTTCTTATGTCTGACATTCTTCCATACCTATATTAGCTAATTTACCCGCTCTTTGATTGCCCTCTTGATATATATGATTTATTGTGATCTTGTAAAAGGTTTGACATAGTGAGAGTGCTCTAAATAAAATTGAGTCCAGTTTCCAATAAATGAGGCATACTTTCCTTATAGCATTGTAATTGTAGACTCTCCTTCAATCTCTAAATTTTTGCAACCAAGTGTTTTACACAGTTCTAGTCCTACCAAACTAGGTAATTCTGCCCGATTATTAGTTTCTATTCCTATATATCTTGCTAACTTTGCTATCTCCATGCCTTCTGAGTTACGGAGACTACAATGAACGTGTGCTCTGCCAGGATTCCTTCTTGAAGCTTTGTCAAAGTTGAGTTTAAACCATATCTCCTTGGGTGATTGCCATTGGCGTATCTCTCGTTTGCTTTTTGAAGTTTTCTCATGCTCTTATAAGGGGGGGTAATTTTAGACCTATCCACTTGCCTCTCATTTTCTCATCCCATTGCAACAAATTCTAGTTTGATCTATTTTATGCCATTTTTGTGTTATTTTCTTGTGAAGTTGATTTAAGTTGACAACAATATTTGTATGCTCCAAATTAATGTTTTAATATTATTTCTTTAAGGTGTACCTTAATTAATTTTATGATCTTTGATAAATGGGGTGTGCCTTGATTGGAATTAAAATTGTCACCTATTGTGAACTTTATATTGTGGTTTGCACACAATCTATCCAGATTTAACTGATATTTGTAGCTTCTAGAGTAGTTTGAGGAAATACCTAAGAATCTTCCATTTGTCAATGAAACATGTTATAGAGAGAATATGTTTCATCTTTCACAAATGAATATAATTCCAAAATCCTTTTGTTGTTTGGTCCCATTAGATTTTCATCTCACTTCTCCATCCATTCTTCTTCGGAATTTGATCTTGACAATTCCAAGGAAGCTGCTTCCTCATTGTTTGCATGATTTGTCGAATCAATTATAGACAATTGACGATTGTTCTCCATAGAGAGTATGTTCCTAGAATCTAGTTGTGATCGGTTGCTTTTAGCCAACCTTGACCATTGTAATTAAATGACTACAAAATTCAACAACAAATGCTTGGGTTCCAATAACTACCTTTTTGGCCCATTAAAACTCTTAGTACCTTAATACCATATGTTGATTGTGCCCACAAGTTAAATGTTGGGGGCCAAATGTTTGGCTTGCCTAGACTTCTCCTGGTGTATTTTGAATATACATTCACATAGACTTGACATGAAAATTGTATTGGTGAGATTCCTTCCAAGGATCTCCATATTTACAATTGTATTTTTTTCTCTGTCATGTTAATAGTGGGTGGCATTGGATCAATCACTTGGTCACTTGACAACAATGGTTCGACTATTAGGTCTTTATTGTTATCAAATTCCAAATGGGTTGTAGCATTCATTGTCTCATTGTTCCTTAATACAATAGCCTTTCAAAATTCAAGAATCTTTGTAATAATTCAGTACTTTAAGGAATCTGCAAAAAATTGTGATACCTGATTAATTGGGAATTGACAATGCGGCCAATCTCCAATCTACTCCCCAAAACATTGTGATTATTTGGTAAACAATTATCAACAATTTTTTGGGTGATTAATCATTACAAATTGTGATTAATTGGCAAAAGAAAACCCTATATAGTAATTTCAAGAAGCATTGATGAGTTCAAGAGAAGGATGACATTAAAGGTAGGGTTCCGTGCATATTCATAAAACTGTACTCTGCCTAGGTATTTTTCAGTGTCTTAATTCAACATTTGTGAGAGAAGTCACATTTGAATATGAGATGTCTTTCAATGTTGGAATAAAGAACAGCAAAGGGGTTTTATTTCATGTGTTTATTGTATTTGAGTAGTCATAATTTCCAAATATATAGACATGCTTTTAGATTGATAGGGTAGATCTATTTACTGATTCTTTAGGGGTAGAGATGTCACGGTTATGTTCATAAAGAGTATCCTTTGTCGGAAAAGTTTATTACAGTGCTGTAGATAAGGGTTTCAAAGTTTCATACTATTCCGAAAGATTTTTTATGTTTTCAGTCAGCCTTATCAATGATCAAATGATTGTTTTGAAGATCAAAAGACTATCCATAGGTGAATTGTTGTTCTATGAAAAGAATGATCTACTGTTGTTGAAGAGTTTTTCTCACTGTTTGAAGGTGACATTCACTGTCAAGAGATAAGATCTATTCACTTCTGTTAGGCAATGAATAGGCATATTCATACAGAGCTTTAGTAAAATGCACAAGAACACGTCACCATGACAAAACAAGCAATATGTAGGACAACCCTATTTACTGTCATAAAACAGTGAAAGGAAGCCTTGCTACTCGTGTTCTTCTCAAATGGTTAAGACAAACGTGCAATGCTGTATAAGTGATGCAAGGTCAATGAAGCTTTCAAAAGAATGACGAGGAAACCACTTGACGGTTAAATTTGTAATCAAGAGAAGAAATATGCAGTGATGGACAATAACTCCAGCAATATTTTGGAAAGCCAAGTGATGAATCTCTGCATTAGAGAGCAAACCATACATTCAAGAGAAAGACTCTTGGCTTAGGAAGATCTGAGAAGAAAGAAACTGTGATACATCAAGATCGAAGATTTGCTAGTACAAGTAGTCCTACGGTACCAAGAGCTTCACAGCTTTTATGTAGTGGGAAACAAGTAAATGGTTCTTATAGAAAATCTTAAGTTCTAATTGGACTACGATGATGAGAGAGAACCACAAGGTAAGCTAGGTAATACACTTTGTGTAGGTTTAGAGAATGGCAAACCCATTATAGAAAATTCAATGACATTTGGACAATACCTTCTATTCTACAATCAATGGGTTTAACTCTATAATTTATTTGCCTTCAACATAGAAATACCTTTTACTTTTTCAAAAAAGTAGTTTTGTCTATTTTTTATTAATATTTACATTGACTTGTGAATCCAAAATTTTCCCCATTTTTCGCTGATTTTCTCAAAAAATCCTACACTTTTGGTTTGTTGATTTATCCTTCAAATAATTAATGCTGCCATGCTTGCCATATTTGTCTCAAATTATAATTGGTTAGTTATTGTACTTGATTTTGCATTTGCGTGGCGTAGTTCATTAGCTATAACATTTTCCACTTCAGCCCTTGCTTCATGAAGCCTTTCATTTTTTGTGCATGTGTTCAAGTTCACAACCTTTTTAGCTTGGGCAAATGTGATGGTCACTTTTTAAATTTTTGGTGACACTAGCCTTTTGCTTTTGACATCCAATGTCTTCATGATCTCTAGGTCCATACCATTTGCACAATAGTTGCAATTTGTCTTGCATGTTATAATCTCCCACGAAGTGCTCCCCATTCACGAGTTTTTTGACATTATATGATGAAACATCTTTTGGTGTCACATTGTGTTTTATTTCAACCTCTTTGATTTTGATAATTACTTATAGATGTGCTTTGTGATTTTGGTGAAGTGGACTATTCTCCCTAAGGATGGAGTACTTTTGTACTCTTGGTCTTTAAATTATTTTGGCACTCTTTAATTAAATGATTGATAATTTGGCAAATTTGACAGATTAATTTTCAAGGATAGATACCTCTGGTGGGATGTTCACTTTCATTTGTAGTAGTTCATTAGCTTCATTGTTGGTTTCTTTATCTGCCTTGAATTCTTTCATTATTTAGAACATGTCCGTTTTAAGCAGTGTAACATGGGGAGGCTTCCCCCCATCGAAATCGGGCCGCACTCGAGACAAGGGGATGGTGTCTCGGGTGGCGCCACTCAAAGCGCCACCTTCACTGGAGATGGCGAGACGTCTCCATGTCCCCTGTGGGTGTGGGGGGACGCGTAGGGGCACATCGGGATGTCTCCCGCAACAACAAGATGGGGAACATTAAAAAAAGGCATTATTTTAATATTTTTTTGGTTCTTTTTTTGTTATAATGGTTTTGGGGCCCATTCCTTCCTCCTTTGTTCAAAAGCCTTCTATTCTTCATTTTTATTCACATTTGCATTTCTATATCTGAAGATATATATATAAAATAAATATAAAATTATATAATCGACACTTTCATTTGCTGATGTTCAATGTTCACTGTTTATCATTTGATCATGAATCATGATGTTCCAGTTCAAAACTTCAATGCAATGTTCAATATTTAAGGTTTTTACATCTTTATATCTTATATTGTATAATTGTATACATCTTTTCATAACTAGCAATTTAAGTACCATATGTATAGTATATACACTCACGTCGTCCCCAAATCAAGGCCCCTCTGTGTCCCCTTGTCTCGGAAACTTGTTCCCTTGTCCTGCAGGATGGTGTAACTATGGTTTTAAGTGCTTGTATTATTTTTGTTTCATTATCATTGTTGTTATTTGAACATCTATCTTCCCCTGCTTTTCTTTACCAGAAGAGGGCTTTTGCTCTTACCTTGTATGCCCGTTGCTTGATTTTACACTTCTACATAAGAAGAGGGTGGTACTACCTTCATCTTTTTTCTTATTGATGGAAGTTGAACTTGAATGATCCACCTCTCCTTGAGATCATTAATTGGTTCTTTTTGTAACCATACAAGCAATTCTTGAAGTCCATGATTAGAAGCTCATACTTTTTTGTGCTTACCTTGTTTGTTTAATTAATTTTTGCTAGTATTGGATTAGCATCGCAATGCAACTTAAACTCTTCTTTGAAGGCCTTCTTTAATCTCTCCCACGTGTTTTTGAGACGTGTCAATTTTTTTATACCCATCAATTGCTACACCTTTCAAGGTGGTTGGAAAAGACTCTAGTAAGATAGTTTGATCATGTTGCCTATTTAGTGTCCACATTGTATCACATGTCTAATAGTGTGTCACAGGATCCTTTCCTCCATCACTTGTAAAGTTGGGTAACTTTTGCATTTAAACACCAGGGCTTACCATGGTTTTGTTTTGATACAAACCTAGTGCTTGGATCTTGCTAGGATCTTCTGATTCAAAGATTCTGGTGCTTCTGTCTTACTCCTGGCCATGTGGGAATCATTTACTCCTCTTAGCATAAGTGTTTTGCACACTTGTTTCACTTCAAATTCTCTTTTGTACACCCTTGGCTCTATTGCTTGTTCTTTGATTGGAAACCTTTTGATATTCTAATGGTTGCTATTGTTCACTGAGGTGAAGTAATTTGACTTTGTCTCCCAACTTAAATTGCCTATTGAAGGATGATTTGATTTTGTCAGTTGGAAAGAATGATCCACACTTTTTTGGATAGTAGTAAGTGATTGGCTAGCTCTTTACACTCTCACATCATATGCTTTCTTGTAGACGGAATGTTTTTGTTTCTTTGACTACACCTTTCATTTCAACTTCTTTCTTGGGATGGGTTTGAGCTTTAAGTTGTACTCCTGGGGTTTCTTTGACTGTTTCTTGTAGTCTTCTTTGCTCTCTTTCTCTACGATCTGTAAAGATCGCTTGATATGTTGGTCCTGACCACCTTGTAGTCTCTTAAAATGTTTTTTGGGGTCTAAGGTCATGAATCTCTCAAATCTGACCAGATTTATTTTAAAGCAATGATGCTATTATTACTATCCCTTTTGTTCAAATGAATACTTGAAAGTTGAAATAGTGGACAGAATTAATGATGCATACCAAGTAGAGGAGTTAAAGTATTTCTTTATTTATGCATGAAGTTATTACAAGGTTAGACTAAAGATGGTCACCGAAGAATTGAGCTTGATTTGACTAGATCATTTTGCTTTTCATGATGATACAAAATCTATTTGAAGGACCCGACTGTTGCCAAGAGGAACTGAACTGTCAACTAGTGGACTCTTATTGAAGAACTTAAGTTTACTACTAAGAGGGGGAAGGGTTGAATTAGTTGTAAACAAAACTTTGTTATTAACCGATTTCGAACCTGTACAATTACTTCGGATAACATTGTCAAATTAAGACATCAAGTGAAAAACAATAAAAGAAGCACCATGAAACCAAAGACAACACAGAAATATGATGTGGAAACCCAAAAGGGGAAAACCAGGGTGAGAAATGCTGCTAGGATCTACCTTCATCATCCAGCCTCACAAATTGTTTATCTGTTTACAATTTAAGGGCTTCAACCCTATGGAGCAACAACCTCTCTCTGATTAAGAGCATTAATTCTTTTACAAATAAACACCAACCATACAATCTGAACTTAACACCTTAACATGAGCTCCAACTCTACCACAATTAGAACTCTAATCCACTTGACTTTTCAAGCTATTTAAAGTTTTGATTCAATGAAGGAATTGCCATATAAAACAAGTTTTCAGTCAGAATTCAATATGCATAACCTATAACCTGTAATGCTCAATATATTTCAATTTATGAATAACTACTTCAAATTCAATAGAATATTTGTTCTTTTCTCCAATTCCAGTCTGTTGTGAGACAGCAATGTTAACATAAATAGTGCAGTATATTTTTAATTGTTTAATTAACATATCTCTGCAAATTTACTATTTGCGATTTGATGACATCAAAGTCTTTGAAATAAACTGAGTTGGATGTAAACTTTCTGTATATATATATATATATATATATAAAACCTCTGTTTATCAAAAAGGATCCGATCATGAGTATTTATCACCTGCGTACTATGTCAACCTGCCTTTACCGCTGATGCTCTTTGTCTCTATATCTTTATTTGACAATCTCTGGCCTTTTACTTAATTTATCTTATACCCAGCGCATACAAAAACTTCACAACAATTTATATTGTATCTTTGTCACTTTCTACAACTCGCATAACTTCCTTATCAGACAGACAATTCCTCATTACAATCCCACCACATTATCTTCAAATAAATGAGGCCCAATATAAACATTGTATTTTGGGGAAGTTTCTATCAAGTTACATCTAACTGAAAACTGCCACATATATTGTTTGAATCATGTATGCAACCCGACTCTACAAATTTCTAGCAGCATATATTTTAACATTGTCTGCTGAGTTTAACAGTGACTAATTACCTGCTGTTTTAATCAATACAAACCACTATCAAAAACATTGTTTGTCTTCAATACATAGTTCGCTGTGACCTCTACAATTTGCATCGTCAGATTGATATATATGCATCATATGAACCAACACCAAAATTATCCGACATCTCTTATTTTGTCTATATTATATAGATTCTCCACTGCAGATGATAAGGAGATCATCTTTGGAAATATTGTCGTGTGAGAAACACAACTCCCAACACTATTGACCGGTGACATTAAAGGCTTTGTCGAGACCTGTGTAAGTTGCATCTATATATAATAAGCTCAGCTTGATGTTCATATATTATTTATTGTTTATGTATGTTATTCCTCTCGCCAATCAACATGCCAGCAAAACGTAGCAAGAATGAGAAGTTTAATTGTTATTCCATATCTTTGCTGGAGAAGAAACCCAACACATTTCTGACTATTAGACTGAACCTCTGATGAATTTTATAGAGATCAACATTCTAAACACCCTGTGAAACTCGTTGAAGTTGAGCACTGAAGATATATGCTGTCAACAAGAATGAGAAATACTTAATTGTTATTCCATATCTCTGCTGAAGAAGAAACACGACAGATGGCTGACTTTTAGACTGATCTTCTGATGAATTTTATAGAGATCAACATTCTAAACGCCCTGTGAAACTCATTGAAGTTGCATGCTCCATAAAAACGTGGGCAGTTCTAATGTGATTTTAGTATTCACGAAGGATATCACATGATTTTCACCATGCCTGCTCGTAGAGGATAGAACAAGGACACTTTATCTCAAAACTTCTCCCAGAGAAGGATACATATCCTCCATGCCTAGTTGTAGAGGGTGGTCCACCGTACCTACTCGCAGAGGGTGGAATGAGGGCTTTCACCTCAGACTTTTCTCAGAGAAGAATGCATTTCCACCATGCCTGCTTGTAGAGGGTGGTCCACCGTACCTACTTGCAGAGGGTGAAACGAGGACTTTCACCTCAAAGTTCTCTTAGAGAAGAATGCATTAATAACTAAGATTTTCTCTTAACATAGACTTCCTCTCAGCAGGGACATCTTTAATAATAGAGTCTCCCTCTCAGCAGGGACATCTTTGATAACAGAGTCTCCCTCTTAGCAGGGACAACTTTAATTATCACAATAAGATGGCTGACTATTGTATAAACTTGCAAAGGGTTGGACATCTCCCTCTGTCATGTAACCTCCTTTTGAAGCTGAATAGTGTCTTTCTCTAACTATGATCTCCGCCTTTAAAATAATGTGCCGTCAGTATAGTATCAAGACTGCAAACAATGTTGCATAATCTCTCACCATCCCATTGCATCCTGCAACCATGAGAGATACTAATAACTCATAACTACTAATACTAAAGCAATCACTATCTAAAAATCAATATTCAAGAGACATGATCATAAATACTTATCTCGTCAATATGCACACAAATATTCATAGAGAAGAGATTCTGTCTTGTGCCTCTACAACCAATGCTCATGATGTCAATATAAATTTTACTATCAAATCATCAATATAAATTTTACTATTAAATCATCTCATCATCATCTAATCTTCTTCACAATCCATGTGTTGACTTGTTTACAATACCTGTGTATAGCTTCTAAAGGAACACCACAAGCCTCCAATGTTGTGGTTAATCACAGAGCATTAACACCACACTGATTTTGAAGCCAACTTCTTCCCTTACCTTCCCGTCAGCCTAAAGATATCATAGAGGGATGCAAGAACTACTGTGGAATACCAAAAACTTGAATATGGGTTTAGCAGAGATGAAGATTGCAGAGATGAGCTAGATAATGATCAGACCTTCAAAGCTTCATAATCACATATTGATCAGAGTTTTATGAATGCAAACAAAGTTTTGCCTTCCAATTTTAGAATCATAAAATCAAGAGAAAGAAATATAATACTAAAATACTGATCAATACGAAAAAACATATCTCCTTGTTGTTTGCATTCCTTAGCTGACTCCTCACACTAGAGCAGGCAGCTTTCCAGCTGTTGAGTAGACAACAGCCCACGAGCGTTGGAATTGACAAATCCATTTCAGATGATTTTCTGCAGCAACTGACCTAACTCCATGTTGCCATGCATTTTGCAAACATCAAAAGGGCACCTCGCACAGATGCAATCAGCTCCAATGGCACTTGATTGAAGAACTTGACTGCCTCCTGCAACTACCCATAGCGACCAAGAGGATCAAAGAATTTTAATATCATTGGGAATCATGCCGGAAATCTCAATCTGCGAAAAGGGCTCATAATCATTGTATTACATGCAGCCAGATTTCGTTAAGGCAAACAGTTGAACATTTGTCATGTATCTTCAATGCATCCAAACTTAATACAATAGATTTTGCACCTATGTATAATCATTGGGATTCATTCCAGCAACAAGTGCTTGTTGAAAAAGAGTTTTTTTATTTAAAGCATAACACAACAATGTGAATTGATGCCTTTACATGGTGAATCAAAGAACTTCAAACATAACACGAGCAGAAAAAATCTGTCAGCATAAACTCAAAACTTGTTGCTGGCCATTGGGAGAGGTAATTGGATAAAGCCAAAATCGGCCTTGGCGAATAGTCTGACATCCCAATGTAATAATTTTTGAATTGTTCTTGCCGAGAGCTACCTCTTAAAAAAACATGGGCAAAGTCTGAAATAATTCAAAGAGATCAAGCGGAGATGAAACATGATCACATCCTTCTGCTATGATGCTGTTGTTGCAAAACCGAAGAAATGAAAACTTTCTGAGCATACACTGAAGGTAGATACAATTCCTCCTCCAAGTCATACATGGTTGGAATGATATCCAGACTCGAAGCCTTTTGATTTCCATAAAAAATGTTTGCCAAATATGATGACATTTCATATTAAACAATAGTGACAAAACATGATCTCTTAAAGCCAATGGCTTATCAACTAATAACATTAACCTAGGCACCGTCCAAACTTGCCAACGACTACATGGAGGTGAGCAAGGCTTCCATGTGGTCATTCCACTTGGACAAAGACAAAAGAAGGTTTTGATAGCATGACAACGTGGATGAAGATAACACCGCTTCATTAATAACAAAGGTCCACCAGACATAATCACCAATCATAATGTGAATATAGGAAGAGGGGTTTTTTTTGTTTTGAAACTTCACGGTTGATCATTGGTAAAAATAAAGGAACAAATGATTACCTGTATTTAGAGACGTGGATTCCTTTATAGAATAGCAAAAATCATATTCAGGAAATTGTTCTCCAGACACAACAAAATAATAGATGAACATCAATTATTTATCAAAGAAGACCAATTTTGGAAAAGTTTGGTCAACTGCAAAGGTGCATGGCCTATATTCTTACAACAATTTGAGAGGTTTACCTCAAGAAATGTTAGTATATACTGATAAAGCATAATTAACACCTGATAACATATGAAATTTCTAACCAAATGGATTCCGACCATTTTAGATGATGCAAAGAGGTTATTTTGAGAAAATAATAAATACACCATCACGACACATAAAACCAGAATATCATCGATGAACGGTAAGATAGAGTTCGATCATACAAAAGAACAACAAAAAAATGAATTATCAGCAACCGTAGAGAAATACAAAATGAATCGCCGGTCAAAATA
The DNA here is from genome assembly GCA_028749045.1 of Cupressus sempervirens. Lineage (NCBI taxonomy): Eukaryota > Viridiplantae > Streptophyta > Pinopsida > Cupressales > Cupressaceae > Cupressus > Cupressus sempervirens. The sequence continues at coordinate 30,785,660 of CM053787.1, forward strand.
TGATATTGAGAATAGAATAAGGCTATGAAGTGCATGAACAAAGACAAAGATCATCACCATAAAGATAAATAAATCAACACACCTCCTGCACAAACATCTAAACACCTGTACCTCTAATCATACAAGAGTCATGAAATCTGGTAAATGAAAACATCATACCTCCATAGATGTCATTACCAATTAAGAGGATTTGATGGAATGATAAGAGGCTTTAGAACGAAGACCATGAATAAAAGGAACTGCTGCCACAGATTTCAATGGTCCATCACATGATCCTTAGCAATAAATTGTGATCGCAATCTATTTTCCACATGGTTCATCTATTTGAACAAACTAAAATTCTCCAACTCAAATGCTCAAAGAAATTCTTGTAACTTCCCAAGTTGTGCATAACAACTTTAATATCACCGACCTCAAATGATCTCATATAAAATGGTGGGATACTAAAAGATACGTCAAAAAATTTCATTGGAGTCGCTGAATCATAGCATAAGACCAAAAACATTAACACTATACCCTCAAACAATAAGGACCTTCCTTAGTTGCGGTTATCTTAACTTGGCTTTAATACCATGTTAATGTTTTAGCCCAGAAATAGAGATAAACAAACAATAAAAGAGCATAAACAATACATAAAACACTCAATACATATATCTTGGGAAAACCCTTCTACTGGAAGGGAAAAACACAGCCACACGAGCAAAAATGTCTTTTATTGATCATAAAAATATTCAAGTACACGGCTTTCCACTTGATTAATTTACAATATAACAATCAATTACATAAGACTCTTCATCTTTCACACAAAGCTCTCTGAGTCCCAAAAATAAGACCCTTCATATTTTCATATATACAACACTTCACATTTCCATACACATGCCTCTTCGCATGACGTATGACACGTCTTTTTACATAATATTAAGTTAAATAGAATCACAAATATCTCTTTCAGCTAAAAATGACCATAATGGTCATAACAAACAACTTGCTCTCTCATAAAATCAGAGGTAGAGCTCTGTATTGTAGCTACAAATTTCAACATTTTTCGCAACAAGTCAAATTGTGATACTGCTATTAGGGTTCAATTTTTTAGTTTTTTTTTGGGGTCAAACTCATTGACTCATGTTTCATGAGTAGTGGTTCACACAAACCCATATCTCATGAGAATAAATAGAACAGTTAGAACTCATTAGATCTAGGTGATGCTCACAGAGGTGAAGCATCAAGACTTCCCGGGAGGTCACCCATTTGAATACCACTTCAGGTCAAGCACACTTAACTTCAGAGTTTCCTCCATACTTGAACCCATTCTTCTTGTGACCCCATTTGCAAAACCTCCCCCAAGTGGGTGACCTCTCGGAAAGTCCTCGTGCCTCACCTTTGTGAGCATCACATAGATCTAATGAGTGCTAAGTGTAATATTTATTCTCATGAGAGATGGGTTCGTGTGAACCGTTACTCATGAAATATGAGTTAGTGGGTTCGACTCAAAAAAACTACATAGTTGAATCTTGATAGCAATATTTGACTTGCTCTGGAAAATACCATCTACTTAACAATTGATGAGCTTAAGGGGCTTTCTAATGAATGGTTCACAAGGTATAACACTTGGTGAAAGTTTTGCAAATGGGGTTGCAAGAATAGTGGGTTTTACTATGGAGAAATCTTTGTAATTAAGTGTGCTTGAGCTGTCGTAGTATTGGGATGCGTGATCTCTCGGGAAGTCTCGATGCTTCACCTTTGTGAGCATCACCTAGATCCAATGAGTGCTAAGTGTTGTATTTATTCTCATGAGAGATGGGTTCGTGTGAACCACTGCTCATGAAACATGAGTCAATGAGTTTGACTCAAAAAATCTACACTATTGAATCCAGAGAGCAATATCACAATTTGACTTGCCATAGAAATTACCTCCTACTTATCAATTTATGAGCTTAAGGGCCTTTCTAATGATTGGTTCATAAGGCACAATACTTGGTGAAGGTTTTGCAAAGGGGTTGCAAGAAGAGTGGGTTTAACTATGGAGGAAACTCTGTAGTTAAGCGCACTTGAGCTGGAGTAGTATTGGGATGGGTAACCTCTCGGGAAGTCTTGGTGCTTCACCTTTGTGAGCATCACCTAGATCCAATGAGTGCTAAGTGTTCTATTTATTCTCATGAGAGATTGGTTTGTGTGAATCACTACTCATGATCCATGAGGCAATGAGTTTGACTCAAAAATCTACACAGTTGAATCTTGATAGCAATGTCACAATTTGACTTGTTCTAGAAAATACATCCTACTTATCAAGTGATGAGCTTAAGGGGCTTTCTAATGAGTGGTTTATAAGGAACAACAATTGGTGAAGGTTTTGGAATTGTGGTTGCAAGAAGAATGGGTTTAACTATGGAGGAAACTACGTAGTTAAGCACACTTGAGCTAGAGGAGTACTGGGATGGGTGACCTCTTGAGAAATCCTAGTGCTTCACCTTCGTGAGCATCACCTAGATCCAATGAGTGGTAAGTGTTCTATTTATTCTCATTCGAGGTGGGTTCCCCCACTACTAATGAAACATGAGTCAATGAGTTTGACTCAAAAAAACTACACAGTTGAATCTTCATAGCAATATTACAATTTGACTTGCTGTGGAAAATACTTCCTCATCAATTGATGAGCTTAAGGGGGGCTTTATAAGGAATGGTTCATTAAGCACAACACTTGGTGAAAGTTTTGCAAATGCGGTTGCAAGAAGAGTGGGTTTAACTATGGAGGAAACTCTGTAGTTGAGCATGCTTTAGCTGGAGTAGTACTAGGACGGGTGACCTCCGGGGAAGTCCCTGTGCTTCACCTCTGTGAGCATCGCCTAGATCCAATGAGTGCTAAGTGTTCTATTTATTCTCATGTGAATCACTACTCATGAAACATGAGTTGATGAGTTTGACTCAAAAAAACTACATAGTTGAATCCTGATAGCAATATCACAATTTTCTTTTTCTTTTTTGCTTTGCACGCTGTTTACAGAGATGCCTTTGAAAATTTTCTAGGTCTCAAGACTTTTTTAAATTTGATCATTAACAAATGCAATTATCTTGCAATATGTGACTAGTAGAGCCAATATGAAAGATATTCTAGAAAACAACTTGTGATCAGAAATAACATAATGACAATTTATGTATATGAGTGTCCAATTAATTTGTTTAAATATATCAATTAAGGATGAAAACAATGATAAACGACCACAAGCTAGGACAAAATTGACAAAAAGTTGGAATTGAGTACCACTTGAACTCTTTGATATTATTCCTGACAGTGAAAAAAATAAATTATTGCACTTTCTCCTTCCCTCTTCATTTTCACAGTTAACCTTCATTTCCCATGAATTACAACTAAACTGAGAAATCCCAATGGGTCGTCCCTTAGGCTTCACCAAAAACTCCAGTTGGAAAATCCCCCAAAAATGGCCGAGTCTACTGTCCATTGGCAAAAACTCATGATTTTGAAACCTTTGTTGGTGTGTGATACAGTTCTAGAAAACCCCTTCAAGTCTTTTTATAGATTGATGGTTGCCTTGGCTCATTTGCTTAATGTTTTATTTGGTTTCCATTTATTCCAAGTCCTTAGTCTTGTCAGCAATTCAAATGGCATGGAAACCAATATTGGGTCTCAACAAGGTTTCAAAACTCTTTGAGCTCCTGACAGGATAGTGATTTTTTACTTCTATTGAGAATTTTAAATTTTGTATCAGTCTTTTGTTTTGGTTTCAAAACCTTTGTCAGACTCTGATGAGGTTTCTGAAACCAAATCAGGTCCTAATAAGGTTCTTACAACTCTTCGAGGTCTCAATGAAGTTCTAACTTTGTGTAAAAGGTAAATCATTCTTTATTTTTTATGGTCAATCGGGTTCTAGCAACCTTTTCTGAAGGAAACCTGATGAGGTTCCCACAACTTTGTCAGAGGCTGATAACAAACTAACAATTGATTAACAAAGTTTTCAATCTTTTTGTAGTCACTAAGTTTCTTGCACGCCAGTAAAGTTGTTTTTGTTTAAAAACCTTTGTTGTTTTCTGGTGAGGTTCTTGCAACCTCAGGTGCTGATTAGGTTTCAAGAACCTTTGCTCATTTTGCTTGAAAAGGGATACAACGGATGAAAGATGTGTTTTCCATGGGGAGCCCTTCATTGTTTCAATACTTGGCCTTGACTTCTACTGGGGAATTGAAGTGAATTGATCGCCGTTGAACTGTTTGATTGACAATCCTGTTTTAAATCCGACATGGTGCTTTACGTGTTGTCGGATAGCCCACCAACGAATCTGATTGAGGGTTTGTATTCAGACAATTGCCAACAATATGTGTTATTTGCAGCAGAGCTTGACAGTTGAGATGGGCTCTAATGTCCTTGGGCTTTCAATGACCTTTTCTTGGGCCAGAGGTTAGGATGGCACCATTGAATCAACCCCATGCCCCACAGTACATTTTACATGATAACATGCTCATTTATCATCTGCAGGGGTGCTCTCAAATATAATGGCAATATACCATTCTGTGCCAGGAGAAATGATAGGTACACATCATAGATCGTTGTTTTATTGGTAGATTTGTTTTCTTCTTTTCTGTTAACTCTGTTAGGGTTAGAATCAAACCCTGATTTGTAATATTTATTACCTGAGTTAAGATTGAACTATAAGCCAACTTTGTAATATTTTATAAGGGTTCTTCCCTTAGTTTTCTGGAGAGCCTTCTGTGTTTTGGCACCTGCATGCTTCGGTTTTGAATATAGTTGACATTTTAATCTTTTCTCACTTCTATTTTACCTTGCATGTTCCTGTGTCTCTATGGTTGAACGTTTCATGTTTTTCATATGCACTTGCTTGTATCTGTTGGGGGAACTATCTGTGGATGCCTTCTTTCCTCTTAGTGCTTGTTAATTTCTTAACCTTAATATGTGCCTTCTGAAAACGTGAAACAGAGATCTGTTTGACGACTTCTTCCACCTGTATTGATTCCTTGTGTTGTAGTGGGCAGGTTGAAACAGTTTTGATCTAGATGTGTCCCCAACCATTTCATTTCATGCATTTTTCTCTTACCCTTTTCTCCTGCAAGCTAGTAGAGTAGTACTAGAATAGGATTCCTTAGTTTTGGGTTGGATCAATTCTTCACATTAAATTAGAAAGCAAGCCAACCTTCATTGGAACTCAACCTCATTTGCAAAGGTTCCACACCATGAGGTTGTTGAAATGCAGGACCCAATTCAGCAGGGTGCAATTTTATGTGATACCATGTGCTTTGCATTTTGTTTAACATGTCATGTGTTGTTTTTTTATTTTTATGCTCTCATCACATTAGCATGAATCCCTAGAGTGTTCTTATATGGTATTTTTGGGGGCTTCCAAGATTCCATGACGGCAGTATTATGCTAAAATAGCGAGGTCTGACTATTTGATCTTGTGAACTTTACTTGTTTGTTGATATCTTTATATGTTTAACTTCTACAGTGTTTTTCTAGTGAAATTGACACTTTATTTGGTGAGAAGCTTGCTTTGGACAGATGCGTTATTGGTAGGATTCCTAAAATCATTCTTCATTACTCTATATTGGATTCCTAAAATAATTTCTAGCTCTGCCTTTCTAGTGTCTTGTTCTTGACTTCAACGTGTCAATCAAGTTTGGACCTTGTTGCTAGACTTTAGTCTCCCCCTTTTTAAGCTTTAGATTGGTGTCAAAGGCAATGTTATCTAAGTGTCCAAGTCTAGGTTGATATAGGTGGTTTTTTTTCTCACCATTTGTCCTTAACCTTGCCTAGACGGGATTTCTGGATCGCCCTACTCCGCCTTCTTCCCTAAGCCTTATTTATGGGAATCATGCAAAATACGTGTATATTGGTCTTAGGTGACTAACACGGGTGGGATTGTGGTTGAGTGTTATCCCTTGACGAGAAGAAGGCCAGGAAGTTGTTGGATCAGTGCAAGATTGCCCAAGTATACCACTTCCGAATTTCACCTGTTTGCCTACTCCACCAAAAAAGAAGCTCACCCATTGAGCTTCCAATATGCGAAGGTAGACAACTTCTAGGTGCATAGTATTGAAGAAATGCAATATGGAAATGCTTAGAGCAATGTACCTAAGGTAATAAGCCCCTGGATTGCCACATAAATGATGAAATCTCTCAGTTTTATATAGTGTCAGAATTCCACCTCCATGACTACAACCTCGACGGTGGACCTCAGAATGCACTTTTTTGAAAGTGCAAGATTGCCCATTCCATGAACCCTATGTATAGAGCTAAGTATTTGAAGGAGGTTAGGAGGCGTCCTAAGCAAGGATGAGCAATTATTGCAATTTTATGATGATTGGAAGAGCCATGTGGAAAATGACCCTTTGTAGTACATCGAAGCACCTGTGAACCTAGTCTTCTAGTAGAACACATTTGCTCGACTATATGGGGTATATGAATATCAAGTATCCATTTCCTAAAGATATTGAGATGAATTGGAAGCCAAAGAAGCAATAAGTTGAGCAAGTCTTGTGTAAATTCATGCCATGTCGAAGTCGCACAATTTTAGCTACTCCTCCGTCGGAGGAGCAATTCATAGTCAACTTCTCTGACATAGTAAAATTGAAATTTAAAATGACTTGTTCAATGGAATATTTGCTTGGAGATCCTCAGGAGATGCTACCCCAAAGTGAAAGAAGTTCAAGTATAAAGGAGTTTCGAGAAAATGAGAAATGCACTTCTCCAGATGTGGAAAAGCACCATGCGGGCCACTTTTCCGATAGGCCATATTAAAAGATACTTTTAAGGAGCCCTTGGGTATAAAGTAGGATATTTGGGCCGAGGTGTTCTTGAAGTACTTCCTAAAAGTGCCCAAGGTAAAGTGGAGGCATCAATATTAAGGTTGCGAAATAGTGAAGTATTAGCTTCTCCACCTACGGAAGTGCACTCCAATAGGTGTGATCTCGGCAAAGAGCAAATGGACTAATTTTAAGCTCGATAAGTAGGAGGTAATTTCCACAACAAGTCAAATTGTGATATTGCTATCAGGATTTAGCAGTGTGGTTTTTGAGTCAAACCATTGACCCATATTTCAATGAGTCAATGAGTTTGACTCAAAAATCACACTGTTAAATCCTGATAGCAATATTACAATTTGACTTGCTTTGGAAATTATCTCCTACTTATCAATTGATGAGCTTAAGGGGCTTTCTAATGAATGGTTCATAAGGCACAACACTTGGTGAAGGTTTTGCAAATGGGGTTGCAAGCTTTGGGTTACCATGGAGGAAACTTCGTAGTTAAGCACGCTCAGGCTGGAGTAGTACTGGGATGGGTGATCTCCTGGGAAGTCCTGGTGCTTCACCCCTGTGAGCATCACCTAGATCCAATGAGTGCTAAGTGTTCCATTTATTCTCATGAGAGATGGATTCATGTTGAAACACTACTCATGAAACATGGGTCAATAAGTTTGACTCAAAAATCACACTATTAAATCCTAATAGCAATATCACAATTTGACTTGCTGTGGAAATTATCTCCTACTTATCAATTGATGAGCTTAAGGGGCTTTCTAATGAATGGTTCATAAGGCACAACACTTGGTGAAGGTTTTGCAAATAAGGTTGCAAGCTTTGGGTTTAACCATGGAGGAAACTTCGTAGTTAAGCGCGCTCAGGATGGAGTAGTACTGGGTTGGGTGACCTCCCGAGAAGTCCCAATGCTTCACCCCTGTGAGCATCACGTAGATCCAATAAGTGCTAAGTGTTCCATTTATTCTCATGAGAGATGGATTCATGTTGAATCACTACTCATGAAACATGGGTCAATGAGTTTGACTCAAAAATCACACTGTTAAATCCTGATAGCAATATCACAGTTGACTTGCTGTGGAAATTATCTCCTACTTATCAATTGATGAGCTTAAGGGGCTTTCTAATGAATGGCTCATAAGGTATAACACTTGATGAAGGTTTTGCAAATGGGGTTGCAAGCTTTGGGTTTAACCATGGAGGAAACTTCGTAGTTAAGCGCGCTTAGGCTGGAGTAGTACTGGGATGGGTGACCTCCTGGGAAGTCCCGGTGCTTCACCCCTTTGAGCATCACCTAGATCCAATGAGTGCTAAGTGTTCCATTTATTCTCATGAGAGATAGATTCATGTTGAATCACTACTCATGAAACATAGGTCAATGAGTTTGACTCAAAAATCACACTATTAAATCCTGATAGCAATATCACAATTTGACTTGTTGTGGAAATTATCTCCTACTTATCAATTGATGAGCTTAAGGGGCTTTCTAATGAATGGTTCATAAGGCACAATGCTTGGTGAAGGTTTTGCAAATGGGGTTGCAAGCTTTGGGTTTAACCATGGAGGAACCTTCATAGTTAAGTGCGCTTAGGTTGGAGTAGTACTGGGATGGGTGTCCTCCCGGGAAGTCCTGGTGCTTCACCCCTGTGAGCATCACCTAGATCCAATGAGTGCTAAGTGTTCCATTTATTCTCATGAGAGATGGATTCACGTTGAATCCCTACTCATGAAACATGGGTCAATGAGTTTGACTCAAAAATTACACTGTTAAATCCTGATAACAATATCACAGTTTGACTTGCTATGGAAATTATCTTCTACTTATCAAATGATGAGCTTAAGGGGCTTTCTAATGAATGGTTCATAAGGCACAACACTTGGTGAAGGTTTTGCAAATGGGGTTGCAAGCTTTGGGTTTAACCATGGAGGAAACTTCGTAGTTAAGTTCGCTTAGGCTGGAGTAGTACTGGGATGGGTGACCTCCCGGGAAGTCTCGGTGCTTCACCCTTGTGAGCATCACCTAGATCCAATGAGTGCTAAGTGTTCCATTTATTCTCATGAGAGATGGATTCATGTTGAATCACTACTCATGAAACATGGGTTAATGAGTTTGACTCAAAAATCACACTGGTAAATCCTGATAGCAATATCACAATTTTAGGCTTATCGGAAATGCAGTGAAAGGTCTACTCTTCCAAAAGAACTAAACATGAGCTTTGCGGAAAAAAGAGGGAAAGGCTTCCCTCTTGATTTAGTTAAGTAAAGGGCATTTCTTTTCAAGGCGGATTCTTACCTCCCCAACCACTTCTCCAAAGCCATTGCAGAGGAAGGAGAATTGGAAAACCCAATTTTTGCTATGCCAAAGCTTAAAGGTTAAAAGCTATTGAACAACTTCTCGTTAATGATCGATTTAATATGAAATGGAATCGTTAAGCAATTAAATTAAATACAAATCCAATTGTTGCACCATTAAAGGAGAAATCTGAGATAAGGGGCCGTTATTCACTTGTGCGACGTGGGAAATTCAATGCCCAACGTTCAAATTTTAATTCAATAAGATCAAATTATTGTTAAGTTCACTTCTGCATATTGCAACTGACATAATCTCATGATTAGCACAAGTTTTCTTGCTTTGTGTGATGATAGATAGCGAATGGCCCGGATGATTGGCAGAACGAACACATCTTTCAGATTTTATAATCTCATAGACTTGCTTAGAAGACTGAACAATCAGCCCATTCATCCTATCACTCTAAAGCTCAAAGAGAGTGGGCTAGTAGAGGCAACTGGTTTTCCAATCCCCGTCCAAGCACCTCACAGACACGTCTTTCAAATTTTATATTCTCATACACTTGCTTAGAAGACTCAACAATCAGCCCATTCATCCTATCACTCTAAAGCTCAAAGAGAGTGGGCTAGTAGAGGCAACTTGTTTTCCAAAGGCTGTCCAAGCACCTGAGCCAGTCAAAGAATGCATAGTTTGATACGATGTGAGCAACTAAGCAAATTAAGATGCGGGACGACTATGTTCTTCTCACATTTGACATAGGTCTTAATCAGAGCACATTCGGTATTCCAGAATGAGCAAAATTCTGTGATGTTGACTTTGGCTCATCCACCTCCATGTACAATGAGAAGAAGACTCTATAAGACGAGGAAATATTTTAGCAACTTGGTTCCAACCTCCGAAGAGCAAGAAGAGTAAGCTCCTAAAGACTTTGTTCGAAACCAGTTTCAAGTGAGAAATAGTAGATATATTGGCCCTATTGTTGAGACTGAAAGGACATGAGGAGGTCCTTAATTTCATAGAGCACCATTTATTCTTGGTACTAGCGATTTGTGCGGATGGCCAATATATTGATTGGGCTCAAATCATCTGTGATGAGTTGAGTAGTTGGATGAACTCAACAAAGGCGTTCAAACAATTTTACATGTCATCATATCTGGTATACATTTTGGCGACCCTTCATTTGTGGTTGGGCCTGCCAAGCATTGAGGATTCAAAGACACAAAGGTTTATGAATTCTATCCCTGCTTGCAACTGGAGAAAAGCAATGAAGAGTATGTGAAGGTGAATGATACCTACACCATGAGGTTATGTAGAAAGCTACAAGGGTGTCTTGAACGAAGATTTTCACTAGAGGCAATTTCAGTGTTGACCCAATATGGATGCTGCTTCATTTAGTTTCTGGCGTTCTCTTACATCCGAATATGTGCATTTGATTGCTATACAGAGATTTGGACTAGAGAGAAGTTTTGGTCTAGGCTCACTATAGGAGAAATTAAATTGTATAATGTGAACATTGATGTTAGTGATATAGAGGACAATGGTTCCTACATGAATTCTTCTAACTATGAGAAAGAAATCAAGGACTATCCCATATTGTCAACTCCACCTGAAGGTCCCACGGTAGATAAGGTGGAAATTCTGATGGATGACATCATTAAGCAGATTGATAAGTGGGTAGAATGGACAAGAGCCAAAAGAAAGAGGACAGGCGCAACAAGCTCATTTGCAGGCATGTCCGGTGGAGCTCAAACAACATCAACAACCACTTCTACCGCGACAACCGCTACTTCAGCTTCTACGGGTCTATCACAATTTGTTGGTGGAGGAGGAGATCAACCTCTAGAAAAGAATATACAAGTCCCTCTTGTGGAGGAGGTTCTTTGCTTGATACTAGTAAAGTTGGAGATACATAGCTGAAGAAGGATAAAGAAATGAGAAAGAGAAAGATCAATTGGTTGGAAAAGACTCCTCGACCATTCCAGTAATCAATCTAGATGGAGATAGCATTCAACCAGGTGATGGAGATGGTGGGGACGAGCAAGTACAAGAGACTCAACGACAACAAGAAGAAGGAGCTATTGATCAAGGTAATCCACTTGCACTTTCTGTGACTAAAACAATAACTTTTTCTTTGTCTAGCAAGAAGGAGACACCCCCAATAGCCAGAAAGTTATTCGATCCTTCAACACTCCAGTCCTCATTGAATGTCCTCACAATCGAGTCTTGGTTGGAGGAGACCATTGGCAAAAAGAAGAGAAGAATGGAGGAGAGTGCTCCACCAAAGGACCTAATTGCTCAAGCCATGCATCAGCCTACTCTTTGCCCCAAATTGAAGAAGGAAAAGATACTCGGGGCCTTGGCTACTGATGTCAACACTGGGCATATGGTTATGGAGATTGTACAACCTCAAAAGGATGGGGGAATTGAAGATCTAAACTGAAGTGATTTCCAGATACAAATTCATAAGATGGGTCCGCCAATGCATGATACCATAGTCATTATCTGGAAATCCACAAATGTCAGAATTGAGAAAAGGCTAGAGGAATTAAAGTTGGCAAAGGCAACACTCAAGGTCTCTAACAAAGAATTGATAGATTTTATAAGGGCAACGCTTGACCCCCTTGCCACGGTGCCAACAGATAGTGCTACTACAAGTGCCTTTTATCCAAAAGCAGAGGAGAATAAGGGTTTGCTAGTGAAGCTACAGTTAGAGAGGCACTTTGAGCAGATTTGCTGTGCCTGGATTGAAGATTTGAAGACCCGAGGTTCTCCCCTAATTGAGAACCTTGGAAATTTGGTACTAGATGTAGATAAGTTGAGAGAGGCTATATTTGAGCACCAAGCCTCAATGTAGGTGGAAGCTGAGAATTTAACACATGAGTTTTCCCTCCTACAAGAGGTGTTCAATATGAAGACTAATGTTGCCATTAGTCATGGTATCCTAAGGTCAGGAAAAGAGCTGTTACACCACTGGAAACAATCAGTGGAATTCAAAAGGGAGAGCTTAGAGAAATTTGAGCATGGATTGAATATTGTACGTGGATTAGTGAGAAAGGTAATTGAAAAAATATACGTGTACATGAAAGATTTACACATTGAATCCCAAATGTCTCCAAATAAGCATCTGGTGGATATTGGGTGGATGAAGTCAAAATTCCTTGAATTCATTGAGGAAAACATCAGTCCTGCCAATTTCCAAAACTTGAAGATTCACGAGCTCATTGTGATCGATAATACTCTGAGGATGGCATCAGACAGGCTCCAATCCAAGATCACCACGGTGGAGGAATTGACAAGAGATCATGACTACTGGGTGGTCAGAACTGATAACATCTTCATTCTAGGTGCCAAGGAGCTAAAGACAGTTTTTGACGTCATGAAAGCAAATAAGGCCAAGTCCATAACGCCCAAGAAGAAGAATTGACATGAACAGAGCATTACATTCTTCTAATGATTCTTCTTTAGTACAAATTTTGACATGTCTCTCTCCCTCTCACTCTCTCTTCTCTGTTTATTGTAGCCATATAAGGCAATTCTCCTCGCATGTATGAGTTTTGTAACGGATTTGTTTTATTGTAGCCATATATGACAATTCTCCTCGCATGTATGAGTTTTGTAGCGGATGATTGTCAGTCAATCCTATTTTGGGCTATCCCATTCGAACTATCTAAATTGTAATGATGAAATGTAACCAGCCAAATCTCTATGAGGGGCCTATAAATGTAATTTTCAAAGATGAATACAAGATTGGCAAAATGTTGGTGTGGACAAACCCCTGTAGCTGGGCCTACTGAGTGGCTCTCTGTGTTTGCACTAAGTTTATTTGCTGTTGATGTTAGTTTAGTTGTGTGGTGCATGGGAATGAAGTTTGATTGTTGATGAAAACTGCTGGATTAATTATAAACTGTGTTGTTACTTTCCTTACAATGGTAATACAAAGTGTTACTCTCATTTGCAGTGTTATTTCATTTCCCCTGTTCTGCATGAGTTAGATTCATGGCATTTTCATCCCCGTGTGAAGAATTGAGATAATATTTAATCAAAGGTTATTAAGTGAAAGGCGATTTGAATGTTGCTATAAGCCTGGTAATTTGGACTATCCGTGTGTTGTCTTATCATTAATTACTTTCCTATCTCCTCTGTAGTTTGCATCTGTTAGTATAGCTTTGCATATAGAAGATAGAGTAGATTGCATTTTAGTAGTTAGAGCAGGAGAGTTAAAAGTGGTTTACATGCATTCATAGTCATGAATGTCATGGGCTGTCATCATCATCAATCGGCCTAAGATACTTAAAGCTTTAGGTAACTTGGTAATTTCCTTTACTGCTCCCTAGTTAAGAGCATACCCCCCCATATCCTCTGATCTACTAAAGACAGCATTTATTGCAAATCTTTGCACTCAAGTGAGCTGTACCTTTCATTTCAGAGAGCAGTGATATAACACATACACTGAGCTTGTTCTTCCCTACATTGGGCACAATAAAGAGTCAATGTATGAGCCAAACCTAGGAAGACAAACTGTCCAACAGATCCAAACCCTCCAGAAGGTGACATGCATCGAGATGAGTTTCACATAGTGCAATGGTCAATTGAGTGTGCTCAATAGCTAAATAGGGGAGGTGAAAATTGATTGGGTCATATCTTTGTCCTGTTTTATAACTAGCTGTTTTTTGTTTCATATCTGCTGGCGTGGATAGTGCAGGGGTTCACGTGTCGGTCTCAGAAACTTTACACCGTAACATTGTGTTGGTTTCATTATTTCAGAAACTTAAATCAGCAATAGAGTTTTGGCTTCAGAAGCTTTACACAGTAACATAGCTGGATAAATTATGATATATATTTATTTTATTGTATAAAATTGTATCGTTTGATATTACTATCCAATCCTTGTACTGATTCTTGCATGGTTCGTACACCATCTGTTATCTTCATAATAGTAAAGTTTAGTAAAAAAATCGGGAATGGAGATTTAAGTAATAGTGAAGACAAGGGAAATAAAATCCTCTGCTGAGGCCTCATTATCTGCTGCTTATTCCCATCATGTTACTGCATATTTCACCCACTGTGCTTGTTTGAGGCTGATGCAGATCAGTGTGTGACGTATGTCTAAGCTGAACAAATATGCCTCTCAGTGACATAGGCTAGGACACATCTCACAAATGGAGACATAATATTAAATTTTGGTGCAGGTCACGTGATACTAACAAGGAAATTCCCCACCTTTACAAAGAAACGGTGTTAGAGCTTCCATCAAATGCCTGAAACAATTAAAAAAAAACAAAAAGTATCTGAAGAATTTCAAAAGCTGTCCGGTTGGCTCAGGATACTGTCAAATTCCACTGCATTTGACATGAGTAACTGAGTTTGTCCCACAGACAAAAATCTGGATTCTTAATGTGTCCTTGCCCAACTTGTTGCAGATTCCAACATGAGGTGGATTGTCCCTGGATCCAGATGGTTTGTGCCAAGAACTGGTCACATATTAGTATAGGATGTTGTCACATCAGGTGTGCAATGTTTGTCTCATTTTAGTCAAGTGGAAGTGAATGTTCCATAATTGGATTGAATGTATCAGGATGAATGATTTCGCATTTTGTTTCCCTATTTGGTATAGCATTTTTTATTTATTTTACACCATCTGATTATTGCAGTTGCTGCTGTATGTAGAATGGAAACCCAGATCTTAATGATTTTTTTGTTGTGTTGGAGTTCATTCCAATCTGATTTCCTATGAGAGAACTTATTTGTTGATGTCAAAATTTCAAGTCTTATTGTAGATATGTATCCTTCTGTCTTGGACATTAGATTTTTGTGGTTAGGTTCAATGCCTAGAAGTTAAACTAGTTAATATTTACAGGCATTCTGCAGTGGCATCAAGGAGTCTCATGTTGTTATTGTTTATAGGCATTTACAGTGGCATCAAGGAGTCGCATGTCGTTATCGTGTACATAAAAACTAAACACAGGCAACAAATTTGTAAAACTTTACAGGCATTTACAGTGGCGTCAAGGAGTCTCACGTGGTTTTGTATACATAAATTCTAATACACAGCCAACACATTTGAAAAACTAACTATAAAATAGCTCTCCAGTAAAAATAATAATTATGAAAACTAAAACTATAAAATAGCTCTCAATTAAAAATAATAATTATGAAAACTAAAACTAATATGTTATAATTAAATAAAATAGGACTATTTTAATAAATAAAACAACTCATATTCAAATTAAGAGCAAAGTAAATAATGTAAATAAAATAAAATGGAACACTCTTAAACAAAAAATAACTATAATAGTATAAAGTAATTAAGTAAATGAAAACATCTCTTCAGATACAATCTAAATAATTTTTTTTATTTGTTCTCATGTAAAATAAAATAATTCTGAAGTAAATAACATAAACTATAATTAAAAACAAAAACTCAAAGCTGATATTTCTTGGAGTTTTTAGATAGATATATTTAAGATATCCATACCAGCTCCAGGCATGTATTGTATGTTTTACTTTGTGTCTTTTCTACGTCTGAAATGTAAGAGGAATGATTTCCTGTCTATCTTGGATGTCAGATTTGTTTGGTTAGCTCCAACTAGGATTATCTTTTTCTTGATATATTGTATTTATGTCTTTCCCATACTTCAAATTTAGGATGAATAATTCCACGCGGCATTTATTAATCTATTATTCTCGCCTTTGATTTCCACTATCTAGATGAGCATTGAATACAAGTTTGAAATCTAGTATGTATGATACTTCTATAGTTGGGTACGAGGATGCTACAAGAAAAGCTCAAAATTTTGTGAATTTTTTGATCACTCTCAGTAGTTTTCCTGTCCAGCAGTATCAATGTTTTTGGCATGTAACTTGGTTGTTGACAAGTGTTTTTTAGCTTTAAGCTGTAACTGAGGTCAGTAGATCCTCACCTTTTGAAAATCCTTGTTACCACTTGGCATATATATCAATTTCATCTCAATCTCGGCTATATCTTGGTTATTCTTGGCACTTGTGTGTGTGTATTCCTGTCCAGCAGTATCAGTGTTTTTGGCATGTAACTTGGTTGTTGACAATTGTTTTTTAGCTTTAAGCTGTAACCGAGGTCGGTCAGATCCTCACCTTTTCAAAATCCTTGTTACCACTTGGCATATATATCAATTTCATCTCAATCTCAGCTATATCTTGGTTATTCTTGGCACTTATATATACACACACATATATATATATATATATATAGAATAGAATCAAACACAGGTTTGTGAGTTTTTGCTTAAAATATGTTAAACCTAAATACTGAAGAGAATCTTTTTACTAATAAATTTTCCTCAGTTTTGTAAATTATGCTGACTCTGGCCCTTGTGTTGACTATTTGCAGTACCCATATGCCTTCTCTTGGAGGGAGGCTTTCTCAACTGCTTCTAAAAGTTCAAAACTGGGAAAGAACTCCCCAGGCTCTGCTCAACCAGTTGGGTCCCAGGATTCAGTTCAATCACTTGGTTCTCAGGGCCCCGCTCCAGCTGGTTCTCCCCCAGGTTCTAGAAGTCAAACACTAAAGCTTCTTTTTGGAAGTGCAGCAGTTGTTGCTGGCATTACTACAGCTTTTTATGTAGAATGGCCTAGAAGGATTCTTACTGGTGAAAGCAAAAGAGAACACACAGATTTACTTAATAATGAAACTAAGCAGGATGATGTGAAAACTTTGGATGCTGATTATGACCATCAAAATGATGTGGATTCTGCCCATAGCAAGGAAGAGCTTGTTAATTCAAGTTTGAATCGGGAAATAGAGCAGGTTGTAGAGGAGGAAGTGAAACAGAGTGACGAATTTGATGAATCCCTTGCCAATTCACCTACACAGGAAAAAGAGCAGGTTGTCAAAGAGGATCGAATTCAAAATGACACATCTCCAGAGGTACATCCAATACAAGATGAATCAGAGGATACACAAGAGGAAAGTATAATTCAATTTCACAAAGATAATGAGGTTAATGGTAAAAATGTGCTGCCTATCTTGAATGATGATGTGCAAGAAGTCAAAACCAGTGACTCATCAATTACTGCTAAGGATGATAAAGCTTCAGAGGATTCAATGTCCCAGTACAAATCTACCCCAGAAGATGTGTTTCATACGAAACATTTGGAAAATGGTGACATGACAAAGGTGGCTGAAAGTAAAGATGGAAAGCAGGAAGTTGTAGCTGACCACAGTTTGGACACTGGGAAGGATAGTGACACCTTAGCAGAACCCCATGATCGTATTGCTGCATCTAAGGTATTGGAAAGGGCATGTGCTAATTTTTTTCTGCGTTTTCATGTAGAGTCAGAAAATTAGACAGCTAAAATCTTGATCTAATGCTTCTTTTTGAATCACTGTGAATTCAAGGGTCTTAATACAAAAGTTTACGAACTTGATTTTTTTAGTCAAGTCAAAAGTGGTCCTAGGAATTGGGCAGAGAGAAAATAAAATGGTGAATACTTTTTTCAAGTTGCATGGAGATGGATGCTATAGGGATTCCTCGAGTTTATAGGAAACTCAGGACATGATAAAAATGATTTCCTAACAGTTCACCAATCTTCTAATGGTATGTGAGTCGTATTCTGACCTTGATTGCTCAATGTTTTTCTTTTTCTATTGTTGCATCCCTTGTGTCATGCCCCCCATCAAGGAGATTGCAGCTTTGATAAAGTTCAGATTTTGCAACAGGCATAAGAACTGTGATTAAGATTAAAGACAACTGTTCATAATGGAATAAATAATATTGTACAATGAAGTGATTATTAATAAGAGGGAGTCAGCGATGTTATTATTGAAGGCAGTGATAAAGTAAGGGAGTGATTAGTAAACATAAAACAAAGGACAAAATGTTCTACACTATAGTAATAACTTTCTAATTATAAGAGTTGTTATAACAACTCACATACAATCTCAACCAAATCTTCTCATACCCAGAAACGCTATGTTAGTTGTTACTACACTTACTTAACCTTATCCGCTCTAACCAAAACATACATTTATTTTAACCAATGTGAATTCTAAATGAATTTCTAACAGTTCACACCAATCTTCTAATCATGTGTTTCTTATTCTGACCTTGATTGTTCAACATTTTTCTTTTTCTGTTATTGCTTCCCTTGTGTCAAGCCTGAAACTTAAAAAAATGGAATAGATTATATTAACAATATGCACTCTTAAATAGAGTTTATAGACAGTATAAAAAGCGTTAAGTAAAAACCAGAGTTGTCTAAATAAAGACAACGTCTTAAAACAAAACTGATTAAGGAAACTCAAAAGAAAACCTAAATTACCATTAACTAAGGTTCTAGGAGATCAAGCTAAATATAGAAAGAACCTAGGATACTTAAAATATTCTAATACCTAAAAAATGAACATGCAAAAAACAAAATAGTGGTGTGGGGAGCAAAATGCAGGAACGATGGGGTTTAAGGTTTAATGGCTGGAAGGATGGAGGTTTCAGAGCTAATGGAAGAAAGAATATGCAGCAAAGAAGATTCGAGCTCTTTCAAAGGCATGAAGGTTTGACCTACTGGGGCCACAGGAATGACAGATGGCAGATGGGTGAAAGATAGAGCCAGCAGAGAACGCACTGGAGAAAAGTTGGGAATACTGATGAAGGTGGGCCGGCAATATGGGACTGGGAGGATCAGAAACTTTGATAACAATGGTTACCCAGTGCAGCATTTTACCTCTTATAACTTGGGGGGAAGGTGGATTTTGGTAAGATTGCTCAACGCATGTGGAAACCACAAGCAGTGGAAAACCAGGAAAATCAGAGGATTGAGGGCCTGCAGCAGGAAAGATGCACAGTAGATAAGGTTATAATAGAGCAAAGCTCATGGAAGGAGAAGGTAAGCTTTCTAGAGAGTAATGCTTTCTTTCTAAAATTGGGGGGGGGCATGGTCTGCAATAGGAAAGCTTAAAAAATGGTGTGATGAAAAATGGGGGAGGGTAAAAGACTTTTAAACTTTGGAAAATGGTTTTTGCATGGTAACGGTGGACGTAGCCTAGGATAGCGATTGGATTTTGAATGGAGGACCGCATTTTATGGAAGGCTTTGGTTTTTATATGAAAGCATGGGTTCCAAACTTTGACCCAACAAAGGAATTTGTAAAACTTTTTCCTATTTGGGTGGGTCTGCAAAACCGCCTGCAGGAACATTGGAATGATAACTGTTATCAGCTGATAGGAAATAAGTTGGGAGCCTTTGTCAAAGTTGTGGAAATGGTGGATAAGGAAACCTTTCAAATGTTTCCTAGGATCTGCATTATATGGAATGATTGTCACCCTTTACCAGAAATGATTGAGCTATATTCAGATAAGGGGGTATGGAGACAACCTCTGTCAATAGAGGAAGGGTTAATGGTGTGTGAGCATTACTTGAGTGAAGACCATGATTCTAAAAAATGTGTGCAAGAGGGCCACCTAAAGGGAAGGGAAGAGGAAAGTAGAAGGCTGGGGTTTGTAAATATCTCTAAAAAACTAGATAGATTTCTAATGGGGGTTGACTGGACTCAGGTTGAATGGATGGTAGAAGCTGAAATTTTACCTATACATGGTTCAAACCACTTCCCAATTGGGCTTAGAATACTGGAAGATTCTTCACCAGATCGATGCCCTTTCAAATTTGAAGCAATGTGGTTGAGGGCAGATGGTTTTAAAGATTTGGTAGGGCACTGGTGGAGAGATGCCCCAATTTTTTCAGGAAATAAGGTGTTTATTGTTTTTAAGAAGTTACAATTCATAAAGGAGAAATTGAATGTCTGGAATAGGGAATCCTTCCAAAACATTTTTAGGAAGAAAGTCGAGTTGGAGCTCTCTTTAAAAAACTAAATGATAGAGTGATTCTGCAGGATATGGGGGAGGAGGACTTTCTAGAAGAAATAAAGCTAAGAAGAAGGCCATACAAAGGGCGCTTGACCAAAGAACCAGTTTTGCGATGTCTGCCAGATTGTCGGATATTCCAACAAAGAATGTCTGTTCAATATGAAAACAAAAGGTCACTAGCAAGTGCTACTGATGCAAGAAGTGTCCACCTCAGGAGTTGTGGGAACAAACACAAATAATGACGTGGCAACTTCAGGAGGGTATCGAAACAACAATCGACGCGGAAGAGGAGACAACCACAATAATAACAACAACAATAACGGGGGTTGCAACCAGATACAATAGGATCCAATCAGACGGCCAATGATACAATGCCGCATGTGTAACCTATGGGGCCACTTCGCTAGGGATTGTACCATGAAGGAAACACCATGGATATTGTGCAGATGGTGTGATCCTGGAGGCCATGAAGCCTCGAAATGCCCCAAGTCCGGGGTGAACCTATTGACTAAAGAAAGAAGCAAGGAAGAAGTATTAATAGTCACCCACACACAAGCGAAAAAGATGACATATCTAGATCCTCAAGAGGAGAAGAGAAGGATGAACCGGGTAAAAGCTGAAATAGAAAAGGAGATGATAGACGAAAGAATGCAAATGAATGACACTGTAGGTACCTCAAGGAGGACCCATGCAGAACAAAACATTATACGGTAGGTAATGCAAGCATAGGTTCTTATGAGATTAAATGACCTTGCAATGCCACAACTAAGAACAACAATTCTAAAGATGACAACATCCCCAAAGACAAATGAGCCAAGGAAGAATACCCACAGTGGAAGTGAAGCCCCCATGACAGACCCAATGTTACTTGCACGGAATACGAGAAGACACCCTATTTTGGTAGAGATGAGTATACTCAGAACCATCATGACAGAGAACATTGTGGATGGAGTATCTGTTGTAACTTGTAGCTATATTACCTGAGGAAACCTAGAAGAAATTAGGACAATCGACCTTATGGCTGCCTACATTTCAACTGCTTAGCACCGACCAACAGAGAATCAAACTCCTCGGCAGTTTAATGGTGCATATTGTAACCATCGAGACAACCTTTCTTGCTCGACTTTGTGGTCATTCCGCTGAAAAGAAAGGGTTACGACGCCATCCTTGGAAGGGGTTGGCTGGTATAGGAAAAAGTGAAACATGGCTGGAAAAGGAACACTCTTTCAATAGAATGAGGGGGTCGCAGGTTCATAAATGACCTACACACCTAGATAGTGGGAGAAGACGTGGCATCCTCGTTAGACTCTGAAGGCGAAGAGGGAGACGACGAAGGAAAGAAAAGGATGGAACTTGACAAAAAAGGAATCCTTAAACTAGGAGGATCTAACGATGACGATTTGAACTCATTGAATGGCCTACTCTATTGGCAAATGGAGGACTATGAACTCTTCCCAAGTTGTCACATGTTAGGAGTAGAAGAAGGGATGAGGAGGATGAAAAGAACGAGTTTTTGACAAAATACAAAGAATTCAAGAAAGGAGTCACACCGATAGATGAAACACCCACGCACACATTGAGTGAAGAGAAACCCATTAAATATGAAGAACCTACGGTGAAGACTGTGAACTAAGTGGATGATGCCAACCTAAAAAACATTTTCCTGGGAGATGATTGGAATCTTGTACTAGAAGAGGCAACACTTAAACTATTCATGGAGTACAAGGACATTTTTGCATGGGCGTACTAAGATCTAAAGGGAGTGCCACTAGAATTTGTGTGTCCACTGGATCCCACTAATACAAGAAGCGGTGCCTCGTACGGAAGTGACCGATCGGATGAATAAAAACTATGCTGCACGGGTCAAGGATGAGATTAATCGAATGCTTGATGCAGGCATTATCTTTAGAGCACAGACAAGTGAGTGGGTGTCTCCAATCGTAATCTCACTAAAAAAGGATGCCACTCAAATAAGAATATGTGTGGATTTCCATTGTTTGAACGCAACAACAATTAAGGATCCATTCCCAATACCATTCACTGATGGTGTTTTGGAGGAAGTTACCAGGCACAAAATATACTCGTTGATGGATGAATTTTTTGTCTACAA
This sequence comes from Cupressus sempervirens, assembly GCA_028749045.1. Lineage (NCBI taxonomy): Eukaryota > Viridiplantae > Streptophyta > Pinopsida > Cupressales > Cupressaceae > Cupressus > Cupressus sempervirens. The sequence continues at coordinate 30,807,675 of CM053787.1, forward strand.
TCAAATATCCATCGCCGAGGAGGACAAGCTGAAAACAAACTTTGTGGTGGAAGATGGAGTTTACGCCTACAACTGGATATAGTTCGGTTTGTGCAACGCTCCGACAACATTTCAAAGGATCATCTTGTACATCTTTGACAAGATGTCAGTAGGTAACTTCAAGGCCTTCTTGGACGATTGGTTAGCACGGAGGACAAACACCTCATCGCACTAAAGGAGTGTATAGAGTGATGCAGACGCTCACAACTAGCACTAAATTCTAACAAGTGCAATTTCATGGCCCCAAGGAAAACTGTTGTGACACATTGTGTGCAAGGTAGGCTTGAAGACAAACTTGGATAAGGTTTGAGTGATATTGGAAATGCCACCTTCGACAGACGTGACCGAAGTGAAATGATTATTGGGACACATCGGGTACTATAGGAGGTTCATTGATTTTTTTGCTTAAGTGTCTTACCCTCTCGACAAACTGACTTGCAAGGGGGAACCCTACAAGTGGGAAGCAGAACAGGATGAAGCCTTCCAGGAGTTGAAAACAAGACTAGTCGCAACACCTATTTTGGCTTACCCAAACTAGGACAAGAAGTTCCACGTACATGTTGATGGATCAAATTTCGCATTTCGAGCAACACTTGTATAGACAAGTGATCATGGATTAGACCACCCAATGTACTTTGCAAGTAGACTATTGTCGAAAGCAGAAAAGAACTACAACACGATGGAGAGGGAAGCTCTCGGAATGGTGTATGCTATACAAAAGTTTAGACACTACTTACTGGCAACCTCGTTCGTGTTCTACGTAGACATCAGACTTCACTATATTTGGTGAATAAACCAATTATTTAGGGACGGATAAGTAGATGGTTACTTCTCCAACAGGATTTCACATTTAAGATTTTAGTATGTCCCAAAAAAAGCCACGTGAGCACAGATCACCTCTAGAATCAAGTCAGGGGAACAACTTGAGGGAGTCAATGATTACTTTCTAGATGTACAATTGTTTCAGATCTTCATACTTCCATCTTGGTACGCAAGTATCGGAGAGTATCTTTCAATGGGTCAGTTCCCTAGAAATGCAACCAAATGAGAAGGAAACTCGTATTGAGAAGTCGAACATTTCAGTTGATCAACGAGCTATTATACAAAATGGGACCTGACCAAATCTTGTGGCAACGTGTTCTCGAAGAAGAAATAGCAAGAGTATTAAAAGAGGCACATGAAGGGCCAACAGGCAGGCATATGGGACCAGACACAACTGTGCGGAAGATACTTCTCGTAGAGCTATGGTGGTCTACTGTGTACAACAATGCCAAAGAGTGGGTCTTTGGATGTGATACATGTCAGAGAACCAGGAAGTTACTAAAGAGGGATTTTATGCCCTTGAACCCTTCACAAGCGCAAGAACTTTTTGAACGGTGGGGACTGGACTTTGTTGAACCACTAAAGGTAAGCAGAGCCCACAAATGTCGATACATCATCGTAGCAATGGAGTACCTCACAAGTGGGTAGAGGCATGGGCCTTAGTAGATAACTCTGCATTGAGTATGGCAAAATTCATTTATGAACAAATCATTACAAGATACAACATCCCAATCTAGTTGACAAGTGATCGTGGAGGACACCTTGTCAACCATGTCATTAGACTACTTACAACATAATTTAAAATTTACCATTCACTTTCGAGTATGTACTACTCGAGAGCGAATGGGTAGGCAAAATCAACAAAGAAAATCTTGGTTTCAGTGATTTATAAATGTTGCAGTGTTGAAGGCGAAGATTGGGAAGAGAAGTTGCCATCGACATTATGGGCATATTGTACCTCTTACAAGGTCACCACGGGACACATCGCATTCCAATTAATGTATGGTCAGGAGGCCATAGTACTAATAGAGTTTATGGTACCAAGCTTACGAATAGCAATTGAGAACAAGTTAGGAGAGTTTCAAAGAGAGGCTATACAACCAAAATAAGCTCGATGAACAAAGACTACAAGCACAATGGGCTATAGAGATTTCACAGCTTAGGCGCAAGGTCTAGTATGACAAGCATCTGAAACTAAACAAATTCACACCAGGCCAGCTATACTTGAAATATAATGGGCGTAATGAGATCAAACTCGACAAATTCAAGCTGAAGTGGGTCGGGCCATAAGATCTGTGAAGTTGGCGATAACAGAGCGATCAAGCTGTGGACATTGGACGAGAAGGAAGTGGCCGACCTAGTAAATGGTTCAAAGTTAAAAATTTACCATCAAAGGAATGAACCCTGGGAATATAGCAACACCTAGACAAATGATTCCGATAGAATGTAGAAAAAAAATCTATGTATATATAAATAATAATCATAAGAGAGATGATTGACATCCTCCTTGATATCACATCCTTCAGAAGACACCATACTGCCCTAGTCGAACATATTGTACGGATGTATGACTAAGGCTATAAAATCAATTTTACTTGCTTTAAAAAATGACTCAACGTGGCAAATAAAATCGAGACCGTACAACATTTAGGACGCAGTGCAATCAAAGGAGATAAAACCACCTGTACGACCACCGTACAAACAAGTTGGATGAAGCAAAAAAACGGAAGTCAACATAGACACGTACACTGTACGACCAAGTTGGAAATTGGGAGGGATGACGGAGCACCATGTGGTTGTACGACCACAAAGGAGAGCATAGGGAAGGCAAATTGTACGGCTAGAAGGCAAATCGTACAACTAAGTTCTTGAACACCGCATGACTGTCAAGCACATCACTATACAGACTTGGACCCGCGACACCGTGTGACCATACGACATTACAAGGAAAGCACAATGCAGGCAATATAGAGGGTCGTACGGACCGTACAACACCATAATGTGGAAGCAAAATAAGTACTGTGTGATTGTATTGAGAGAAAGCAAGAAGTGTCGTATGACATACGGTGGTTCCAATGCATAGAGAACCCCGTAGGATACCTGGTCATTAGACCCAGTACAAAGGAACTATTATATATGGTGACTGGTCTATTGTTCATTAGGCATTCTCAGATCGCTTCAATAGCATGTAGACATTCAAGCGCGAGATTAATAGGCAAAGTGGAGGCACCAACAAAGGCATACTGTACGACCATATAGGCATATACCAAATTACAAGGCGTGGCTATTCCTAATTTTCGTACTTCCATATGAATGGTTTATTTGAACCCTTTCAAAGTATATTTGCCTTACCATCTTAACAAGAAGTTGTACGGAAGAGTGTGAGGAGCTATTTTAGAGGAGAAGCAAAAAGCCCTAATCGCTTTCTTGCACACAAAAAGACAAACGAGAAGGCAACCATGTAGTCGGTTGGGAAGAGAGCCTAGAAAAAAAAATGGAAGAAGATTGAGCTACCAGTAAGAGGATGATTAGGAATGTAAAGACATTACCCTCAGGCATCTGCATTGCAGGGGGCACGAGCTCGAGCAAAAAGGAGGGCAAACAAGCACAAACAGTTGTAACAATACATCTCATGCCTCAGAACATACCCTTCAAAGGTCTGAATGGGTTGGAGTGTAGGAAATGGTGGCAAGATACCTCGAATGATCACATGGTAAAGAACAGTATAAGGAAGGCACAAGTGGAATGGGCAATCCGAATGTTGGTCTTCTGTATTCGAGAGTATGAGGGCTTTCTATGAACGATGATACACTTATGCCAGGTTTTTTAGAACAAGCTCATTTTCCTTCCTAGGGCAAGATTTGGTAATTTCTTTGAAGGCAGCAGACTTTACAAGGGTATTTGGCATATGCGGACATGCATAGTGAGGTAAGAAGATTGATGACAAACCTAAGAAATTGAGTCGGGAGGCAAAGGCGTGCCTGATAGAGCTGGTGTGTGGCAAACTATCTCAGATAGAGAAAGAAGCATTGGTGGAAACTTCTAAAGGTAGAGGATTGAAGAAATCCAACATTCAAGAGGGTGAGTGGTGTTGCTTGATGGGCTTGGTTAAGAGCAGGCTCATGGGATCGAGTTGGGCGTAAGATATTTCTTTTCTGTAAGTAGTGACGATGAACAAAATTATGAATGAGGTGGTGTATGATTGGGCAACAGTACTTGCGGAACGCATGTACGAATTCATGACTTTGCAGCGCAAGTAGTTTTATATGCCACATTATGCCATTAGACTGTTCCTCAATCCTATGGTAGGAATGATCCCCATTGATAGGTTGGAGGTCAAGCTTGGTCCACTCGCTCTAGATGAGCCCACCATTATGCAGTTGAAGCATTTAGACACATCGAGTGGGTAGAAGGCCACGGTCGGACATAAGCGACTTAGGCAAGAGTTAGACATAGGCTCAGAGCATGGGAACATAGATAGTGGTAGGTAGGATGCGTCATTCGAAGATGATACCAGTGAGATAGATGAAGAGGATGAGGATAGCATTCAGATGGAAGATTATGATGAGGTCGAAGTTATCACCGTGAGACCACTACTATTTCCACGGCCTGCCTTCTCTGCGACATCTCATTTGGCTCCTGTAGATGTACACATTCCTGGCTTTGGACAATTTAGGCAGCCCATAGTCATTACTCCCATTACAGTAGCAGCTCAACCATCACGTGCAAGGATCCCCAAGCCTACATTCGTTATAGAGATAGTGGTCACATTAGTGACAGAGTCTCATACATCGCCACCTATAGCCTTATTGGAAGAGGTGTTGGAGACACATGAGGGGGTGATGGAGATACTTATGCAGGAGGACGCACCTGAGAGTCAGAGGGCACCACAGGTCCGATTGGACATAGTTGGTTCAGATGTTGTAGTCGCCATAGATGTTGCATTATTGGCCAAGCCAACCAGTGAGGATACTAGTAGGGCAAGTAGAGCACTAGGATTGAGTGCTTATCTAAGTTGGAGGTTTAACATCAGGCCAGTAGCGCAGGCATCTTGTATTCTCTCACTTATGAGGGAAGTGCCCTAGGAGGTGGACTCTATAGTTCCATAAGAGGAGGCGAGTCATCCCACTGGTACAGATGAGCTACCACCTCCACCTCCAACGGATAACATTGTCGAGTAAATGTTGAGGCAATTGAGACAGCGATGGGCACACAAGAGTAGCCCATATCGAGATCATTGACAGACATGGGGGAAGATGTAGAGGCATACTTGGCCGATATGGTGACTCGAGGTCGCCAAGTGGTGATTTCTGTGCAGAGACACGTACTGGAGACAATTGTTTAGGTGCTAGAGCATTTTCTATCCTTTATGCGAGTTGGTTGCCCAATTGCATTTATAGTATGCTTTGAGGCACGAGGGTGGCCTAATACAGAGACATCAGAGATTTGCTAGGAGTGGATTGCGAGAGAGCCAATAGTAGAGAGCTTAGTGGAGAACCTCACCTAAGAGATAGTGCAGGTGTATCGAGACACCTACTATGCTCTATAGAGGAGCTAGGCAGATCAGGTAGTAGTAGAGACGACTCAGGAAGAGACAACTACTTGATTAGCGGCGGTAGAAGGTTGGCTACACAACAATTAGCTTAGGAGTCAGAGTGGGCAGCACTCATTGCCCAGTTGGAGGCAGTTAAACAGGAAAGGGAATTAGATAAGGCAACATTCTTATCTCAGCTTGAAGAAGCAAAGCAAGAAAACAGTTGACTACAGATGGAGTCAGAAGTAAAAGAGGTGGAGCTCGGGAATATTGTAGAGATGATGAAGAAAGCTTTAGAGATTTAGATGGAAACTGAGGCGGATTTGAAGACAAGGACCTAGCAGGTGCATGAGTTACGAGCACAATTGCACCCTCCTACCTAGTCATGTTTTGATGTACTTGGTGGTTTCCATTTGTCGTCTGAGACGACTCTTCTATTTGGGGGGGATGATGTTATCGACAAAAAGTATAACAAAGCAGACAGGATTAGTTAGTACCTGAAAGGTTGCGCGACGGTTGAGTTGCCCCTTCAGGATATATATGTATATCATCCTATTCAACTATGGATCTTTATAGTTGTTCGCAATATTGTATGCTCCGCTTATATGAATAAAGTACTATCTTGTTCTCTGTCATATTCTAGTTTCTGAATGCAATAAATTACAATAAATATCCGTTTACCCTATACGGTAAACATTGATTTCAACAAATATAAGATCTCTCCTCAGGAGTAGAAAATCATGTGAAAACATGTTGAAATCAGTATGTAAAACAACACTAAGACAATCTCTATTGTCTTGTAGATGATTGAACTTGTAATGCATTATTTTTTGAGCTATGCCTTGCATCTTGCACTTAGTGATAGATGCAAATTTATTGCATTAATCATATAACGCTCAAGTTGGGGGCTCACAGACGAGCATTGCAACTTCTTCCTCTGGCATATCAGAGTAAGTATAATACTATAAAGTATTGTAGCTTTAAGAAAAAGAGAGCTCTTTTTGTAATATGTGTGGGTCATGATCGTTGGACCCGAGAAGTCATGGCATGACCCACATGACTTGACCCAGTCATGCGGCTCTTGGCTCAACCTGCCAGTGACTGCATGACATGTGACTTGCATAAATTCGCATGACTCATTGCCAGTTAAGGAATATTGGTTTCAACAAAGCTTTAGAAAGAGAATTAGGTACAAAGTGAGAGAATGAGTAAACCCTGGTGTTATGATTTGCTTTTCCCACTGTTACCAAAGCATCATGCTTAAGATTTTTCAGCACAATTGAATTAGGTAGGAACTTAACTTTCATTCCATCTCTACAGTGTGTGATTTGGTAAATTGAAAGGAAAATAAAGCTTAAGTTAGAAACATAGTGGACATCTTTGAATGTTGCGTTATCCATCTCAACTTGACCTTTCCCTTCAATGTCCACTTGAGCATCCTCTCCTACAAAGATGTGAGGTATCTTAGATGCTTCCAATGAAGAAAACTACTCCTTTGAAGAACCTGTATGATGAGTGGCACTCGAATCAAGTATCCATTCCTCTGAAGAACTTGCTGTTGCAACAAATGCTTGCCCTTTTCCTTTTGAAGTGGAAGGAGATGAATCCTTCTTAAGCAAGTTTTCCAACTCATGAATCCTCTTGTAGCAATGATGCTCATCATGAGTATTCTTCTTGCAATATGCACAAGTGATCTCTCCTTCTTAAATGAATTATATAGACCTTCTCATTGAAAGAAGATGAAGCATTATCTTGTTGTGAGCAATTCGCTTGTACTTCTTGTCTCATTGGCTTCCACTATTTCCGCTCATCAACTTTGGTTGCTCTAACATCATCTTTGTGAAGGCTTGAATTGAAGGCATAGTGTACGAAACACCCAAAGTCAACTTGTGAGTTTGGAAGCTAGAAACAAATGTTGAATACTTTGGTGGAAGATTGTCCAACAAATTGTGAATCATGTGTTCGCCCTTTTTTGTCCATTCCACAATCAGCTCTCTAGCTTTAGACATAGTCTTGGATTGTGTCAAAGTCCACGGGATCCAAATTGTCGAGTTCTTTGTCAAGCTTATAACACCTAGTCTTATTAACTTGACCACATAATTTGCCAAGTTTTTCTCGAGCCCTTTCTGCTAGGGTACAATTATCAATATGAAAGATGAGATCCTTTGATACAGTTGTCCTCAAAGTTCCAAGAGCCATAGAATTTTTAGTGAACCATTCTAAGTGAGCATTACCTCCTAAGGATCAATTTTTAGTGAAACATTCTTAGTGAGCACGACTTGGTCAATTTATCTCCTAAGGATAAGTTTTAGGACTAGATGGTGCAGTAATAGTTCCATCAATATAATATGTTAATCCTTTTTCCATTAGCTTACTCCATGCATCAATTTTCTAAGTAACATAACAATGTGGAGATAAAAGTGGAGACTTAGGAGAACCCATGATGCAAAAATGAAAGAGCACAAGAGAAAAGGAGACACAATCACACAAGACACCCTCCCTAATTCACTCAATCAAAGAACTCCCCCACCCTCCAAATGATGATTTTGACAGTTAATATATATTGCGTGTCGTGTACAATTGCCCAATATTGTTAAGTGGACTTCTGATTTTGATGTTAATAATTGCCTTGATGAGGCAAAATTAGACTCATAACAATATTGCTAAGGATTAAATTGAAATGCTAGCATTACAATGATCATAAATGGCCAAAAAAGGACCTAGATCTGAAAGTGATATTTTTGATCAAATAGGTTACAATCTGATAAGATAAGATAAGATAATAATATTAATGTCTAAAAAAAAACCACAAGGGTTTGTGGGACTGAGCATGCAAACAAAAGAGCCGGCCAAAGTAGGAGCACCAAACAGTGACTGAGAAGAAACAAAACAATAAACGAAACAAGGAAAACCATGGTAAGGACTAAGAATACTTCCTTGGTACAAAGAAATTAGTCACAGAAGGATATAACTGTGGATGATTCAAAGTCTTAGATCGTTGCCAGGAGCTGCCGGAGTGTCGTTGCTTGGAAAGATTGGTGTAATGTCTAATTGATTTGGAGGGAGTAATACTGGATGGCCTACCCCATGGTAAAGACAAGGGGAGAAAAGGTGGTGATGAGCTGATTAGAAGTATGTCCCTGAGGTGTGACTAATTGGAGGGTATGCTCACGAAGTTGGAAGGCCTCATGTAGATAAAGTGCCAGACACCGCTGGTCAATATAGCTGAAGAACGCTAAAAGAGAAGAACAATCTCTGAATAAATAGTAAAATCTCTCTCTGATCTCATAGTAGATAGGACAATGAAATATGAAGTGGGTGTCAGTCTCAACCTCCGCTAAGGTACACAATCTACAGACCCGATCATCCCTATCCATATGGTGGTTGGTGCGGGCCCAAAGACGATGAGAGCTAACTTCGAAGGAGCCCAAAGAGAATCGCAGGGCGTGACACCAACACCGTTAAAGACAAGCAGGACACAATAATACCATTCTGAATCCCAAGAAAATGCTCCGCATAAACGACCATCTTAAGATGTATTCCACCAGGAGGATTACTCCAAGTAGTGATAATGTACTGTCTATAGATATCCTGTTTGATATACTGGTTCAATTCCTGATGTAAGGGGAGGAGGTGAGAGCAGGAGCATCTAGCGAGAACTGGCATGGTGGAAGACAATCAATCTCAATCCCAATCGAACCCAATAGAGAAGTGGCCTAGGCGTACCAACAACACGATCTATTACAAGTGTCAAATCTCATAATCCCAACAGAAGAATAGTATGCCAGATGAGAGTATCTGTTGTGGTTGATCTTCGAGTCCATAAAACCTCGAAGCCGATGGAGAGACTAGATCAAGTCGAAAATAGTTGCAAGTTTGAACCCCTGTGGCATCTGACAATCTGTCGTAAAAGTAATGTTTGAACACGCTCAATAGAGGCCCAATCAGGAGCAAGAAGAGAAGGCCCCCAAATCACTGAACCATAGAGAATGGTTGGTCTAACCAAGGAGTCCAAGAGGGAGAACTTGGACGAAGTGTCCTGAAAATGATGTCTAAAGTGTTGTCTCTCAAGCAAGGCCAGAGAACCCATGCCCTTACTAACTCAGGACTGAATAGCCGGTCTCAAGCTAAAACAGGTTCCCAAAAACTTTACCCCGAGATACATGTAAGAAGACGTGATCTGAATCTCATGCCCTTGAAAAAAGAAATGAAGATGAGAGATCTTTAATCAGTTAAAGATCATAACCCGAGTCTTAGCCAAATTAACCACAAGCTGACGCTGATCACAAAAGAAGCCAATCCATCAAGAAGTCTCTATAAACTGTCTGGAGAAGAGGCCAAGAGAGCAACATCATTTGCAAAAAGGAGAACGGAGATCAAAACCCGATGCAAATAGCACTTGTCACTAAGTTGCAACGAGTTCACAAAGAAATCCTCGAGCTCATCAATATACAAGCCCAACAGAGTAGGAGAAAGATAGCAACCCTATTTCAACCCAATGGGAAAACCCTCCGGGTTCTTGAGTCCACCAGTCACTTTCTTATACAGTCTCACAATAGTAAACTTTCTGAGAGCGGTGTCTAGCCTCCTCAATAATAGCTCGCAGTGTGAAGATATGATCCATAGTCTGATAGTTTGCCCGAAAGCCGACCTGCCTTTTAGCCCTACAACCTCTCCTATCAAGCTCTCTAGAAAACATGGTGTTCAGAGCATTGGCATAAATTTTGGCAAAAGTATGCTCGATAATGATAGTCCTATAGTTCCCTGGGTCCGAAGGAGGTCCAGACTTATGGATAGGATAGATCACATGATGCGACCAAGACTTAGGAAATTTAGTACAGACCACTCTATTAAAGAGTGTAAGAAGGTAGGATCCAAGGACTGAAGCATCAAGCTTGAAAAGTTCTACTTGGAAACCATCCTCATCCGCAACTCTACTACATCTCATGGATCTAATGGCCTCACAAATATTGGACGAGGTGAATAGATGGCAGTAAGGAGGTGGGGTGGAATGAAGAGGTAGCTGCCCTGGAATGTCGTAAAGAGTAATGGTATGGGAGGTCAAAGAGTGGAAGTGAAGGGTGGAGGGCGGGGGAACACCTAGGAAAAAGGGTACACCAGAAGATCTGATGATTCTGAATAAGCGTGCAGCAAAGCGATCTGCATTGAGAAGAGGCAAAAGAATAGCGAATCGAAGTAGACAAAAAATTATGCAATTTAAAAAGAATAGCTCTTGAAAATGTCTGTATGAGTATGACTGAAACCTTTGAAGCTGCAAAATCAAGGATTGGACAGGTACAAAAAGCCAAAACTGAGATTTGTGCAAAATCTGTCCACCAAAACCAGAAATAATAGTACCACTGAAAAATATAGGAGATTTTACCCAAACCATTAAAATTTTGCACTAAAAAAGTACATATGACCATGGTATGGCCCTCCAAAGTGGGATTGCAAACAGTGAGGGGTCAAAAATGTGCAAACCCTACTGACATCATCAATTTACTGCTTAAAATTTGACAGTCATACAACTGTCACAACAAGGCAAAAATAGCCAGTTATGTCTAGACAACCGCCAATTTTTTAAGATGAATGCCACAAAATTTTAGTGGATTAAATTTGAGATTCTAGTGACTATTGATGCAAATAGAAAAAATGTTTAAAATGAATGTCATACAGCCATCAATTTTAAAATAGTCATCTAGCAAAAAAATCTCGCCTAAAATTGATGATCTTTCCAGCTGTCAAAGCAAACATAATAAAAAACAGGATTTGATGGTGAGACAGGAGTCAAATTTAATGTCAAGAAAAACTGTGTCACATTTCACAATTACTGATCGGGTTCGTGTGTGAGGAACATGGCTCAGGATTATCGGTACAGATCTGTGTTGATGACACGGTTTTGGGTTTTAGCTGTGCTGTCAGTGACATTGCTGGTGGCTTCGCAGCAGTGAAGGGCAGTGTGGTGTTGGACTATAACATTAGTCCCACCTGCCCTATGGAACTAATACAAATCTCCTTTTATGCAAAGCTTCAACAGAGGGTAATACAACGGCAACAATTGCTAGTAGCGAGGGTGCTCGCCTGTTATTACTTGGTTGCTGGTCAATGTGGATTTTGTGTAAGGAATTTTACTGGAATCTGTGTACTCTGAGAGGTATGGATCTGGCAGTTTGGATTCTGCCCTACGCTTGAAGAGAATATTCTTATAAAAGGAGGGGGTCTGAAATCCCAACAAATTGTGCAAGAAAAATGCTGAAATTGTATATAATTGCAGATCTAAATAAATCTGAAAATGTTCTTTTAAAAAAAAAATAGTCATACCTTCTGCAGTTGATGCTGTACTATAGTTGAATGTGCAAAAAAAAGTTTGCCTCAAATTTGACTTTCACCCAAACTGGGCAAATCTATAGTCAAAATTTGTTCTAACGGCTACCCAAACGCAATGGCAAGGTCAGATCTTGCTCTAGATGCTCCCACAAGCTGCTCCTGTCTGGATTTGAATGGAAGACCTCCAACAATCGAAGCAGAAACCTTCCTAAGGCTATGGAATGAACAGTCCTATGGCTCTAATACCATGCAAGAATTCGCCCAAGGCAATGAAAGAATATGTTGAGATCTGGAAGCTCAAAGAATAGCAGAAGCAAGAGAAACAAATTGATATAATCAAATAATTGACTAGATTCAATAATGATCAATAATCAAATGATAATAGATGTGTACAATGTATATGTGCTTGAATAGATAGGCAATGCATGATAATTAGGAGATAAGCAAGTGATAACCTATCGACTGCACTAGGTGGAATCACATGTCCACCAAAGGTCGACCATCCTCCATTGTATAATGAACTATGTGAAAGAATTTGAGAATGATAATGTGATAAGTGCACTAAAGGCGGATCTAACACAAAGTGAAAATGAGATAACAACTATCACCACCTAAAGTGGAATTTATCTTCACCATCCTGCTAAAATAAGATGTATACTCCTAGGCGTCTACTATGAAAACTACTCCGTAATGCATTTTTCCTAAGTAAGCTAAGTGTAATTAGGAATATTTAGTTACACCAACAATGGATTGGTGGTGTAATGAGCAGATTGTTTCTACCAAAGAGGAACTTCAGCTGAAATTTTGCTCCATGGTGTTATAATTATAACACTAATTGCAATAGTTAAATGGTAGTAACCATGCTCCTAAGCATTTTACAACCACAATAATAATAGTAGTGGTGATGTGAGAGGTTGTGTCACAAGGTTCCCCAAATTTTCGTCTTAAGATTTGAAATTCGGTGAACCTAATTTTTAAAAAACAAATTGTATAAGTTTGGGTTGAATTCATACAGCAGAATTTTTTTTTTTCTGGTTCTCTTCAATTATGGCCTCAGTTAAGTGGAATATCATTGGCTGTTCGAAGAGTGTTTTAGAAGATGGTTAGGGCAAACAAAGTCTGCAACGAAACACATCTGTTACGAGTTTGTTCTGTGCTATATGTTCGCAGCTTTCTGTGGGATTTTCCTCTAGCATTGCAAACAGTCTCTTTAGTGCAACAGAATCTGCAGAACATGATCCGCCAAAAGGCATTCCTCGTCTCCCACCTTATCGAGCTTTTCTATGGTCTGCGATGAACAAGCAGCAATGGTGTCCAAATATTTCAATTTTAATATATTGTTTGTTTTTAAGGTTTTTGTACATTGTTTTAGATGTTTGAGATAGATTTAGATTTATGTCATTTTTATTTACTAATTAATATTAAGATGATATAAGTTTTTTAATCACTATAAATTTTATCTTAATTAACTTTTATTGTTATATTAATTTTTAGTAGGTAATTTATTTATTATTACATCAATATGTCTGTAAATTTTAAATGAATTCATTTATTATTTTGTTTTGTAAAGTTAAAATATAAAATTAATATATGTCTATTTTATGTTTTAATTAATATAGTTAGGGATTTATTTTGTTTTAAAGTTTAATGTTTTATAAAGTAAAAATTAGTAGTATTTTAATTTTTTTGGAATCGAAAGAAGAAAAAATAAATAAATAATTGAATATACTATTAAACATATTTTTTTTTTTTTTGAGTTACCGATTCAGATGTGGATTCAGAAGCAGATACGAGAAGCGTGATTTTTATTTGGGTGAGCATGCAGATGTGTATGGATGTGTCTAAATATTATTAATATTTTAAGTAAAATTTTATTTAAAAACTAAAATAGTTGTAAATATATCTCTACCATTTGGAAGAATGCGTTAAACCTATCCTGGTTGGGTAATGTCGATTCCTCCAGAACCAAAAAAGTGTGAGTACTCAGAAACTATATATTGACCAAAGACTTATTGAGTAAACTTTGGTTCAAGTTTTAGAAAATGTGTTAATAGATGGGTAATGCCAATAAAAGACATAACTCAGGATATAAATGTTAGCAGATATATTGATCAATCTGGAGATGCGTATGCAGAAACAACAATATCTGATAACATTGTGAGTACTCATGATTATGATCCCTCGATTTCAGTAGAAATCTTTGAGCAGGACCAATCTGGAGATGCATCACAATCACAGTTGATTTCAGTGAGATTTTGAGTGGAAGGTGTGTGATGTAGTCCATTGGTTGATTACATGCATTGAGATTTAGACAACCATACTGCACAGAATGTCTGATCGCCTCCATTGTGTTGAGCAGAACATAAAACAGAGTATTAACAGTCGTTCCATCCTGCATGCATCTTGCCGGCATCCACATGGCTTCCGGATGCACCAGGCATTTGCATGCACAAGCTTCCGCATCCACCCTTGACCAGGACGAATCGGTAACTAGTATTTTTTCAATATATATATTTTATTTTTTTAATATAAGGCGAATTTCATATCGATTTAAATTTTTTTTTTTCCATGTCGAACTTCATCCGAATTTCATAATTGCCTAACTCGAACTTGAATTCGAACCTTGTGACATAGGTGAGAGGTATTTTAATACAAAATAGCTTGAATGGTAGTTAAGCATTTGAAATGTGATTTTATAATATGAACAGTTCTGTTGCATATATTTGTATTCGCTGGAAACTTAAATACTAGAGGTAATCTATAATCAAACCCATCTATTCTTTGTTAAGCATTTATTATGAACAAAGAATTTACAGTATTCCTGAGTAAGGCCAATTTGATGTTCAACCGCTCAGATGCCAAATTTGACTTGATCATTTTTTGATTTGGAGTACGAAGCTGGAAGATGCAAATGCGTTTTTTAATTATAAGTATATTAACAGGACTTTCTTTGCTAAAATTATTGAAGCTATATTATTCTTCAGTTAATCTATGAATTTTATATTGCATGTTCTTATAGTTAATGATGCTACATGCTTAATATAAAGAAGCCTAGTACTCAAACATTCTCTTTACTAGCTACCTCTTGTGGGAATTTGTAAAATTTTCGGGTTAACATATCAATTATTAATGATCTCTTGGCATTGCAGGCTGAAGATTCTGAAGATGAAAAACTAGAGAACACCTTGTCTGATAATTATCTTCTGCAGAAGGAAAATGAACATACTTCGCAGAGATTGTTGAATGAAGAAGATTGTGATTCAGATTCCGCCTTCAAGCAAAAAGAGGTCATCTCATGGCAAGAACCTTTAACCCTGCTTTTAATTGTATTGTTTGTTGACGATCATGAGTGGGCCAGCTTTACTGGATGTTTTCCCTGATAAATGAAATTTGGAATCTTTATCCTTTAAAAAAAATGGTATATCTGGGCATTTACCAGACCAGCTGGTGGGGACCACACAAGTGTATCCAATCCCCAAGCAAAACTAGTGGGCCTGTGTAAGTGGGGATTTGAACCCAGATGGTAGCTGCACTAGTGCTAATCCTCTACCCATGCACTATGCCTGTGTCTTACAACTAATCCATTGCTTGACACAAAAAATTGAATTTGGCTAGGCAGATGTGTATCTTCAATTTCGTAATTTACCATTGCCATCGTATTGCTTCTTAACTTTGCCTTCTCCATTTCTTGATGAAATTTTTATTTTGTAATCTCACATAGTAATGTGATTTTTATGGTGCATTCTGATTGCCATTTTTAACATATTTTTTGAACCATGCTTATTCCATTTCTTGATGCAAATTTAATTCATGTGTTTCATCTAGTAACACGATTTGTTTTTTTAACTTAAAGGATGCAAAGGGAAAGATGGTTGATAGCAAGTTGCTAGATGGTGTTTTGGTTCTCAATTTTCTTGAAGCAATTCATGCAGCTGAACAGAGACAAGCTGAATCAGACGCCCGCATTTATGAGGAGTACAAGCGAACACTGAAGGTTTGATAACAAATAGGTTGTTGGAATTTGATTGCTATTTGTTCCCCAGGATCATCTGACACAACTTATGCTCTCATTCTATTCTATATTGTTTGAGTTACCAACGTCGCTTGCATATTGAAGGTATCTCTTATATCTTTTCTATTTTATGTTGTTAATTACAAATGGAATCTATAACTTCTGTCTCAGGAGAAGTATGAAAAGGAGCTGAGGGATGCTAGGGCAAGGGAACTTATGTATGCAGAGGAGGCAGATAGTCTAGAAAAGGTTGATAATTTTATGTGGTTTAGTTATTTTTATTCTCACTTGTTATATCTGTGCTGTCGTGTTTAGAACTCAAACTGTGATTACTTTCTGTACAGTCTGGTTATTAATCATTTCACGAGTACCCAGTAATTTCAAAATTTCTTTCTAATTTAATTGTTTATGCATTTCATATGATATTTTAAAATGTTGCACTTCATGTTCCTTCTAGTTCTGAAATTTCATGGTGGCAATTATTTATTAGAAAATTCACCTTTTGTATTACCCATTTCTTCATCTCTGATAGTTTTGATTTTTTTGTTTGAACCTCTTGCTTTCAATCATTTCCCAAAATATGCTAAGCATATATTTTGGGATTGTTTGATTTTGGTTCTTTATTTCAATTTGTTTTTCTTTTACTGCCTATGAACAATAAAATTCCAAATAATAGTATACGGAGATCCATATGGGATTGCCTCGAAATATTAGGAAGACTTAAGAGGATGTTTCTTTGTGTCCTTGTATTCCCCCTAGAAACAATCTTTAAAAATGGGAAACAACCTATTGAGGTTTCACAAGTGATTTAGATAATCTACATCAAGTTTTCCTTAAGTGCTAATATGTGTTGTCAAAATGAAAAGAACTAAAGTACTCTGATTGAGTTGTAATTTTGTATTTACAAATTAGCTCTCCACTCTCATCTAATAGGGCTGAACATAAAAATTTACATTTCAAGTTCAAGCATGATACTTGGAGACACATCAAGATTGCGAATTCTTCAAGCATGGTACTCAGAGGTTTCTCATGTAAAGGAAAATGGATCAGATAGAGTGAAAAAATAATTTTATATTCAATTGTTCAACAGATGTTTCTGATCAAAATATTGTATTTAATAATCTGTGATCAAAATTGAATGCACTTGAGATTTTCCAGCCTTCTGAGAGAACCCTTTGGCGACAAATCTGGCTTTGTGTTTTTCAATACTACCATCTGTTGCATGTTTGATTTTGAATAGCCATTTAGAGGAGACGAATGATTTTTTCTTAGGTCTAGGTACAATGTCCCAGACATCATTTTTCAATAAAGATTGATATTTCTCAATCATAGGATCTTTCCAAGCTTGGGATGTTAAAGGTTCTTCAACATTTGATGGTTCAGATTTGGTGAGCTCACTTATAAGTGCAAGATAGTATGAGTGACTTCTTGTTTTGTTACTTCCTCTAAAGATTTTATTCAGAGGCTAATTATTTTCTTCAATCATCTTCCTTGCCCATGGTTGTCTTTTTTTGTTGTTTGGGATTTCAGCATTTTCAGGATGAGATGATATGGGTTCATGATCTTGTGAACAATTCTCCCTCCAAATTTCAAAAGTAGGGTTCCATCTAATTTTATAGTTGGTTTATCATTTGGTTCTTCAATATTTTTAGAAAGTTTATATGCAAGATCTCCTTGGAATTTAACATCTCTGCTGATTTCAATAGTTCTTTGTCTTGGACTTTATACTCTCTAGGTTTTAGAGGACTCACTGTAACCAACAAATGCCCTTTTCTTCCCTGAGAGTTCTAGTTTGGATCTCTTTTCTTTAGGAACATGAATATATATAGGACAACCAAAAATTCCTAAGTGACTAAGTCTGGTTTGTTTCCTGTGAAGGCTTCTTGAGGTGTTATATTTTCTAAGATTGTGTAATGTCCCCTTCTCTGCGCTATACCTATTGGCGCCTAGTTGGTCAATCTTCCCATCCGCATAGGCTAATGACATTTGTTTTGAGGATGCCAGTCAATCACAGGGATATACTTGGTTTCAGTGGGTAAGATATTTAAGTGGGAACTCCTAAGGTTAAGTCACTCTATTCTATTAAGTTGATTTATAAAGTACTTTATCTTTTAAAAGTCACTTTATGACAAAAATGATTGAAGTGACTAAAAATAGGCTTTTATCCCACATTGCTTAGTAATTCACATCTTCCCTTACTTCGAGGTTATAGAAGCAATCATCTGCTTTGGTATTATCACCACAAATATAGAAGTACTCTAGGGGAGGTGGAAAATGAGGCTCATTTCCTTTTTCGATGTCCCATCTACTATGAGATTAGAGGGAGATTCTTTTGTCTATTTAGGGAATGCTTTTCTCTCCATGACTTTTTCAGCTACTATGATCAGAGATGTCTTGCTCTTTATATTCGTGAGGCCACCACGCTCCGTGATAGCACAATCCAGACACTGCTTCCCTGCCGGCACTCATTTACTCAGCGCATTACTGCCTTCTTTACACCATTATCCTCTTGCGTGGTGTGAAAAGGTCTTCCAGCTCTATTCGGGCTAATGGTCCTTCTAGATGTGTCAGATCCCATTTTGACTACTTGCACTAGCGACGCTCGTCTGGGAGTAGACAAAGACAGGGCAGTGCCTCTTCGCATCGGCATTTGTTTCATTCAGTGACAGATTTCTTCTCGCCCAGGAAAGACTCCCAGTGCTTTCTTGATCTCTGTTCTTTATTGTTATTTCTTTGGCTGTTTTCGTTTTGTTCGGACATCTTTGTATGCTCTTGCTGGGGTTTGCTTCATTGTTGTAATCTTTTCAGTCCCATAGACCTCTTTTGGTCTTTTGTTAGACATTAATATCATTATCTTATCTTATCTCAAGTCCTAAAAGTTGCTTAAATGTGACTGGATATTTCCCAAGGACAAAATCCCTTAAGGAAAATAGTGAGGTTGGACACAAACCCAATATCTCACTTTGTTACTCAGAACTGAATTTGGAGATTCCTATTGGGATCAGTAGTACATTCCCTGGGGACGCGTACTCGGCTTAAAAATAGGAGTTTCAGAAATGAGGACATCCAGGTGACAGGGGGACATGTATGGGACGTCTCCAAAAAAGACAAATTACTAGGGGACGGGGACAGTTGGGAAACCCGGTACGGAAAGGGGATGCTTAGACGTCCTGCAACCGTACTAGGTATGGCTAGCCGTCCCCAAATGTTTTTTTTAAAAGTTAATTTCCTTTTTATGCAAAAAAAATTAAAAAGTGAATATTAAAAATTAATTTTAAGGCTCCTTACTAGGTTGTCGAGGTGGGCCCCACCCCTCCAAATGCGGTAGAGGCAGAATAGGAGCAATAATTTGCGTTATTTTTCAATGTTATGTTTTTTATGTTGAACGTGAACATGATTATGATACATTGATACTTATTACTTTATGGCAGCCTCTAGCCTTTGGGCATACAGCTATAGGCATATTTAGATTTAGATTTTCAGATTTATCATGTTTATTATTATGATATTGTTCACTGATATTGATATGCATTTTGACAATTGAGTACTGAAATCGGATATTATTTCTTAGATGGCATTCAAATGTTGTATGTTATGGTTCTATAATGTTTAAATGACATGCTTTGTGCTTAGTTTCATATGAATGACATGTATATTTTCAAATTATATATATATATATATATATATATCATAGTTCCAAGAATCACGGCGATTCATGCGATTCACGTGATTCGGCGATTCGATTCAAGCCAAACGATTTTTTGTGAATCGGTGAATCGAATCAGCGATAAAGGGTTTATGAAATAAGTTACTCACTAAATTTCAAGGGTTTTTTAAATTTTCCGATTCATGGCCGATTCGATTCCGATTCATGGCCGATTCACGATTTGATTCGGCCTTGCCGATTTCGATCCGATTCCGATTCTTGTTACTTTGATATATATATATATATATATATATATATATATATATATATATATATATATATATATATATATATATATATATATATATATATATATATAGCTATCCCTGTTTGTCGTTCCTCCATCCCCAAAATCGCCAAAAAAAATTGCCGTCCCTAAATCCCGTCACGCCATCCCATACTGAAAACTCGAGGGAACATAGGATCAATATGAATAATCTAGCTTCAGTGGTAGATAGGAGTAAGGCAGCCAAAAGGCAGTCCTAGGTGCCATTAACGCACAGCTGCCAACAAGTGGAGATTAGTGAAGACGACGGACAAGGGGAACATGCATTGTCACGGCAGTACTACAGAGGTAACTCCTGTGATTTATTTCAGAACTGTTTTAGTTAGCTGAGAGACCTTCTAGACGTGGGACTAGACAATGGAGTTTGTATGTGAAAGGATGTAGAAACATGTTGGCCAACATTGTATCTAGCTTACAATAAACCCTGTGACCTGCAACAAGGGATCATATTCAATCCTGTAGCTATTCGGATAAGAGTGTAAGGAGTGCCTAGATGCAACGCCAATACAAGGACAACGGGCATACCAAAGTGGAGTGACAAAACTCTCATGTAACTGCAACCAGAACAAACTATCATTCATGCAACGACACACTTCACCTGAGATAGAACGGGTCTGTTTACTCATAACCGTTCACTTCTTATAAATTGTGTTTATGTTGTAGGACCTTTCTAAGTACATAAGATTCATACCATTGTTACAACCGTTTGGATTGTTAATGTGGTATTAAATGTAACTTGCTTTTCATATATTCATTAATTCTGATGTAATTGGGCCACTATGAATATGAACTATTGGAGGCATTGAAGCAAATTGTTGAACAACAATCCATTAAAATTGATAATATCATAGACTAGACACGACCGTGATTTTTAAACATTTCCAGCCCACATATTGTATGCCAACTGTTTGTTAAAATACCTTGGGTGAAATTTCAACTTCTTTCAGCAGATTAGAAAGGGGAATTTTATAGTGGTATTAGAGCCATAAGTCCTGCCAACTTGTGGGAAAAATTATCACGTAACAGGTTGGGTTAAACAGGAAAACAGACAGTTAGGCATGAGGATTAAACCTTATAAATTTAGTCACTTCCAACTTGAACAGGAGGAATCTTCGGATCAGATTGACATTGAGGATAGTTATTCAGTTGATGAGGAATGGGCTATTGGGACAGGCGAACAGGTTGAATAGATTGAATAGGTTGAACAAGGTGAATAGGTATAGGACAACCGAATGGCTCGTAATGAGAATGAAGAAGAACGGAATGTGAGGGAAACCTTGAGGGCTATTAGAGATGGGTAGAACAATATATCTACTGCACTTTAGTAGCTTACAAATGCTATGCAATAGTTAGCTCTGCCTCACAGGGCAGCCCTGAGTCATCACAGTGGAGGTCGTAGTGTGGCAGGATCACCCTGAGCTTCTAGGGTCCCCCACACGGAACGCTGTTAGGCCTCTGATGCTTGTTTTTAATGTAGAGGAAGAGGTAGCACCACCCGTAGCACCAAACTTACTGCCGGAAAACGTTATGGCAATGTATGATGAATGAGATTTATTCCCTAATCCGGTGAAAGCATAATTTGTACTTTGTTCAATACTTGAATCACAAAAGGGAGACAGAGAGACCGCAACAAGACATGAGACCTAGAGCACAAAATAGGGACTTGAAGCATGCCATGAACAAACTATCTGTCCCTACTATTGATGGCAGCAGTAAGACATTTGCGAGATCTTGGATTCACAAGCATACATCTGCCTAACACTTAAGCCCATGTTAGAGACAAAAGCCATTAGATTCACTATGATCCATTTAGAGGGAGCGACATATGATTGGTGGCATCATGGGTTGGTCACCCAGGGTCATGGTCTCATTACGTCTTATGAGACTTTCAGCTCTAAGCTGATCACTTGCTTTGACAAGAAGGATATTGAAGTCTATTACAGGGATTTGGCATAGTTGCGCCAAGGTGGATATCTAGATGACTTAATAGATGAGTTTTAGCGGATTTTGGTGATGGTTCTAGATATGTCAGAACAACGTAAGGTAATGTTGTTTACTGAGGGTTTACATGACAAATATAGAGGTTTGGTTAAGGTACTTAAGCCAAACACTTTGGATGACGCTATTAAGATCGCACACGATCTAGACTCACTCTCTTCAATATTATAACCTCCTAAGAAACCTTATAAGGGGTCCACTTTGTTCTAAAAGAACAAGAACTACCATAAGGCTACCCCTCCCAGACTAGACTTTGAGACACAGAATTAGCTCAGGTGGTAGAAGCTATGCTTCACTTGCAGGGAGCCATGGACACTGGATCATAGATGCCTTGGCAGAGGCAAAATACATTACATCGAGGTACTCTTAGAGGAGGAGGATGAGTAGTGCGAGGGCAATGATGCTGATGACAGCAATGAGGAAGAAAGTGAGGAACGACCACCTGGAGAGAGAAAGAAGGAATCCATTTAGGGACAACCTCCTATCATTGCTTCCCTTTCCAGTGATCTCATGTGACATCCCTTTTGTTTGAAGGGAATAGTTAGGGGACAATGTCTTGTGTGTCTGTTAGATAGAGGTGCATCACATAACTTCATAAGCACACGTTGGGCTACAAAGAGAACGTTACAGATTGATAACATACCCGAGTTCGAGGTTAGAGTGGTAGGAGGTGAGAGATTGAGATGCACAGAGAAAGTGTCAGGACTTCCGATTCATTTTGATGGCTCCCTTCTTGAGGCAGATTTTTATGTGGTCGATTTGGATGGATTAGATGCCATGTTGGGAAGACAGTGGTTGCAGACTATTGGTAGGTATACAGTTGATCATGCTAAGATGCAGCCGGAGTTCTTACAGGATGGTTGATAGGTGATCCTCAAGGCTATGCCAGAGGGTGAACCTAGGTTGATTTCAGCCCATAGGATGGAGGCTATTATGAGGCATTATGATATGGAGTGGGTAGCACACTGTTTTATTTCCTCTAAAGCTACCTTAGACTCAGGGCATCAGATTCATATTGACATTCAGCCGGTGCTTGATAAGCACAAGAGGGGTTTTTGAGGATTTTGAGGACATACCTCCTGACATTCCCATAGATAGAGGGTTTGAGCATATTATTGAGTTAGAGGTGGGTGCCAAAACTGTCATCACTACACCTTATCGTCATCCCAGACACTATAAAGAGGAGATAGAAAAGACGATTAAGGCATTCTTAGACATGGGACACATTAGACCGAGCTCCAGTCCCTTCGCTTCTTCAGTCGTATTGGCGAAGAAGAAGGATGACACTTTTCACATGTGTATTGATTACCGTGCTCTCAACAAGAGGACCATCAAGAATAGGTACCCTATCCCTCGCATTGATGAGTTACTGGATGAG
The DNA here is from genome assembly GCA_028749045.1 of Cupressus sempervirens. Classification (NCBI taxonomy): domain Eukaryota; kingdom Viridiplantae; phylum Streptophyta; class Pinopsida; order Cupressales; family Cupressaceae; genus Cupressus; species Cupressus sempervirens. Next base: position 30,830,777 of record CM053787.1, read on the forward strand.
CTACACGGGGCAGCTTACTTCTCGAAGATTGAACTTAGAGTTGGATACCATCAAATATGGGTTCGCGAGGAGGATGTGCATAAGACTACTTTTCGATGTCACTATGGATACTACGAGTTCTTGGTTATGCCATTTGGACTCACTAATGCGTTGGCTACATTTCGGTCATGCATGGACCATATTTTTAGAAAACAGCTGTGGAAGAACGTGTTAGTATTTTTTGATGATATTTTCATTTTCAGCAGAACTTGGGAGGGGCACTTGCAACGTTTAGATGAGGTACTTAGTATTATGGTGGATACTCATTGTTTGCAAATGAGTCAAAATGTGAGTTCAGATTGATCGAGATTCTTTACCTTGGTCATGTGATTGGTGTAGTGGGGGTGAAGGTACACCAGGAAAAGATTCAGGCAATCCTAGATTGGCCACCACCGAGGAATGTATCAAATTTGAGGGGCTTCTTGGGTTTTTGCTCTTATTACAGGAGGTTTGCTAGAGGTTTCTCACAGACAACTCTCCTCACCAATCTCAGACGGATAGGAGCATTCAGGTGGACAGTTGATGTAGAGGTGACCTTTGATAAGCTCAAGCAGGTGATGAGCACATGCCCAATCTTGGCATTGCCCGATTTCTCTCGGCTGTTTGTACTATAGTGTGATGCTTTAGAGAGTGGGATTGGCTCAGTTCCAATGCAGGATAGGCATCTGGTTGCTTACGAGAGCAGGAAGCTCAAGGATGGTAAGAGATAGTACTTCACCTATGACAAGGAAATGCTGGCCATTATGCACTCTTTAGCCAAGTTTAGACAGTACTTGGTGGGCGATAGATTCACAGTTAAGATGGATCACAACAGTTTGTGCTACTTCTTAGAACAAGAGGCTCTAAATGAAACACAACAAAAGTGGGTCAGCAAGATTCAGGCCTATGATTTTGATATTGAGTATGTCAAGGGTAAGAACAATGTAGTTGCTGATGTGCTTTCAGGAGACTGTCAGTGATAAAATGTTGTGCTATTTCCAAGGTATTGACAGATTGGAAGTCCCAGTTGCTGGTTGAGTATTCAAGTGTGTGAGATTATGGATGGACAACTTCAGGACAACAGGTACAAGGTAATCGATGATGTGATTTTTTGTAAGGATAGGATCTATCTCATGCTAGGATCTAAACTCAAGGATAAGATTAGGGAAACTCTTCATGATTCACCATCAACAGGACACTTGGGTTTCTTCAAAACCTATAAATAGGTCAAGGAAAGGTTTTCATGGAAGGACCTCAAGTACAATGTCCTCCAGCATATCAGAGAATGTCAGACTTGTCAATAGAACAAATCAGAGCAAGAGTTTACGGTCAGATTATTACAGCCTCTTCCTATTAACGTAGAAATGGGAGAGTATCTCCATGGACTTTATTACAAGGTTCTTGAGGGTGCAGGGTACAAATTACATTTTTGTGGTGGTGGATAGATTGAGGAAATTCACTCACTTCTTTACCATAGTAGCAAGTTGGTCAACGTCTCAGGTAGCGGAGTTATTTTTTTGAGAGGTTTTTTATGTACATGGTCTTCCACGCACCATTGTGAGCGACAGGGATAGCAAATTCCTCAACACCTTTTGGCAGGAACTATTCAGATTGACAGGTACGAAGTTAACACCCAACACGAGTTACCACTCCTAGAGAGATGGGCAGACTGAGATAGTAAACAAATGGGTGGAGGGTTATCTTCGAAGCTATGTAGCAGGGCAATAGAGAGCTTGGGTTAAGTTGTTATATCTAGGGGAGTATTGCTACAACTCCTACCACGTCCCTCTAGATGACTCCATTTTGAGTTCTCTGTGATAACGAGCCTCTGTCATTCGTAGATCTGACTTTGCAGGACAACAGGGCTCCACTAGTTGGGGATTGGATACAGGATCAACAAGACATTCTTAGATCTTTTTGGGAGAATATTCTACAGGCTCACAATCAACAAAAGATGTACATTGGTCGCCGGCGGACAGAGCAGAGTTTTGAGTTGGGTGACATGGTTTATCTTCTTTTCCAACCTTACAGACAGAGTTTCTTGAAGAAGAGTGGGTCTCAAAAACTTCAGCTTAAATTTTGTGATCCCTATTGCATTACTCAGAGGGTTGGGGAGGTCGCTTATGAGTTGGACTTGCCAGATGACAACAAAATTCATTATGTTTTCCACATTTCTTGCCTCAAGGAAGTGATTGGTCAGCATGTAGTACCCTCCATTGGATTGCCTCCACTTGACGAGGAAGGGAAGCTAGTATTAGTTCCAACTGGGGTGATAAAGGTCAGAGAAAGGAAGTTGCGTAACAGGTCCATCGAAAATTATCTAATTCGTTGGAAGGATTTGGCATATGAAGATGCCACTTGCGAAAATGAGTCATTCTTGCAACATCTAGCATTGAGATTGCTTGAGGTCAAGCAATCTCGGGAAGGGAGGCCTGTAATGTACCCTTCTCCACGCTAGACCTATTGGCGCCTAGTTGGTCTATCTTCGCATCTGGATAGGCTAATGACATTCGTATTGAGGATGCCAGTCAGTCACAGGGATTTACTTGATTTTAGTGGTGAAGATATTTAATTGGGAACTGCTAAGGAAGGTTAAGTCACTTTATTCTATTAAGTTGATTTATAAAGTACTTTATCTTTTGAAAGTCTCTTTATGACAAAAATGACTCAAGTGACTAAAAGACAAAATAGGCTATTATCCCAAATTGCTTAGTTATTTGCACCTTCCCTCACTTCGAGGTTATAAAAGCAAGTATTTGCTTTGGGATAACTCCACGAAAATATGTTATTTTCTCAAATCCCAAAAGTTTTAAATGTGACTGGATATTTTCAAAGGATGAAATCCCTTAAGGAAAATAGTGAGGTTGGACACAAACCCAATATCTCACTTAGTTACTCAGAACTGAATTTGGAGATTCCCATTGGGATCAATATGAATAATCTAAGCTTCAGGGCTAGATAGGAGTAAGGTAGCCGAATGACAGTTCTAGGTGCCATTAATGTACAGTTGCCAACAAGTGGCAATGAAAACGACAGACAAGGGGAACAAGCATTCTCATGGCAATACTATAGAGGTAACTCCTGTGATTTATTTCAGAACTATTTTAGTTAGTGGAGAGACCTTCTAGATGTGGGAGTAGACAGTGGAGTTTGTATGTGAAAGGAAGTAGAAACATGCCGGCCAACACTGTATCCAGCTTACAGTGAATCTCGTGACCTGCAACAAGGGAACATCTGCAATCCCACAACTATTCAGATAAGAGTGTAAGGAGTGCCCAGAGGCAATGCCAATATAAGGGCAACAGGGATACTAAAGTGGAGTGACAAAACTCTCATGCGGCTGCAACCAGAATATGCTATCATCCATGCAACGACAGACTTCACCTGGGATAGAATGAGTCTGCTTACTCATAACCATTCACTTATTATAAACTGCATTTATGTTGTAGGACCTTCTTAAGTACATAGGATTCATACCATTGTTACAGTCGTTTGGATTGTTAATGTAGTATTAAATATAACCTGCTTTTCATATATTCATGAATTCTAATGTAATTGGGCCACTATGAATATGAACTATTGGAGGCATTGAAGTAAATTGTTGAACAATAGTCCATTAAAATTGATAATATCATAGACCGACCACGACAGTGATTTTTAAACATTTCAAGCCGACATATTGTATGCCAACTATTTGTTAAAAATTAAAATACCTTGGGTGAAATTTTAACTTCTTTCAGCAGATTAGAAAGGGGAATCTTACAGATTGAATGAGGACATCTATTGTGAATGTACACCTTTGTATTTGAGGCTTCAACCCAAAATACTGTGTGAAGATTTCGATCATGCATCATGGCTTTAGTGGCTTCAATGATGGTTGTGTTTTTCCTTTTTGCCACTCCATTTTGTTGTTGATTATAAGGTATTGTATACTCCCTCTTACTCCCAATAGAAGTGCAACATTCTTTAAAGTTTTTAAAAATGTATTCATCCCCATTATCTGATCTTAGAGTCTTAATTCTTTCGAGTTTGATTTTCAACTAATGCTTTAAACTCTTCAAATTTCAATAATACTTCATTTGATTCTTTAAGCTTTAGAAAATAAATTCAGGTTTTTCTGGAGTAGTCATCAATAAAAATCACTTAATACAAAAATCCCCCTAATGAGGGTACCGTTATTCGATCATACAAATTAGTGTGAATAAATTCAAGTACAACTTTTGATTTATGTTCGCTACATGGAAAAGATCCTTTGGAATTCTTTCCTAAAGCACATCCCTTATAGAGTCCAACATGTTTAGGTTTTAGACTAGGTATGTCAGTCACAATCTTTTTCTTTAGAAGGTAGGGCGCAAAAATAGAGGTGCCCTAGCCTCTTGTACCAAATTTCATTAGTTCTGAAAATTTCATGATTTAATGCTAGGTTTTGAGTATTACAAACTTTATATATAATTCCAGCTCTATATCCTATATTGATTGCATTCTTAATGTTTGAATTTGTTGTCCAAGATAGAACTTTATCTACCTGAAAAGTAACATGTTACCCTTGGTTTGCTTGGGCCAGAAATGGAGACCAAATTCCTCTTCATGCCTGGTAGAAATAGTACATCTTTTAGTTGCAGATTAGCTCCTGTTTTCAATTGTATTGAACATGTCCCAATTCCTTTCAGTGGATAGGTGGAGTTATTCCCTATCAGTTGAGTGTCCTTCAAAAGTTTCAAATTGATCGCCGAATTCGGTTATATGTTGAGATGCTTCGCTATCAATTATCCAAGTGTTCTTGGTAGTGTTTAGTTCACTTGATAAGGCTAAGAACACTTCATTTTCAATTTTCTTGACTTTAGCTATAGAGGCTTGGGTTTTGTTTCTTTCCGGGCAGTACATGTGAGTGTGCCCAAAGTTATCGCACTTGTAGGAATGGATCTTAGACATATCTCTCCTTTTGAAGGTTTGATTAGAACTCTTCTTCTCCCTTTTTCGTTTGAAATTTCTTTTCTTTCTTTTGTTGTTTGTGTTTGCATGTAGGGCTTATATTTCTCCTTCTTGATTCAAATTGATCCCTCTTGTAAGTAGCCTTGATTCTTCCTAAGTGCAGTCATTCTTAAGTTGATCAAATTTATGGAGTTCAGCCCAAGCATTGATTCCTTGAATAGAGGATTCCCAAGAGGTTGGTAACCCTTTAAAGGGTATCAAGGATAATTCTTTTTCATCTACATGATTTCCAATAGTTGAAAGTTGATCTTTTAATTTTGAAATTCTCATAAAATATGATGTAACGGTTTCCCCTTTATTCATCTTGATATGAAGTTGTTGCTTCAATGTAAGTAGCTTGCTTGTATTATTGATTTCAAATGTGTTTCTCATAGTCATGAATTTACCATAAGCGGTTTACAATTTTGATATACTTGGTAGAATACGATCCTTTTCAGCATCTATAATAATTTTCATAGCTTTATTGTTATGCCTTTTCCATATGGTTTTATCTGGTTCATTGTCTGGCATGGATTTGTTTTCTTGCACACATGATTCTAATTCAAGTTCTTGAAGAATGATCATAACTCGAATTCTCCATGATACAAAGTTTGATGCTCATTCGAGTTTGTCCTCGAGTCTAACACTGTTCACCATGGTTGCACTTTTGAATTATTTGAACTCTATCAATTAGGCTTTGATACCATGTAAAGGAATGTGGGTCAGATAGAGTCTGAAAATAAATTAATACTTCAACTATTCAATAGATGTTTGTTACCAAAATCTTATATTTGATAATCTGTGATCAAAATTGAATGCACTTGAGATGTGAGATGAATCACAAGTATCTTCACTTTGATATTACACTCGTAGCAGAGTATGGTATCTTAGATATATGCATTGCAGATTATATGGATGTTGTTGTATAAGTGTTAACTCTGATGGAAATATCGTAGTAGGAGATATGATAGAACACATAGGTAATAATATGTTTGTATTGATATGTTTCCACTTGCGGTCATGTTTGCTTAAATATGATTTGAAGTGTCTCTCCATGTAGGGGCATGACACTACGTGGCTTGTGCCACGTAGGGTCATGTCCCTATGTGGTGACTTTGACATATGATAAACAATCACTAGTCCATTATTAATCGGGATTTGACCTTTTAACAAGTATCGATCTTTATGAGATGTTAATGAGATCAATTAATATATGTGTAAATCATAATATCTAATATTGACAAATTGGATTGTGTGTGTGTGTGTATTATTTATGTGTGTGTGTATATATATTATGTATATTTATAAACACACAATACATTAGCTATATATGTTATCTGATTTTATGATTTACAATAAAAATCAATCCTAGAGAAGCTATTTCATTAAGGTCTCAAATTATCCATTGAGGATTTGCCTCCGCAGCTTATTTCTTCAGTGTGTCATATTCATCTCAACACTTGAGTTTGCATTTTTTTGGCAACCATGCAGTTAGTGAGATCATCCTATACATTGGTTGATAACACAATTTTTCTTGCAAAAGGAGCAATTTTTTATGTGTTGATGTGTCCTCATTTGACCTCGTTTTGCACAAGTGGCTCACATTGACAACTTGACAGAAGGTCAAGTCATCCATGCATGCTTCTAAACAACTTTGGATTACTCATGGTTGAAATCAATATTGAGTTATGTAGTCTTTAGGTTACATTGTGTAGCTGACATAATTTTGGACTATTCATGGGCATCGTCAACCTAGTTTTTCTAGTTTCAGTCACAAAAGTGACAAAGAAATTGAACAATCTTTTTGCACAAATTTCATTGCATAAAATAAATTTGTGGTGGATTTTTTTGCATCAAACAGGTTCGACATTTTTTAGAGATGGGATGTAGCGTCATGGAATGTTAGCTTGACTAAAGAAAACAAACTTATGTTTAAACACCATGTTGATATCTTGGTTCTTGAAAAACTACATAAGAGAACAAGCTATCGCTCAAGCAAAACCCTTTCCAAAACACTAAAGCTTTGTATTGGGAAAGAAGAGGTGGAACAAGAGATTTAGCGGTTTTCCCATTACTATTTCTTATTAACGGGTATAAGCAGTAATATACATTGTCTTAGGACTAATAGGATATATTTATATTTCATATTTCCTAAATATGGTAGAAGTTGAATAGTCATCTAGATGATGAATTCAATAGTCATTTTCATGTTGTTGAATATGTAACATTGTATTTGGTTTTTGTGAATGTAATGGCTAGATGAATGGTAAAGCTTTCATTGAATAGTTTTCCGAGTTGTACAAACCCTGTTCATTTGTTTATCTTTTTTGTTGTAGTAGATTCTCAGGGCTAACATTTGTTTTTCCTCCTACACAAGTGTTTTGATACAACATGTGAAAGTTCAGGTGGCACCTTATAGGATGCTCATTAATCAAACTTGGTCCATATGGATAGAAAAATAAATATTAAGTGGATTACTTTTAGACATTTGGTAGGATTTTGTGGATGTCTCTTCAATTTCATTGAGTCTAGTTTGAATATTATTTTTTTATACCAACATGGATAAGACTTGTTTAGGAGTTTTGCATAGAAGGATGATACGGTAGAATCTGAGGAAAGCTTCTTCGAATAGATACAAAAAATTATTAGAGAGAGATGAAAGATGATGATCACCCCACTTCATCTTACTTCATATGAGTCCAAAATATTATAGTATTGAGGTTTATTTTGTGTCAATGAGTACTGTTTTGTATAGAGACTTCAAAGCCAACCAAAAGGTACAAGGCACCATTTTGTGGGTTTTTGATCGTGATTTCTAAGAACTACTCATTATTGAGGTGTTCATTTTGCACATCCCAATTATCAAATTTTTGAAGCCCTTTGCAAAAAGCTTAAGAAGCATGGTCACTATTGGTGGTGTTTCCATGGGAAAAACACTCCAATGCTTGTCACCTTCTTCTATCAAAATATTGTCACAAGTTCACTTTATAAATATACATCTAAATTAAAAGAAACATTTGAAGCTTCATTTTTTATTTTAAATTATCTAAATCTCAATATTTGTCTCAATAGGTTGGTAGTTTGTCGACATCTAAGTGGAATTGGAGCATATGCCTTCATCCACTTATAATCACTAATGATTACATGAAAAAACTGTAGAGAACTTAGTGAATGTGCATTACGACTTGCTCCTCCTTTTGCACAAACACGACTACAAGGAAGGGGACACAAAGTTGTTAGATATAGAGCCAGAGCATACTAACTTGGATGCTCTACTTCCAACATGTTGTATTTGTGAAGCTAGAAGACAAGCACACTTTATGTGAGAGTTATAGTGGTATTGGCATTTCTTCAAAATTTCGTATGTTGGCTAATGTCAATGATGATGATGATGTTTTTGAAGATCCATATGGCATGGAAACTATGGAAACTTTATTGTTGAACTTTTAGTATTAAATATTGAAAGTTGATGTTGGAAGTTGATCAATAAATCTTATAATATCTATTTTTATCATGACATTTGAGTTTATGGTGGTTTTGTTTATTAAAAGGAGCTATGTTCTGTTCTAAACTTGGTTCATGATTTTGCAAACTATATTACATGATTTCTTATGTGTTTTTTTAACGTAAGAATGTATTTTGCACTTCTTTTAAAGCTTGGGTAGAGTTTCTAAATGTCATCGAAGATGAGTTCAGATTATGATGAACAATAGATGTAATTGTGACAATTGCACCGAGGTTGAGAGCAAATGGTGCAACATTATACAAATGATGTTTCACCCCTTGAAAAATTTTGGTGCATTTGACAATATGAGATGTAGATCTAGTAAGTATTACAACATTTTATAGTTGCACATTTTAGTAAAACTGAAATTCTTGGAGGTCATGCCATTGGGAAAGGTCTACCTTTATGATTAAAAAATTGAATAAATATGCTAGAAACAAATACAAATGCGTAAAAATGAAATGACTTAGAGTGCAAATATCAAATAGAGTGTTCTTTTGCAAGAAAGAATGCAGGAACAATAAGACATTGCTAGAGCTGTACGCTGCAAGAATGTATTTTAAAGCATTCGTTCTCTAGAAAAAAATGGTATGTGCAATAAGTTGTCTAATGCATACACAACATCTAATGCATCCTCTGCATTTCTACAACAAAGGCCTTCTTTGGCATTCATGTTTTCTTCCTAGCCATACCTTAGCTGTGTGCATTCAACACACCCAATGTCAAGTCCACTAAGCATATGCCCAATCTTATTAGGTGCACCTCTTTGCTTGCTGCTCTCTTGTGCACCCTCTTCCCCCTCGTTTCACACACAATTTTCGAACTCATATATATCTCTCTTTGCGACTTGTCTTCCATTTTACTTGAGGAAATGATGCATATTTCCCCCTTCTTTGATTGAATTAGAATCAAATTTTTATTAGGCAAAGTAACCACTATTGCTTCATTTCCTCTACTAGTGTGAAAGACTTAGGAGCTTCTCATGTGACCAATGTGTCTTCTCACATTCCTATTTGACTAAGTTATCGGTTCAAGTTTGGTTCGAAGTTTGCAGATCGGTTTGCAAGTTTGTCAAAATTTTGGAAAGAGTTTGGGTTCATTAATGCAAACTCCAAACAAATTGCAAACACATGTAATATATATATATATATATATATATATATATATATATATATATATGAAGCATGAGTTAAAATTAGAATGTAGCATAGTAGCATAAACACATTTAAACAACAAAAGCACCATAAACTTGTAATCATAGTGATCATACCATCATATAGTTCAACATCAAAGATTCAAAACATTAAAAATAAATCGTACCATCAAGTTCAAGTATCATTGTTTCACCTTCTTCTTCTTCGTCTTCTTGGGACGGACCATGGTAACTTAGGTAATATCGACCCAAAGCATTTTGACTTGCTTTAACTTTCTACTTTATTGCACTTAATTTTGTCAATGACTATCAGCCAATTAGTGAGCATGGGATTGCCAGTGGTACTATTTGTGGTTCTAATTCACCACGTATCTACATCATCTAAAATGGATGCCGATGATGATATTTTGAAGATGCGTATCATTTTTTTTGATAATGCGTAATTGTCGACACTTAACTATTTTATGTTTCTAAATTATTTTGTAGATAACTGCTACCATAGGTGGTAGCTCCTTTTACATGTACTCATGCAAGAGGAAGCCTATTCCTGTACCAATCTCTTCCATCCTATCTAGTTTTTCTTGGACTAAGAAGATCTCCATTATTGCCTATGTAACCACTAAACTCCTCCAAATTATGCTTATTTTCCATACCACCAATCAACCTTCCTACATTCCTCATGCATTTTTCCTTCTTAGCTTCAACATTTAAAATACCCAACATAGCACTAGATTCTGGATGCTTTAGGATACAACTGATTGATTTGTCCAAAGCATCTTGACACTTAGATTGGATGATATAATGAGTAAATTGGAGCATCTAGAAGTGCCTAGCACTTACTCCGGTTGCTTAAATAGAGCCTCATGAATCATCATAAATTGGTCACTTGGACCATGCGTTTGCATCAACAATGTTGATAATCATGTCTCTACCCTTGCCTTTGCTTCAACGATGTTGATAATCATGTCTCTACCCTCTTCATCCAGTAGTAAGAAGAGGAACACAACCCGCTCTTCTCTTGACTCCACTGCACACCAACAATGTGTGCCAAAGAAAAAAGGCATTCCTCTTGTGTTGTTTTGTTCCCCTTTCAATAACTTTTGTGAGCCCCTTCCTACATGTTCTTATTCAGGAGGAAGCCTATTCTTGCATCAAATTCTACAATCCTATATAGCTTTTTTTGGGCCGAGAAGATCTCCATTATTGCTTGCGTAGCCCCTAATATCCTCCAAATTATACTATTTTTCCATACCATTCCCAATAAACGTCTTTGCCTTTGCGTATTTTTTCTTCTTGGCTTGAAGATCCAAAAGGTTCGGCATGACACTAGATTTTGTATGCTCTGGGAGACAATTGATCGGTTTGTCCAAAGCATCCCAACACTTAGATTGGATGATATGCTGAGTAAAGCGGAGCTATTACCTAGCACTTGCTCCAGTGGCTCTAATAGAGCATCATGGACCATGCATTCATAAATTGGTCCCCAAGACAATGCATTTGCAACAACAATGCTGATAATCATGTCTCTACCTGTTCCATCCCGTAGTAGGAGGAGGAACACAACCTTCTCTTCCCTTGACTCCATTGCACACCAACAATGTGTGCTAACATAAAAAGGCATTCCTTTTGTGTTGTTGCATTCCCCTTGCAATGACTTTTGTGAGTCCTTTTCTTTTAATTAAAAATCTTTTCACATTTCAACATTGGTGGGGAAATGAGACTAAACACATCATGTAATTTGTCATACCAATTTCACATTTGCAATATCGAGCTCTTAATGATGCCTGTGTCAAGCACATCCACTATTCATTACAGAGAAGGGAATGATGTCATGTTTCAAATCTTGTAAATGTTGGCCATCTTGGAGAAGCATTGTGAACCCTTTGTCTAACTCTACAATATGCCCATGTCTTGTAGCAGATTTTTCAATAATCCTTCCCATTTTGTGGAATTTCAGACAATTGATTCTCTCCCCTCAGTCACCTTTACATGTGTTAAAAGATCAACAACTCTGTTAGCCTCTCCATATGCATGCTTGATTGAGAAGTAATGTTTTTCTAGATCCTTCTACGCCCTACACATTCCTCACATTGATTTTCAATTAGGTTTTGCTTACATTCCAGTAGCATTCACAGAAATCATTCAGTCACCTTTTCTTCTTTCTTGAGATTTGTATGTCCTCATTCTGTTTGACCACACACTAATGCTTCCATGTCTTCCTCATTATTGTTGGCAACCCCCAAATGTCCAAACAAAGCCCGTATCAACTTGCATCACTCATCTCTAATGATGGACCATATCAACTTACATCACTCATCTTTAATGATGGACCCATATTTTGCCTGATCAGGGTCGCTATCTGGCTTTTAATCTAGCATTGCTCTTCTTTTGTACCTCAAATCCTGTTGTTTCTTTCAACTCTACCTAGATCTTTTTAATCTCATTGTCCCATGTTGTATATTACACTTTTTCAATGGCTATTGATTTAGAGTTTAACACCTCGACGACTCCCCTCTCCATTTTCCCTTATTACTTATATTTTGTTTCTGCTAAGTGGAAATTTTTCTTATTCCATTCTCTCCGCACATGCTACATGATCATTGAAGGTAAAGCTATCCACAAACCACCCCAAATGCCCTTCCACTTCAATTGTGGCCAGCTCTTTAGGAAATCTGCAGTGCTCTTATATTTTGGACTTGTCTGGTTCAATTTATTAGAAACCCACTTGCAATACTGTTCAAGGAAAGGACCCAGCATTAAGTGGTCTAATGTCACTTGTGCACTTTTGCAGAGAACACACCAGCTTGGACCACTCATCTTTGTTTTATGAAGCCTATCTGTGGTAAGGACACCTTTGTTAAAAATGTTCCAAAGAAAAGCACTTGCTTTCAAAAGCAACCGCTGACTCCAACATAGCTCTATTGGGCAGTCGTCATTATTCTGTGTTTTACTAATAGATATTGTCATTGTTTAGCCTAAGCGGGCATAGTATTGGCCTGATATGGTAGCACACCATTGAATTTCAACATTTTTGTCATTCAGTATTAGTGATCTCTTTGCAGGTTTGTTCTTGAATTTTGATTTGATTCTTCCTCGATCCAAATATTTTCAGTGTTTGCCTATACCATCCTACCTTGAATGTGTACTCTGTCAATATAATGCACCACATTCTTCCCCCTAGTTTGAAGTAAGATCTCTCTTAAAACTGCAGGAATCCATCCCACAAGTCATCCCAAAAGTTCGCTGTTCCCCAATTATTCACCCACAAGTTAGATAATTTATAATGTTGATCAACAATCCCACACGAACCTTCATACAACTGAACTGCTGCTGCTAAATGCCAAAGTGAGATTCCTACTTGGATTGAGATTATCTAAATACTTGTTTTGCATGATTTGGCACCACAATTTCTTGGGGTGTTTGAATAACTTTCAGACCAATTTGGCACCCAATGCATTGCTTTTCTACTTTATATCTTTCATTCCCAGCCCACCATATTCAAATGGTTTAGTCGCCTTGTCCTAGTGCACCAACGAGAATCTTTTGCTTTCATTCATCCCCTCTCATAAAAATTTCTTCCAACCTTCTTTCATGTTAGAGGCCTCCTGCCAAGCAAGACATGGTATATATAGGAATCACCCCATAACTTCTTTTAGCATGATTACTTGACTGATGACTGACAACCATCTCCAGTTCCACACTTTAGCATTACCCAATTCTTTTCTAACACATTATTCCATAATGATGTTCTGGCAGCCCCACTGAAAAAGGAAGCCCTCAAATGTTTAGCTGGAGTGGAATCTACTGTGCATTGAAGTGCTGTAGCGATATGCTGCCTCTATTTAAGAGCACACAAATATACGGAGAGGCCGGGGCTGAATCAATATATAAATAATTTGCAACCTTTCTAGAACTTGATTAAATAGAACAGCAATGCTTTATAATGCTCAATCAACACATATGCAAGATTTAGCAAATAAGGACACTAAAGAACACAAAATTTATGTCAAAACCCTAATGGAAAAAAGCCATGATGCTTTTATATATCGTCTTTTACAACGTTTGTAGGCACCAACCTACTAAATGCACCAATCCCTAATAAACTCCAATTTCTTCACTTTGTAGGCACCAACCCCTAAATACAAAGCATCAATTTCACTAAAATGAGACGGTAACCTCACCAATTCCATTGTACTGTAATGGTGATCATAAATCTGCCAGAAATGTGATCACAATATCCTCTTTTAATCTGCTATAAATCCCTCAGATTCTTCTTCACACAATGCACACTCTCTTCACCTCTCATACAAAGTTTTTTTTAACCTTTCCTTATGCTCTTTCATGAAGGGAGGCATCCCTTAAAATTTACACACCTTTTACAAAAACACGACCCTTTGTAGACAAATTTCATTTACTCTCATATGATACACGCCTTTTAGTAACTTCATTAATCACCAATGTTTGTGAAAGCGCATCCTTGATTTAGCAAATACTGATTGCTCCTGATTGCCATTTGTTTGTATTTTTTTGCTTTTGACAAGTCGCCGCCTTTATAATTTAATCCACATCTCCTTTTTCGTAGACAAATTTCATTTACTCTCATATGATACACGCCTTTTAGTAACTTCATTGATCACCAATGTTTGTGAAAGCGCATCCTTGAATTAGCAAATACTGATTGCTCCTGATTGCCATTTGTTTGTATTTTTTTGCTTTCGACAAGTCGCTGCCTTTATAATTTAATCCACATCTTCTTTTTGATAAATATAAATCACTTCTCTTTCACATATATAATCAAACATGTTAATAACTGTTCTTTATGGTTGTTGCTACGTTGATCATTGTCCATTATATTTACCACTTTGACTTTTCTTTTGTTTTGCCCTTTGAGCAATTGTTATTCATTCAACCAATAATTTCTGCTTTCAGTGCTTAACTTGGGCAATGACGCTTACTATTATTTGAGTGCCATAATTCAATGTAAATGTGGAATCATTGCTCTTTAAACTCTGATTGATTAATCTTAATCACTTCTTAGAATATTATCATTGTTCATTGGTTTATTTGTTTCTGCCACAAGTGCTGCCACAGTTATTAAACAGCAAGTGATGTGCTTGAGACAAGTACTCATAAAAAAAAACACATTTCCTTGCAAATGAAGATAACTTGCAAAAGGTTTTGTACTTGCATTCTCACTGTATCACATCAAGCACCACAAATGAATGAAATATAAGCAACACACGTTCCCATCTGCCATATAGCTTTTGAATTTATTTTTCAAGGTAGTGTAAATTAAATTTGTCTTGGTCATGCATTTGTTCAACGCTTTTTTTTCTTTTCTTTCTAATAATGCGAATGATCCTCTTGAGATCAGTGAGAACATTTCAACCGCCATCTCCCGTTGGTGTTGAAGAAATGTACCTTTGATTCATCCTTATTTATTATTTGGCCAAAACTTTTGCTACATAGATCAATAGTATTTTAAATTTTAATGGTTTCAGCCTCTCTGATACTCACATCCCTAAACAACATCGTGTCCTTTGCAAACCGGGTGTGTGTAATTGGATCCATACCTCTAGCCCCCGGAATGCCCCTCCAACAATAAATTTGCTGCCTTTGTTTTATGAGATATCCTAATTTAGCTTCGGCGAGTATATTGAATAAAAATTGTTGCATAGGGTCCCCCTTCTGTAATCCCTGTGAAGAACCAAAGAAGCCATAGAGCGATCTGTTGACTGCAATGGATATATGCATGGTGGATGTGCAATCAAATATACTATGTAGCCACTCCTTATGATAACCAAATGTTTTCAATACACTGAGCAAAAATCTCCACTTAACCCTATTATAAGCCTGATAATGTGGAGCTTGATCATTGTATTACTCTATTTATCCTTGTTTATAATCCATAATTGAATGGATTGTTTCATTTACTATTATCATGCTGTCTACTTTGTGTCTGCCTGCCTGGAGCAAATTCATATTGCTCTACTGATATCAACTGCCCCAAAATCTTTTTGACCTGTAAGTGATATCTTTTGATATGATTTTGTATGCTGTATTGCATAGGGATATCGGTCTAAAATCTGCCATTGATTTGCATTCCGTCTTATTGGGTATCAATGTGATCACTATATTTTTGATTTCCTTAACATATTTATTCTTTTTCTTGAATTTCTCGGCCAAAAGCCACATGTTACAGCCAACTGTGTGCCAACACTCTGATTAAACATTGTTGTGAACCCCTCAGGTTTAAGAGTCTTATTGGGATGCAACTGGAAAACAGCTGTTCTGATTTTGTCTTCCCTGAATGGCGCAAATGACATACAATTATCTTCTCGTGTCGCCATTGGTTCAATTTCTACTAAGATTTCTTGATAGCTCACCCGGTCCTAATCATCCATTGGCACCAGTAGTTTCTGAAAAAAGCCAACCCTTATCCTCAATGTCTTTCCTTTTGCGTAATATTTGGCCATCTATTGTAGCAATCTCAATAATCCTATTTTCCATTCTC
Organism: Cupressus sempervirens; assembly: GCA_028749045.1. Lineage (NCBI taxonomy): Eukaryota > Viridiplantae > Streptophyta > Pinopsida > Cupressales > Cupressaceae > Cupressus > Cupressus sempervirens. Next base: position 30,846,938 of record CM053787.1, read on the forward strand.
CTGCTCTTGGCAGAGTTATGAAGAAACTTGTATTTTAATCTTGTGTCCCTAGCCAGCTCTCTCTGTCTTTAGCTTTTCGATTCTCTTCTTTGCGGGCGAGAATATGCATCGCAACTAATACCTTATCCCTGAGAAAATCCTCTTGAAACATCCCTTGCTTAATTAATTTTTCATTGAATGCAGCAAAGTCAGTTTCTATCCTTACTTTCTTTTTGGCAATGTTTTGAACAACAACACGTTCCACCCTTTTAACTTTCTTAAAAATGTCTAAGTCTTTTGCAGAAGATGTAACTGATCATTCGGCCCTTAAGTGGAATCTCCTCTCACTAGGTATCAATCTGCTCGATCAGATCTGGACATCACAGGCACATTCGTTACAAATTTTAAACTGCTCCTGCTTGGTCATTCATGAGTTTTAATGTCCAAATGGAGCAGCAAATGATTGAACATTGATATTGCCAAAAAACTTGATTCCAATCCGATCTGATCTCCAAACTATTCATTTGAACACAAAAAATGATGTAGTATCTACTATTATTAATTTTAAACTTTGATATATATCATGACATTCGAGTTTGACTAATATTTGACTATTGATTATTGCTGCAAAAATGTGTGGATTTCTTAATTGTTTTCACCAAATCCACGTGTTGATGTGAGTTTTATGCCACTAAATGTAGGAACAAATACTTAGCATTTCAAATGAAACACCAAATCTCCAACTTAGGAAGCTTGTATGATAAACAAGGTATGTGGATTGTGTGAGCAAAAGAGACACCCCAATGTTCCCTCCAGTTTGGACTTCACTCTTATGTAATGTTGTGATATGCTGGTTATCACAAGGACTTACGTTATTCAATTAATAATGGACATCACCTATTTCAACTACTTCCAACCAAACAAATTGATAAGGGATAGAAAGCTATTCTAGTCATACAGTGCAAGAGATGATGAATGCCTTTGTGACTCTGCAATACTTAGTTTTAAATCATCAACTGCAACCAAGCTAGTGCGATCTCCTAAGGTAAATTTATATGTTCAAACTACTACCATTCCATTAACACAACCAATAGATGTATATCAATGTGCAAACAATAATCGAAGTTAAGCTTATGAATATGCCAGTTGATCACACAAAGGCAAACTTACAATCAACAAGAGGCTAGTGGTATGGTCTATGCAAGTTCAACAAAGACGCATCCAAAATATCTTCCATTCAACTAAACACTACTTCTAATTGACATGAAATAAAATCCTAATCTAAGTGAGGATCAGGAAACATAGAAACCATGCAATACTCAAAACGTCACAAATGTTCACCATAGAAAACCAGTAATGAAGAAGGAATAATTTTGGTAGCATTATAGCAACAATTTCAACAATATTCTTTTCAATTTATTGTAATTTATTCTGATGAGTTATAAATAAGGCGGCCTTGGCCTTTTATAATAGATCCCAGTATAGTGAGTGGCCAGGATTATCAGAAATCAAGGGCGAAGATTAATCCAACATAGCCCTAATCTACCTAAACACTACAACTATTAAATGCTACCAATTAATGAAGGCACTACCATGTGGGCCAAAAAGAAAATTAGATTTCATTTAAAAGCCAATGAGAAAATTGATTAGGTAGAATCTTATAGGACATCAATCAGTGGGCCAGTTATAAAACGCCACATGGGCTTACACTAAATCTTCCTTTAGAAGATAATTTTCTTTGACTTTTCCCTTTTTGCAAATTCAACGAATCTAGATATAATATTGCTAAGCTCTTCCACTGGGACACTTGGCATGATTTGATTGATTGGAGATGATTGGGCGCCACCTCAACATACATATCCCGTAGACTTGATAAAGAATCTCTTGATGACGAGAAAATATATCTTGATACCCAACATTATCAAGCCCTCAATTGTGATGGCTGATATTAAAAAATTGCCTCTATCTTCATGAAGTCTTCTTTATCCTTAAAAGTTCTCAATTTTGAAACCTTCTCATTGACATAACTTGAATTTGCTTTTCTTTGATTTACTTGTTTTTTTGATGGTCCAACCTTGATCTTGAATTGAGAACACCTTTCCTCTGACTTTGAATTGTCACCATTATCAGGCCCCTGTAATACAGCGTTTATTACTTTAGGCATTTAGCATTTTAATCTTAGTGTTTCAAACTGAGGATATGGTTAGTAATAATAAATCAAGTTCATGATAACAAGCTCACTAATGAACATATCCCCCCTTGAGTGAAAATGCCAATTGTTTTCACTTCCATGTAACTAAGTTGTATTTGAATAAAATGAAACATGTTTCAAACATTATCTGAATCTAACTCCCAAATCCAACATGTATTATTGAACTTTTACCTTGAAGGTATGATCATGATCAAGTAAAATTAAAAGTTCAGATTTATGCACCATGCGATTTTTACTAAAATTTGCCATCAAGCCATGCATCTCATCAATCACACAACATTACATGGAGTGAAATACTTACCTTGCTGATGCTAAACTTTGAGTCTAAACACTCAGACCTGGAGATAGTCAACCAGTATGATTTCCACAAAATCTGGGTGAAAATTGCTTCCTAGTCTTGAATTATTGCTGGCTAAGTCCAGATTTGGGCTTGAATTTAAATGATTTTGATAAATTTGACTTGCATCTTTGCTCAAAAGGCTGGATGAAGAATTTCAATCTGCTGCTCCTGCTTTTTGATTTCGATCTGCACTTCGTGTTTTGGTTTTGAATTGGGGTTGGTGGAAAGTCACATCAAATGAGGCACTGTGTCGAGAAGGGGTGGTGGAAATTCTCACCAAATAAGATACCATGTCAAGGATGAGTGGTGGGATTCTCACCAAATAAGGGACCATGTCAAGAATGGGTGGTGCAAATTCACACCAAATCAGGCAGGTGAAAGCAACATATGGTGGAAATTCAACCCAAAAAAGGCACCTGCATGATCAAAAGGTGGAAATCAAGTGTGAGTAAGGCACTTGACTTGCATCTCTCATGGGTGAAGTGAAAATGGAGACGAAAAAAGGTAGACTGTGAAGTGGAAATGGAAACCAAGCAAGGCAGATTCAAATTGGAAGCGGAGACCAAATAAAGCAGATTGTTATACCTTATGTCACAAGGTTCAAGTTCGAATTTGTGTTCGACAATTGTAAAATTTGGATAAAATTCGACAAGACAAAAAAAAGTCAGAAAAAAATTCTGTCATTTCATTCACCTATATATATTTTAAATAAAAATAATAAAACCAAAAAGAAAACAATACTATATAAAATTTGAATATATCATAATAACTTTTCAAAAATTACGATTTAAATGCTTAGAAATTTAAGAATAAATATTATTAATATGTAATTAATAATTATAGTTAACAAAAAATAAATTATAATTATACATCTCTAATTAATCGTTTTAAAATAACAAAATTTAATATATAGACAACAAAATTAAAAAACAAATAGTTTTAAAACCAAAATATAATGATATTAAATATTATTTTAAATACAAAAGACTTTGTAGAAAAACTAAATCTAAATTTGCTGACTATGGATGGGTGAAGTTTGCCGTAAGAGACAGATTGGGCGCACATTGAAAAATCAGTAGTTGTGAGAGAGGGAGCCAAGCGCACATCTGCGCAAGCGGGCAGCACAGAAATCTGAATCGCATCTGGATTATTTTTTAAAAATCATGCCTAAGTCATGTTTGAAACTGTGTTTGAGTCTGAATCAGCAATGTCAATTAAAATGTCTGAATCGCATTTGATCTGCAGTGATAACGATGCTGGCCAATGCTATCAACATAGGCAATTTTTAAAAACCTCAAATCTATTCAGTCTGAACTTATTGGCAATCAACAACAAAAAGTTTAGAGCTTCTTAAGTTTGCCGAATTTCAAACCCCATGGCTGAAATTGGTAAATCCTGTGACTAAGGTTATACCATATCAACCTGAAATTATTTTCATTGACTTTGAATTTGATCTTCCCCTCCAAGTTAAATTTGATCTTGATTGCTTGAATTTTGAACTAGTCATTTTCAAAGTTGATCAAGTTGTATTTGAGTCAAAACAATATGTATTGCCACTTGCTTCTTAAGGCTCCATGTTTAAACTGAACATTCCCACAAAAAATGTATATATTTCACTTCTACTCTATCAATCACAACAAATTTCATGCTTCTTCCCTTGATTGCTTACACCAATATGATCAAAATTTGATAGGTCTTGAAAACACGTAGATCGATATTGAATCTGATTTTAAAATTGTCAAAGCCCTCTTGGGCTTGACCTAATTCATTCCACTGCTCATCTTTATATCAAACACCATGGGCCGAACTGTCAATATCAAACCCAAACCATCAAACTCAAACCCAAATCAGTAACGATATTGGTGCTATGAAAGAAGAATTCCATCCATTGGGTGAGAATCCCTTTGCTTGAATGCCAAAGGATGTATTTATGCTGAAGGATTTGGTACATGATTGGATGAGGAGGTAATTGAACATCACACATTCAAAAGTTGGAAGGAAGAATCGATTCAACTCTTCATACGAGTGTTCTGACATTCTATCTTGTTTGAAATAGGACAAATTGACTCGTGGCTGAAATATTGGAAGGAAGAATCGATTCAACTCTTCATATGAGTGTTCTGTCATTCTATCTTTTTTGAAATAGGACGAATTGACTTGTGGCTGAAATAGTTAGTTGCATTTTATACGTATCGTCATAAAGTTGTCTGCAGTCAAAATCATTGGATTGTTTTGCACATGGATACGGATGTCATCTCCAAATATTCTTCCACTTCGTCACCTTTTTAACATTTGGCTCTGCACAAGAAGCTCCTAATAACATTGTTGTTTTCTCAACCACCTTTCTCTGATTGTTTAACTTTTTATGGAAAATTTTGCATTATTTTGAGCATGGAAGATGGGAAGATGCCATGTCAGTTGCAAGGAATACAGCTGCTTGCCTTTCCTTGCTTTGTTTCCTCTGATTTGATGTTTAATGCAAATGCTATCAAGTAGCTGTGTAGAACAATGCTTACTATCTATCTTTTTCAGCATAAAAAAAGAGAAGTCAGAGAATCTTGACATTGGCATGTATTCTTGAAAAGGTCTTAAAGCTTGTGGTGAAGATGGCATATGGCACAAATAAAACTATTGAGTCCTAATATGATCAAAGCTTAAGATTCGTTTGGAATCTGGATCAGTTATTACAAAAGGCCTGTAATTTGTCAAGCACTTGGAATTGCACAAACCATAGATGGACTCAGAGTTCTCAAAAACTTGCAAGTTCTTTGGCTCTGTGAATTTTGCATTAAAAACTTGCGGCAAAAACTTGCCGAGTTTCCTTAGAGAACTCCCAATTTTGTGGGAAAAATTTGGCTTCATAAAAAAAAAGGCAAAGACTTTCAAAGTTCAAACAATAGTCGCAACTTTATATTATTGGGTTTTCCTCTCATCTAACATCTTGTGTAACTTATCATTGCTGCCACTCAACCATTAGGGTTTCGACTCCCCAACCCCCACTTTTTAATGTGTTTTGTCATATAAGAATTTGATTACAGTGAGGGTGTCTAGGAATGGAGACGAAAAGTGAGAGCTTAGACAAGTAATTTTATCATTATCATAATATCATTTATCAAGGTCACCCTTAAACATCACACACTAAGGAGAAAATCAAGCTTGGGAAAAATAATTCAACTTTGACTATTTAACACTTTAGCTTAGGAATCAAATCTTAGTGTGATGTTCCAATATATAAATGATGAAATATCGTACTCAGTATCCAAGATTCAAATGTGGTCATTGGAAATTAAGAATTTATTCCAAAGTTTGAACTAGAACAGGGAAGAGGAAGATGTATGATGCTGTAATATGAATTTTATGTATTGTGCTGAATCATGTTCTAAGGCAATGATCATGAATTCATTATACTAACTAATATATTAGGATTCCACGAGGATGCGATTTTATACTCAATTTGTATTGAAATCAATCAAATATAATAGGAAACGCTTTTGTACTCCTTGGATATATCTTGTCTTTGAATTTTGCAAAAAAAAGTGTTTCTAATGAATTTTAGGCAAAGTCTTAAGTTGCCGAGTTGCATTTTTTGTGTAAGCTGACTTTCTGAGTTTTTCAGCTATGGGCACTAACATCTAGTTTGTTGGAACTTGGAAGTTTACACTTCTAAAAATGATATGCGATTAGTCTGTTAATAGTAGAAATGGAAAATTCTAGAGATGCTCCCCGCTCTAAGAGATGACTTGAGACTTTATATGTTAATGGCTACACTGTTGAATTAGTGGCTATACCTTTGAAATATGTCATCGTTTTCTTAGTAAGATAAATGTTTGTTTTTGTGTAAGAGTAGTAGATTAATAATTCATCATCATCAGATGTATTTATTGAAAATGGATTGTAGTTCTACAGCTAGATAAGTGAGTGAGCTTAAATGCTTCCACAGTTGAAACATTATTATGTGAATGGGAAGCACAAACTAAAATGAATTATTTTCCTTGCACACAATTGTAGTCAATAATCAATAACTCATTGTATAGAAAATCTGAATGTGACCTTTCTTTATTAAGGATTCAGTTTTCCATTTTAGGTGTGAAATTCAAATAATGTGGTTATCAGAAAAAAATGCAATACAGCTTATTGTCCTTGTTCAATGTGCTTAGAAATTTGCATTCAATTAGATGAGGTGTTCAGTTTTTTACTTTATTTTCACTGTTGTCATATATCCAGGAATTGAACAAGGAAAAAGCAAAAGCAGCTGCTGCTTTAAAGTCATTTCATGAGAAAGCAGCAGAACGACTAAAGTCTGAGCTTCAGCGTAAGGTACTTTGTTTATCAAGCCCAGCTGATTTGAACATTTCCTAGATACCTTCTCTCTATTCTCTTTGTAAATGAAATTTGCTTTCTTCAGAATCTATATATATGTTTTTTTACTGTCATGAGTAGGAGGAAGAGGCAGAGATGAAGCTGAAGAAAGCACAACTGCTTGCAAAAGCAGAAACAGCTTCTGCTATTGCTAATGAGATGTCATCACATTTGAATGGGATAGCTGATGCCAACATCCAAGTATTTTCTTTGCTTATTAACTACTCATTTATAATCATTCACTTCTAAGTTTCAATTAATCATTCATCTGTGATTGCAAACATTTTGAAATCTTCTGATATTCACAATTCTCTATTAATTGCTCTTTATGTGATTCAAAATTGTGAATAAATTGTGGTTAATGTTCATTTGTGGATTAGTGGATAGAGTGTCGTATTCTAATTGTTTTCTATTTATTTCTTCTGCAGATAGATGCCCTGCATACAGCATTCTATGCTCGTTCAGAGGAGGCCCGCCAAAGTCACTCTGTGCACAAACTTGCACTGGTAGCATCTGCTTTCTCATTCTGCATTTTGAATTTGTATTAAAGGCTATTTCATGATATTAGGCTGGGAGTTTGACATTCCTCATACATGTTATCTCTTTGACATAATGTGATCTCTTGTTTTGTTTTCCTTTATAATCTGTATGATCTTTAGTCAGTCAGACACATGGCATATATTTTGCCACTATTGGTCACTAGTATGTCATGCATGTTATATATGTATTGAAGCATTTTTGTCAACTTTTCTGAGCTATTATATTGAACAGGGAACATTTGCTTTAGAAAATGCATTGATGAAGGGTGCACCTCTCCATAAGGAAGTATCTGTGCTTCGTGCATCTGTGGAAGGTATTGACAAAGACAGTCTGTTAGATGTTGCACTGTCGTCACTACCCCCAGAAACTTTGACAAAAGGATCAAAAACAGAAGCACAGTTGCACCTAAAGGTTTGTTTCTGTTTTTTCTATTCATGTATTTTTTTCATTAAATAGTTCTTTAAAGAGAACGGTGCACAAACATGTGGCTTGATTATCATTATGAGCTGAAATGTTTTTGAAGCGTCACTGTGGACTTAGGCTTTGAAGTTTTTCTTGCAGTTTCATATTTATTCATGAATTTTTTTCGTTTGTGCTTGACGAATATTAATTATAGGATATTAATGCGAAGACTTGGTAGGTAGAGATCTGGTGAAAGAAACCATTATTAGAAGAAATTTTTTAGTGAGGAATCTGCATGATTCAGGCTCAGTGAAACAAATCGTTGTTGGCAGTGGTTGACTTATACTCACTCATTTCGAGTCAAATACTGTTACACTGCATTCAGTACAATCAAATTAATGATATCACTGTGGACTGCATTTGTGTGATTGAAAAATGCATAATTGAAGAGTGCAACCTTGGACGTGTGGTGGTGGTTTTATTATGGATGGTAGAAATCTCAAAGGCATTGTGTATCACTCCCAAAACCATTGTCCAGCTGGATGGTGGAAATATCAAAGGCTCTAAATACATTTTGACTTTTTCGATAGTACTGTGATAACATTATTTCTGCTTTCTATAATGCATTACATTTAGTGAGTAACTTTAAAACACAAGCAACTCAAGGGTCAGCAATTAAGAACTAAATGTATATATACATGAAAACACAGCTATCCCAAAAATAGTAAATGTGGTGGGCTATGGAAGATTGTGAGAGTGACAGGAAATGGTACGGTATTTTTAAAATATAGGGTAAAGGGCGTGGGGAATTATTGAAATACAAAAAATGATGGAAACAAAGAAACTGATATAAGAGACCTCAAACAAAGATTAAATCAGAAACCCTTAGCTTACATACAGCTCGCAGGGAAAGAGCTCTACACTTAGAAATGGAAAAATAATGGCTGCTTCTTTGCTTGTCAGAATAATTAATATAATTCTTGATCTTTTTAATAAAGTCATTGCAATGATTTAGTAATTAGTTTTTTTGTTACCATTTTTAGTGTTTAAAATCTTGGTAGAATGTCACGTTTTTGTTGCTATTTATGCTTATTTCAATATCTAAATATTATATTGTCAGTAGGTCTTTTTATCAATATGGTGTCAAGTGTGGGAGCTGAAGGACGTTAAAGGTTCACATGGGTGTTGGGCAGTAGAAAATATTTAGTCACAGCCATCATGTAGTAGCTGTGGGAGGTTATTAATTAATAATTGGTGATTATCTAGAGGTGGCTAAGCTAAAAAATGTGAGTTCTTTTGGTTTTTTCGAGAAGATTTGTGGGAGGTCACAGTGCATTAATAATAAAATTGCGGGCATACATCTGTAGAGGTCATTGTCATAAATTGCACAATGCATGTAATAGAAAATTTGTGGTCATACATTTTTTGAAGTTGCAGTCTCGAGTCACCGGTGTTTTATTAGTTAGTTTTTTTAATATATGATATTAGCAGCCACAGCTAGGGCAAGTTCAAACATTTCTAGTTTTTTTTTTCTTATTTCTGTACTTATCATCTGTATGCATTTTTTCAAAGTCCGTAAATTGAAAAATGAACCAAAATAAATTGGAGGGTGTTTTTAAAAGTAAGTAGGCACTACTGAGGGGGTAGTTCCTATAAACATAAAATGTTACATTTGCTCTATTGAGCTAGATTTCATTACACTGATGTGCATTGAGACATCGGGAAACATATTCCTTCAGCCAGTATACTCCATTGTCCAACACAAAAAGGGACTAAGCCAAAGTCCATATTGGCTTACATAGAAGAATCACCATGATGCAGATCTTCCCTTTGGTTGTAGTATAGAGCTCAGAAGGTCGACCAAAATCTCTTCCAGCAACACCATTCTCCCAAGAATAGACTGTTAGACCTTACCAGATTTTTGGGCTTGTGCATTTGCCTTGGGTATATATTACCAGAGACATGACCTGAATTATTGAACTGGAGTCCGTAACATGCACCAGCAATACATGTTTGACTTGATACATAACTGTACCAAATGAGATAAAATAGCAGACAGTTGGCTTGTAGATCACTTGGAAGGTTCAACACGATAGAAAATATGATATATGTCACATTCTTTTAATTATCAAAATTGATTAAACTTTATTGTTTATGTATCAAAGGAAGCAAATTATTTTATTTTATTAATTTGAAATCTATGCACAATATTTCATCATAGTTTGTAGTTGTTTATATATATGTGTGTGAGTGTGTGTGGGGTAAATGTCTTAGTATTTTTGCATCTTTTACTTGTGCAATTTAGTATTTTCTATTCTTCAAGTAAATGAGACCATTAACTGCAATGTCAAAAGAATATAGGCATTCTTTGAGTATTCCTTTGTTGTCATTGATAACTAGCAATCTATGCAGTTTGATTCCCTGAAAGGTGCATTGCGGGAACTTGCACTAATTCCATCTAGTGGTGGAGGTGGTGTATTGACTCATGCCTTGGCTCGGCTTGCTTCTGCTGTCAAGGTGACCTCTTTAGTTATTTTAAGAAAAACTTTCCAACACTTTTATTTAGTAGCGGATTGACTGGATATTTATCATTTAAACTGTGAAGCAGGTTAAAGAAGATGGATTCCATTCCGAAGGCATTGAATCTATAATTTCTTATGTTGAGCGTTGCCTGGTAGAAGGCAGGCTTATTGAAGCAGCCAATACTTTAGAGAAGGGTACGCAGGGAAGCAAAGCAGAAAGTGTTGCTGCAGAGTGGGCAAGACAGGTTCGTAACAGGGTTGTGACGGAACAAACAGTGTCTCTACTACAGGCATATGCCACCACAGTAGCATCTAGTCTTGCCTGAATTTTGAGGTTAAGGTCAATTTTGAAATTTTAATTTACTCTATTCTTGCAGAAACAAGATATCTCTTTGCATTGGTAGTATTTAACACCGGTGTCTTGTCTATGTTATTTTCAATCTTCTCACAAAGCAGTCTTGCTATCTCTACTTTACTGTTTCTAGCTATTTATTACTGAATGACTCGTCAATAAGTGACATTATTTTCAGTTTATTGAATTTGATTGAGGAGCTTACTTTTGTTCCTAATTTTAAGCTCCCAGATTCATTACACTCTTGTATTGGCATTTGAACCCATACAAATTCCTCAGTTTTATTCTCTTTATACCAGTGGCCTTTGAAAGCAGCAAATATTCAATAAAGCTTTATATTGCAGTAAGGCGGCCTTTTGATTTGTTCAGAATATAGTACACTAGAGAATTTTTTTTTTAAATTTGTTGTTACAGGACTTTGTCTCTATGGCATTGTTATTTGAATGTTCCCTGGGTCTTTGTGTCCGTACCAAAATGCATTTTACAACTTCAAGAAATACAATATGAAGTACTTTGAGAGTAAATGATAGATGGTTAACTTCAATTTACTTTCTGAAATACAGTACAATGACAAAAAATAATGAAATAATGATTGGATATCATGAGTTTTATCATTTAATCCTCTGATTAGCACACAATAATATTTGAAGGGTGTAATTATAAGATAATTTCAAACTATGGACTTGCATGTTTTGGGAACAAAAACAATTATCTTTCATGATCAAATAATCTGCCTGGAATGATCTCATGTTGTCATAAATTTGTTTGTATGGCGTTTAGATTTTGTTACCTAATCCATTATGAATGTTTAGATTGCAACACTGCCATCCTCACAACCAGCCCCGTAAGGAATGCCGTGGCTCACTTTTGAATAAATCATTATTAGTCTATTTGATTTTTAAAGGATGCACTCTTCTCTAGGGAAATATATTATAATATATTATTATTTAATTCATTAAGAATGTTTCTCACTAATAGAACTCAACACGAAAACTAGCCCTTAAGGATGTATTGAACGCCATGGCTGATTGTCGAATAAATCACGGTGAACACTTATGTAATGACATTATAATGTATTTAAATGGGTAGTAATGTTGACATGGAGGTAATTTAGTTAGCTATAGGAAATGATTTATTATTGTAGCACTTGCAATGGTGCAATGGTTAGAAATGATATATTGGAGGGTACAAATAGAAGAATTAGTGGTAATAACTTAAGATGTGTTATAGTAAACATAAATTAATAATTGAGATCTTTCGCATAATTCTTCTTAATTTTTTTACTATTGAAATTATTAGCTTATTGCATAGATCATAGTGAATATATTTGATACTTAATCATTGATGTCTTGTTTGTGAGAGTTAGGGATTTGCTAAGATATACAATTAGGGTTAAGGCTCAAATTAGAGTTAGGGTATGGTTAAGATTAATTCCTTGATTATAATTGAAAATTGATTTATGGTTAGTGCTAGGCTTATGGTTTGAATTAGGATGAGATTATGGTTAGGTTTGGGATTATGATCATAATTTGGTTTGTAGATAAAATCACAATCTTAATTATATTCCAACCTTAATATAACACTCTTAATCATGATGCTAACATTAACCCTAGTACTAATTGAATTTGAGTAACATAATTGTTACTTTGATTTTAATCTTAGCATTAATAACTTTAATTCTTAATGACATCTGGAGCCAATGTTAATCCCAACTGAATTATAACTCTAACCCTAAGCTTTATCTCAAAAGAGTAATCTTGTACTTGAATTCTAACACTTATTCTAACCCTAATTGAGGCGTAATACTAACCCTAGTAATCAAAGTTTTATATTAGAAGGAATTATTAATTTGAACCAATTGTTAACTTTCACTTTAATATAAGTTTAGCCCTAGTCCTAACTATAGTTAGAAGATGGTACACAATATATAAAATTACTTTGATTTTATCTTAGCATTAATAACATGAATTCTGTTTGACATTTGAAGCCAATGTTAATCGCAATTGAACTATAACTCTAACCCCAAGCTTTATCTCAAAAGAGTAACCTTGTACTTGAATTCTAACACTTGTTCTAACCCTAAGTGAGGCCTAATACTAACCCTAGTAATTAGAGTTTTATATTAGAAGAAAATATTAATTTGAACTAATTGTTAACTTCCATTTTAATATAACTTTAACCCTAGCCCCAATTGAAATTAGAAGATGGTACATAATATATAATTTTGATATATAATATTTAACATTTACAATAGATTAATATAACTTTTATCAACCTTATTAAACCTTAAGCATGTGGACAATATAATCAACAACCATAAGAAGATACACATACACAACAACATCAGATATGTTAACTAAGGAAACCCTTGATTAAAGGGAAAATCCTGGTGGTGATGGTACCCACAAAATGATGTATTAATATAAAAGTTCCTTGTAAGAGGATTGACTCTGTTAGGAGCCAATGAAATACATTTAGTACATATAATATATATTAGTCCTTGTTAGGAGACTTTGAATCCCTGTTAGGAGATTTTGACCCTGTTAGGAGTTGTGCCAACCATGTTAGGAGTTCTAGAAGACAAATGTACCCACTGTCCAAACAGTTTTAGGGGGAAGAACACCAAATTCAGTGTCCAACTAACCTTTGTATTATTCCTTGCAAAATAATAGAATGTAGAATGACTTGAACTTTCTGTGTCCTCTTGACTAGACCAAACCTCTTCAGATCTCAATAACAGATCTTCAAACTCGCATCACTCTAATCCCTTTGATCACTTGCATTTACCAACTTCACATAACAATTGTACAATTCACACTTGCACACTTTACTCACTCACATACCTCTTTCACTAAAAGGAAATTAACCTTCCTTTATACCATATGCTCGAAATAATCCTTTGAGTTAGCCTTGGGGCTTTCCCAATTAATTACAATATGACCTCATTAAGATATTACAAAACATCATATCTTTTCACAATTACAAAACAATGTTGACTCATAGCAATTACAACTTTTCACAAGTGTGACCTCCGACCTCGCACACTCACTGATGTCATCATTAGGCTGTCTACTGTCACTATCTAACTTTACTTATCACGATTCTATCCTTGTTAACAGATACAATCCAAACATTAGAAACCACTTCTCAGGTATGTACTCTATAAATTGTCCTCTGTGACATTCTTGAATAAATCTTGCATGTCTTCGACACTCTGCACGTGCACTCGTCCACTTCATCAAGACACAATGTAGAATATATCTTGAATTGCACTTAACTGCATCATCATTACACAGTTTGTATGACTTCATTATCTGTCTGCTACTCTACCAATCTTTACAAAAATAATAATATGTTGACATCAATGACAAACATAGTCATGGATGCAACATGTCAATCATGCTAACGAACTCTCCAATGCTTAGGATACACCCCACCCACCCCCTCCAAAAAAAAAATACCATCAACATTCATGCTTACAATCTCCCCCTTTGGCATTGATGACAACATAGATGAAAAACATCTAAGTTCCAAGAATACCAAATCCAACTCTAGCTCTCCTATTTTCAAATTTGCTTCATCAATTAAATTTGAAACTTACAAGAAAAACTCTCCATCAGTGTTTTTCATTCTTACATGGATGACATCAATTGTTCACACTTCTTCCCCATTGATATACTTCCCCATTGACATCAATATCTCATGAACAATTCCCCCCCATACATACATCTCCCACATACTATCACAAGATGTTTTTCATGTGACTATCTACCCCATTGATGTCAATGACAAAGGCATCATTATGTCAATCAACTGCTCAAAGTCTTCAACTAGCTCAAGTGTCCTAAGACACTATTTCATACCAACTACGAAAAGTCCTTGATGACTTTGCCCAATCACAAATACTCCCCATACAAGAAGCATCAATATTCAATCCAAATAAACAATAGTGCTTTGTGCCACTGGATTGATGCACTCTTTGCATCATCTACTCAGAAGTCGGTAGGGGCATAACCCCTAGCATACTTCACAAATGCTCAAATGTATTTGTAGGCAAATGCTTCGTAAAAATGTCTGCAATATGCTCTTTTATATTTACACACTCTAATATGATTTCTTTGTCTACAACTTTTTCTCTTAGAACATGATACTTAATAGATCTATGCTTAGTCTTAGAATGTACCACAAGATTCTTATAGATACTCAATGTACTAGTGTTATCACAATCTATGTTAACAAGCTCTAAAAACTCTATCCCAGTGTCCTTCAACGTCTGTTTCATCCACATGATCTGATTGCAATTGTTTGTTGGTGCTACATACAATATAAATTTTATCAACATTATTAAACCTTAAGCATGTGAACAATATAATCAACAACCATAAGAAGATAGACATACACAATAGCACCAGATATGGTAGCTAGGGAAACCCTTGATCAGAGAGAAAATCCTAGTGGGGATGGTACCCACAAAATGATGTACTAATATTAAAGTTCCTAGTAAGAGGATAAACTCTATTAGGAGCCAATGAAATACATTCAGTACATATCAGTCCTTGTTAGGGGACTTTGAATCATGTTAGGAGTTGTGCCAACCCTGTTAGGAGTTGTAGAAGGCAAATGCACCCACTGTCCAAATAGCTTCAGGGGCAATACCATCGAACTCATTGTCCAGCTGATCTTGTAACACCCCGCTATGTGACCCAAAAGAAGTAACCTAAAGTTTTACTAAAAAAAAAGTTAATAACTTAACAACAACAGTTATAACATAGCAGAAGCAATTAATATTCACATAAACACATACTATAAAACATATTACAATTCTTAAGGGTCCCATGATGTTGAATCACATTTAAGTTTTAATTAACACTAAATCCAATATATAATAAATCTTCATCAAAGAATAATGTACAAGTATGAATCCATTTAAATAATATACAGTCATCTCGAATGCCACTTGGCAATAATCATAATGCACCATCATCCACTCTACAGGTCACAGGGTATGAAGGACCAAAATAATATACATCATGAAATAAGTTATATCATCTTGTAAGATCTATGAAATCAAATACAATGCACTAAGTATAACCATCCATCATAGAAATACATGAATAGATAGAAAAGAACATCTGCACGAACACATCTAGCAGTGGCATCCAACGGTTAGACCTCAATGGTATAAGAAAAAGCACTACCACTCGACCTCATGGAACCCAAAAAGACCCACTCCCACCACGCTGAGGAGATAGTCTCAAGTCCCAAACAGGATAACAAACTCAAAAGTCAAAAACCAACATCTAGGTTCAAGGAATCACTTGAAAGCAAACTATCTCAATGGGTACCAAGACACAAGTATCAACTAATCCCAGAGGCAACACAGACACATAGGAAATCTACTATGCAAGTGGGCAAGTGTCATCATACAAACCAACTCTAGGGTTACCCGTCTAGTCTTTTAATCCTCTGGCCCCTTAGTGACTCTATGCGGCACTAGTATCCTTTCGTACTAACAAGGCATACTAAAAAGTCAACTCTAAGGTTACTCGACTAGTCTTTTAATCCTCCGACCCCTTAATGACTTTCTATAGTACCAATATCTTGTTAATTCGTTTTAAACCCATTTAATGAAATGTTATCCTTTCGTACTGACAATGCATACTAACGAGTCAACTCTAAGGTTACCCGACTAGTCTTTTAATCCTTCAACCCCTTAATGACTTTCTATGGTACCAATATCTTGTTAATTCGTTTTAAACCCATTTAATGAAATGTTATCACTTATTAAATAACCTACAATGAGTTATCCTGGCAGCCACTTTGGGCCCTGGCCTCCATTGCAAGCCACTTCCCAACTTAACATACATATAACCTACCCTAAGCTCAGTAAAATCAAAAGATCACAAAAAACCACATACCATACATCATACATCAATTCTTAAACAAGCAACTGACAAGTATTGAAAAACATTGATTATAATCATGGATTCCATCACTCCAATCACCCTAATAGGACTAATTGAAAATCAAGTACACATAAACCAATTTACGTCATAACATGACATCACCAAGATACTGAAAAGCAATCCAAATACAACTGATCGAAGACTCAAAGGTTATATCAGATAAGTCACACCATTCACCTCAGTTTCATGAGAACACTGGAAAACAATAACAATCAATAGATCAAAACACCTCATAGAGCATACAGGACACATTACCATGGTTGAGTATAAAAGACCGAGATCAAAACATCATCATGACATCACAAAACAAAACTCTCGAGCCTCTGGTAAACATCCTCGCTGACCAAAGCTAAGACAAACCCAAAAACCCCAACACCAGTAAATCAAACGTCACATAAAGCACATACAAAAGTGAATTTCATAATTCATTAGGTTTTGAAAACCTTAAAGTTCAATATTTACTAAAGGTTTTTAGATTAAATCATAGACAATTCTATAATGGAAATCAATTTTCTCAAACAAGAGTTTCAACCCAGAGAAATTTTGAAAATAGAAACATAACATACATGAATTCAAAGAACGAGCAACTACCGCACAAATCCACAAGATCCTACTTGAATATGATGCTAAAACAATGAACACACAAACATGCAAGAATCTTCCTTTTCTTTCGAAAACCCTCTTTTTTGGAAATTGGCCCCTCCAAACTTGTGTATCTAGAAATGAGTTCTAATTTCCTTAATAAAGAGTTTCTCCCTCAAATCAAGGCTTTGATCCTACAATCATTTGAAAACCCTTTGTCTTTAATTACTATATTTCAATTTTCATGCACAAACTTTATGCAATTTAATTAAAATAAACTTTATTAAATTAAAGCTTTCTCTCCCTTATTAAATCATGTGACATTTTTAATATAATATTTATTAATTTAACTAATAATATTATTTAGAGTTTATTAAAAATAAAACTCTTAAATAAATTATTATTAAATTAAATAAATATAAATACGTCTAAATTAGAACTTTAATCAAATATTTTAAATTTAATTCTTTCATGCACATTTAAAGAACTCTTTAATTAAAATATTCTTTTATATTTTCTTTTCCTCCACTTTATTAATTAGTGTAAGCACTATTTAAAGCATAGTTTATTATTTAAATTAATAAGAATAATTAAAGCTCATTATTTAAATGCAACTCTAATTTAATAATTATTAATTAAATAATCATAGTAAAACAATATTAAATCTTTAATCTTTTAATATTTTAATTCTATTTTTATCCACCTTCTTAAATTAGACTTTTAAAATAAATACTTTAAACTGAAGTACATATTTAATTAATTTCTAATTAATTAAATAACATCATATTCTAATCATTCTTTAACCAATTTTTTAAATTTAGACGTCTAAATTTAGACCTCTAATTTAGACTTCTAAATTTAGGCTTCTAATTTAAAATATAAACTTCATTGGTTTTTAATTAATCAAATATTCACATATTTTAATATTTTCTTTTTAATTAAATAATATTTATTACTCAACTAATAATATTATTTAGAGTTTATTATTAAAATAAAACTCTTAAATAATTGCACTCCAAATGCAGAAAGGACGAGCAGAAGGAAATTTGAACTTGAGTTTCCTCCGAACTACCAGGTGGAGCAGTGCACTGACATCATGGATGTGATCATGGTCCTGTGGAAGGAAGGCAGAGGTCTGGCTGAAATGTGATAGTTTCTTAGGATCAAAAAAATCTTATTAGGGCTTTTGTTTATACAGACTAAGCGATTTTGTTAGTACGCTTACGACTCTTTGGTTTAGTTTCCAATTTGATATATATGTATAGTTTGTAAAGCAAAGTTTTCATACTCCAAGACTTATCTCCTTTGTTTATATGAACTTCTCGGTATATATATATAATATATGACTACTATTAAGGACAATTTCAATCCATGGCTTTTGGGGGATTATGCTTTTATCTGAGGATCTGGTTCCCCTTTGTTCTTAATGTGTGTGGCTTTTTGGAAACTCCTCTTGGGCTGTGATCAAGTTGGCATTTATATTTCTTTATATTGGTTTCATTCTGAATATGGGTTGTTTTTTCATTTGTTCCTTTGAATCTGCTCTGTTGTGGGTTTGGCATATGTCTTCTGTATGCGATTTTCCCCTATTTGTGTGTATCCCTTAGCTTACAAGTTATAGTTTAATTAATTGAAATTATCTTCAGTGTATATATCGATTAGGTCTATCTTCTTCTACTTAAGAACATGGATTCTATTTTGGGGTTGAAGGATTTCATTTTCATTTGTAAAACTATGTAGTTTTTAGCTCTTAAGTATTAACACATACTTTTCTATTCCATTTTGGTTTTATCTCTTAGATTACCCTCTGGTTTTCGATTAAGACTCAAAAGGTATCTCTTTGGCTTATATGGATGGTATGGATTTTCTTGGTTTAATTATTTCTTAACTATGAAGGTTGTTTAATTGACTATCTCTTGTCGACATGGGCTCTTTGTTTATTTCGTTATACTCAATGGATGCTCGGTTTGGTCCATTGGATGCTCGGTTTGGCTCTATGATCTTCGAATGCTGTATTTTGTTTGTATGACATTATAGCATTTGTTCCTCTCGATCCTAGTATGACTTTTCTAGACATGGCTGTGTTTTTCTTGAAAGCAGGGGTTTGGTTTGGATTTAAGGCCTTTCCTCTGTTCTTTCACTTCATAGCTATCTGTACTTTTACCCTTCCAGAGATTATTTATTTCATGTACTATCTGCTCTATTCATTTTAGTTATCATGTGTACTATGTTTTTGTTTTTCATTAATCCTCTTAGGTTGATTATTAAATTGCTAGCTTAATTGAATATGAATTCAACTTCCTATGTTTTGATTACTTCATTTTATCATATTCGATCTCTCTAGATTGCAATTCATATTAGTTAATTTCTAGTATGCAAGGTTTTCTACTATTATGTTTCTTCAACATGGTAGAGTAGGGAGCATCTCATAGTATATTGGTTCTTATATAGCTTGTCGTAGTTTCCACTTGTCTATTATATCTTTTTGTTTTGTATATGGTTCAATTCATGGGAGGCTACTACTTTTCTTACTCCTTAGATGGTATATCTTAATTTTGCGTCTTCATTTCTAACTTTTTATATTATTAACTGGTTTGCAGTCTCTTTCAAATATCAGATTCTCCTCTTTGATGGATCAATGGCCTAAAACCATTTGAAAGCAGCTTTAGATTTCAAATGAAGATGTGGTAATTAGGGGTATAGCCCTTTATCGATTGTATTTTTGTACACATAATATACACATAGATTTAGTTCACTGGGGTATGCCCCTTTTAAATTGTAATAATATAGGACATTTGTCCTGGGAAAGATTGGAGGTTTTCTTCTCCGTTCTTTCCTACCAGTGCCCATTTGAACAGAGTAAGCTATTGTTATTTATTATTTTAATTAATAAAATTATCATGGCCTTGGCCATTTACCGATAAAAAAGAAAAGAAAAACTCTTAAATAATAATTATTAAATAAAATAAATATAAATATGCTAAAATTAGAACTTTAATTTAATCTTTTAAATTTAATTTTATTTATTTAATTAATTTTTCAATTAATTAAATATAATTAAATATTGAATTTTCTATATACAAATTTCATGCAACAACTTTAAGCAATTAAAATAAAAATATCTTTATTGAATTAATTTTCTTTCTCACTTTAATTAATCATGAGATGTTTTAAATATCATATTTATTAATTTAACTAATAATATTATTTAGAGTTTATTAATAAAACTCCTAAATAAATTATTATTAAATTAAATAATCATAAATATGCCAAAATTAGAACTATAACTTTATCTTTAAATTGAATTCTTTAATTTAAATAAATTCATGAGACATTTTTAATAATATATTTATTAACTTAATTAATAATATTATTTAGAGTTTATTATTAAAATAAATCTCCTAAATAATTATCATTATATTAATAGAACTTTAATAAAATATTTAAATTTAATTCTTTTATTTAATTAATTTTTCAATTAATTAAATATAATTAAATATCAAATTTCTTTATAAAATTTCTATTAAATTATCTTTTAATTTGATTTGATTATAATAGAAAATCACAACAGACCCACAAAACTAAATATGGCAGCTCAACTGAAGACACAGGACAAAACTCAAATTCTAGGGTTAAAATCATGAATTTAGAAAGGTGAAACTAACTCAGATACTTGTCCTATTTTTTAGGAAAATTAGCTTAGGGTTTAGGATTTGGACTTAAGAGTTATCTCCCCACTTACACCATTGAAATATTGCGATAGGGTACACTCATCCTGGATATTCAGGGAAGTCGATACCTGGTACCTGCAATCTGCATAAAACCATGCATGTACAAACACAATATTCTAAAGTAAACAGACAATGGCAAGAAGTGGTTCATCATGTAGATCCTGACTCGTAGGTGACTATGACATCCTTCCTCAACCACATCAGAAACGTCAAACATAAAGAAAACATACACGCACACCATACACATGCAAGTATGGGGTAAGTATCCATAGAAACTGCATAAAAATCATTCATCTAACTAACATCATTAAATAACTGTAAATCACTGAATGAACATATATATCATCATTGAAACAATCATGAAATAACTGAAATAACTAGTAGTAAAGTAACTCAACACATTTATTAACTAAATATGAAATACAATTAATTAAATACAGTGACTAAGGACTGATAATCATAAAACACAATCAGAAAATTGGCCTAAAAGAATCTGACAATACAATCAGAAAAGTCAAGTAGGGCTAGGCATTACAAATCTCTTTATTTGTTCCTTGCGGAATATTATAATGTAGAATAACTTGAACTCCTTCTCTATCCTCTTGACCGGACCAAACCTCTTCAGATCCCAATACTATATCTTCAAACTCCCATCACTCTAATCCCTTTGATTGCTTAATTGCATTTACCAAATTCACATATCACTTGTACAATTCACACTTGCAAACTTTACTCACATTTGCATACATCTTTCACCAAAAAGAAAATAACCTTCATTAATATCATATCCTCAAAATAATTCTTTGAGTTGGCCTTGAGGCTTTCCCAATTAATTATAATAGGACCTCATTAAGATATTACAAAGTATTATATCTTTTCGCAATTGCAAAACACTATCATCTCATAGTAATTACAACTTTTTACACATGTAACCTCTGACCTCGTGCACTTGTTGACATCATCATCAGGCTGTCTATTGTCACTGTCAAAATTTTCTCATCATGATTCTATCCCTGTTAAGAGATACACTCCAAACATCAAAAACCACTTTTGAGGTGCTCTGTCTACACACTGTCCTCTGTAATTATTGAATAAATCTCACATGTATTCGACTCTCAAAACACACACTTTTTCACTTCATCAGGACACAATGTAGAACATATCTTCAACTGTGCTTAACAACAAAATCAATATAGATTCCATACGACCTCGTTCTTTGTCTTCTCTTCTAGTCTTTAAAAAATAATACTATGTTGATGTTGATGACAAACACAATAATGAATGCAACATGTCAATCATGCTAACGAACTCTCCAATGCTTGGGATACTCCTCCTAAGGAATACTATCAACGCTCATGCTAACAAATAATCTTCGATAGTGGGAGGTTTATTCATTCACTGCTTGTGGAGAAGAGTGAATTTGAAGTATTATTTCTTCTCTATCGTTAATTATCATTTTTATGGTGTGTGAGTTTATCAACAAAGAGAAAGTTTCAGAACGTGTTTTGGAATAATTGATTCAACACCCCTCCTAGTTATTCAATCCATTCAAAAAATTAATCTCTACACAAAACAACATTCTGTATAGTTTCTAAAATCCATAATTTTTGTAAAATTTTTAGGAGTTGAATCTTCATGACCTACATCACCATTTTTGTTAAACCACAAAAAAATGGATTAGCCACAAATGCAAACTTGAAATCTTAAGTAGTAATAAACTTGAAACCTTAAGTATTAGTAAACTTGAAATCTTAAGTGGAAAATATAGAATGGAAAGATCATCTCTTTGTCCAAGAAATACAATTCTCATAGATCATTGGTTAATGCTCAAATATCAAAACAAATATACAAAATACTATGAAAAAGCTATACATTTCGCCACAAATCACAACTTTTGTGATATAATAATCATTGGTTGGTTGACATCAACAAGCTTGTTATAATACCATAATGAGGTGAATGAAATGCATGACTCTTGGTTTGTTTAATTTTGCATGTAAAAAGTAAAATGCAAATGGATTTGACACTTGTCATTTCTCCTTCATGTTGTTATGTGGAGCCTAAGTAGACTCAGAGATTAATTTGTCCCTACTTCATTCGGCGTAGTTTCCCCTCAGATTATTCTACAGGGGTCTGGAGGCAACGCTCCCAAGATGAGGTCTAGGGGTAGAACCCTTTGTAGGGTTTTGGGGCAAAGCCCCAGGTGCACTCCTTGTTGCAATACAAGGTGGGGTCGAGGGGCATCATCCTCGTGGGGGTTTTCAGGGGCATCACCCTTGAAAGCCCAACTAACTTTATTATTGTGAAAGGCATCGTCTGCTAATTTTCTATTGGATGACTTATTGTAGCCCTAATTCTTGAAGTGGCAAAAAACTTGTATAAATGGCTTAAGGTTAGGGATTTTATAATGTCTGATGAGATTGTAGCTTCTTGCAGTGGTATCAAGCTGTAAGGGAGTATAGTTTGTAATCAAGTTGTAATCACTGGATAAGAAGAAGATTGGACCTTTTGTTGGTGGACGTAGCCCATGGATTTGGTGAACCACGTTAAATCTTTGTTTCTTGCGTTCTCTTCTATGTGATTTTTTTTTTGATATTGGTTATATTTGCATGTAATTCTTATTTCTGTCTATTTAATCCTAACACTTCCCTTTTGGTCCAAAGTGGGAAAAGATATATTTGTCAACACATTATTGGAAATGTTGGCTCATACTAGTTTCTTTCAGTCATCAACCAAAATAAGATCTATTCAGAACTCAATACTTCAAAACTCAAATTTTAAATAGGGCTATCTTGATTGACCCTGATAAAATTTAGGAAGTAGTCTAATATTTCTCTTTCTTTTTCTCAAACCCCTATCAAGATGAAAGTTTAGATGATGAGGATCTGCAACACCTTCTAAACAACATTCCCCAAATGGAAAATCCCCAAGATAATGGAAACCTATTAAAACCTTTCCCACTTGAAGAAATTAGGGTTGTAATTTCCTATATGACCCCTAAAAGTGCTCCAAGACCAAATGACCTTACAACTATCTTCTTCCAAAAGTGTTAAGACTTCATAGGATCAGATGTTTGGGCAAAACTAGAAGAGTCTAGAAAGAGTGGTAATGTCTTGAAGCGATTCAAAACTATCTTTATTGCTCTTGTCCCAAAGAAAAGTAGTCCAATTTTATTTTCTAATTATAGGCCCATCTCACTTTGTAATTTAATATACAATATATCTTTTGGAGCTATATCCTGCAAATTGGAAAAAAATGTTTCCTAAAATCATATTAAAGGAACAAGGGGGGTTTGTGTCTTGGTGTACCAATTGCACATGAATTTTTTCATTCCATCAAACACCACACATTAGAACCACCAATTATTATACTTGACATGCTCAAAGCATATGAAAAAGTTAATTAGTAAGTTTTGCAATAATTTCTTATTAATTTTAACTTCTCTTTTTGGTGTCAATAAATATTGGTACGTATCTCAGGAGTGAAATTTTTAGTTCTCATAAATGGACAATCTTGTTGTTTTTTCTCCTTCATAAGGAATTAGGCATAGATATCCCTTGTCTCCATACTTGTTCATCATATAAGTGAGACACTGAGTTGTTCTATGGTCACCAATCATAATTGTAACTTTCAGAGATGTATTACATCTTTTTCTTAAAATATAAAGTTATACATTATTTGTAAATGGTATAATTATATTTGGAGAAGCTTCAATGAGAGAATCTCACACCATTAAACAATTTTTGGATAAATATTGTGGAGTGTCAAGCCAAAATATCAACAATGTCAAATAAAAAGTCTTCTTTCAAAGTTTCTCTGTACTAGTCTCTTTGAGAATAAAAAAATATCTCAGATTCAAGAAAGAACCTTTATCCAATAAATATTTCAATATCTCTCTATTTGTTTGCATAATTAAGAGTTCATTTTAAGGTTCTATTATAAGCTCAATACACAAAAATATATCGTCATGGAAAAATCCTCGACTATTTCTAGTAGAAAGATTAGTTGTGATCATAACAATATTAGCTAGCATCCCAAACTATATTATGTTTGTTCAACCCATTCCTCAAAGGATAGTATTTGTCATATAATCAAAATTGAAAAACTTCCTCCACATAAATAATAATCAAAGAAGATATACTTAAAGCAGAAGTGGTACAAGGATCCACAAGTTGGAATGTAGAAATAATGATATAGGAAAAAAAAACCAATATGAAAATGTTTCAACAACTCAAAATAGGTAGCAATATTGAGAGACAAATATCTGCACATGACTCTAGACAAAATCTTGACTACCCTTAATCCACCTTTAGGATTTTATATGTAGAATTTCATGACGATCCATAGGAAGGTTGTTTCTCCCACACCTCTCATAGATTTAGGAGGACCTTAGTCATATGGATTAGGAGGACCTGCGGAATGGATACTCGTTACTAATAAAACATAGATTCTCTAGCTAAACAAAATAAATTCTTAAAACATTATGAGGTTCTATAGTTAGAGGCTACTTCTAGAGAAAAGATTGTAATAGGATGTGGAATGCCACTCGGTAAGACCTTCAGATTGGTAAACCATTCTCATAAAGGAACTTAATTAAAGAATTCTCCACTATATAGAATCCTAGGATTGACTAACTTGGTCTCCTTCAGACTCAAGAAACTACATAATCAATTAAGAATACAACATAGTAAGAAATTCCACAAACATCAAAAGATTGAGAGGATTCTCACTTTGCTGGTCCAATTCTAGGCTTCGTAAGATCAGATCCTTTGTATGGTTATCCTTAAATTGCAAAATTCTCATGAGTAAAATGCTTGCACATCTTGGTAAAGTTTCCATGCTATCATAGTTTGATTTTTTTAGTTCAAACGCACATGGGGGCATCTTTATCAACAAATATAATGCTTCATTCAAGATTTTAATCTCTTGGCAAATGGTCCTTCATAAGAAAATATTGCACACATGTGCTTAGTTCCTATTCAAAAGACATTGTAGGATGTCTTGCGTGCCATATCTATTAAGTAGATTTAAGTGTAGGAAAAAGATTTGTATTCTACATGAAACCAAGCATGTTCTTGCATTCCAAGCCATCCTCTTCTTCCCTATATCTATTCCTAGAATAATAGTTCCAAGAATCATTTGAAAATTGCCAAAATCACTAGTTTGGTGATTTGATTCTGGCATGTCAATTTTTTTGGAGTCATGAATCGATTCAGGAAATTCTTTGCCACAAATTTCTCGAATCACCGATTCATGCAGAAAATCACTTGAATTGGCTCCATGAATCGGCTGTGCAACAAGGCAAAAAGTAAACTCATTTTTTTAAATTAAAACAAATATTTTTTTTTGTTTTTTTTGGCCTTTCCTCTTTGTTTTATCCCTATATGGCCTTCTAATTGTTAAGCATGAGTAGAAGAGAGGAAAATTGAGAGAGAAGAGAAAAGAAAAACCATAAGTTTCCAACCAACAAGAAGGAAAAGCACCAAAGAGATCAAAAGTCCATTTGGGGAGGCCATTAGATTGCATTAGGAGAAGTAAGGAGTCATTTGCAACACTTATCAAATCATTTGCAAGAGGTAAGTGTTGATTTTTCTCGCATATTAGTGTTTTATACATTTTTTGTTTTTGTTTTTAGTTTTCATTTGCAAATCTTGAATGTTTTTTAGTTTTACTAAATTGTAAAGTAGGGTTTGTTGTTTTCTAACTTTTATTTATTAGTTTCAAACTTTGAGGTTTTACTTGAATTTTCTTATTGTAGCAACCTTAACTTTCATTTTCCACAATGGGTAAAAAAGATGAATGTTGGAAATATACTGAATACTTTCCTAGAAGAAACAAATTTCAAATGAAATGTATGTTTTGTAAAGAAATAAATTCTGGTGGTATTTATAGACATTGTTGTTATACTTGGACATGATATTAAAATTTTCTCTCAACAAACTACTGAGGCAAAACACACTTGTTTAGTAGCATTAAAAAATTATGAACAAGATAAATTGAATAAGAAAAGGCAACTTGAAAGGTTAAGGGCTATTAGCTCCCATGGCCCTGTAGCCGCATCTGCATCCGCATCGACATCCAAATCTACAGGTTGTGTTGGAGAGGGTTCTTCTAGGTGTCCTTTTCATCCTAGTGCTAGTGCTAGTTAGTCTTATACTAAGATTGAGTCCAACCTATATATTGGATAGTTACTTTGTGCCCCATACTACTCTTGGATCACAACCCATGCTTGAGGGCATGGGTTTGAACAAGGAGATTCATGATGCTACCAGAAAAGAAATCTACAAATTTTGGTACTTTTGCAACATTCCATTTGTTTCTGCTAGCTAATTGATTCTTTTTTGTTTGTTTTCTTTAAGGTTAAAGTAAAATTTTAATTACATCTACTTGTTTTATGATTCATTGAATAATCATAGATTCACTTTACAAGCTTACATAATCATGTTAATCTCAGATTGGTTTTGACAAGTGAGTGTCTATATACTTACGTCATTTACTTAGCTCATGCCGAACAAGTAACATATGTTGAGCACAACATATAAGTTAGAGCATGCGGAGTAAATAGTGAGTGCTGAGTCATTCAATTGCCGAGAAAATAGTATGTGTCGAGTGATTTAGGAGCTGAGCAAACAGTGCATGCCTAGTCATTCAGATGTTGGGTGACAATACTGAAGTCATAGTATGCGTTGAGCACTAGGGACTTCAAATGTTGAGTAATACATTTTTGTCATAGTTGTTTGTAGTTGCACAAACTACTATGTAAACCATTTTTGGGCCGACTTAAGGATTGAATTAGATATTTGGTTCTTAGGGATGAATCTTAAGTGAGAATTCCTATGTATTACATGTATCCAATCAAGTAAAAGGAAGGTTTAGACAGAAATATAAATGAATCACAACCATTGATTCATATCTAACCCTAAGTTGCCTAGGTCTTCTTAAGGAGGAAAAACCCTAAACTTCTTATGGGTGAGAAAGGGAATGAATGAATGATCAAGGAGAGTTTTGCATGCACAAATCAGGACATTCATAGAGACCAAGGTATTATGATTTGAATTGCATTGAAGAATCAGTTAAAGGAGAACAAAGGAAGGAAACAATGAACAATAGAGAGACATCTGATCAAGAAGGATCAAGTACACATCAGTATAGAGATGATCTGTCATCAAGCAATAGAGCGCTATATTGCAAGATCATTGTTGAGACATTCTAACAGGTGAATCAGTTAAGTCTCTTGATAAAGTAGTCCTAACAGGTTATATTGAAATCCTCTAACAAGGTGCTTACTTAATTGCGAGTTGAATTCCTTTGACTAGACACACTTCTAATAGGGTGTTGGAATCCTATAAAAGGGTAAGACCTAACAGTCTTTGTAAGCCTTTAACAGGGAAAACTTTTCATCAGGTAGATCATGTATCATGATCAAACATTGTAAGCTTCATTGGATATACTTTATTACTATAGTAGTGAATATTTGTGGGTGTCATCCCCACCCCAATTTTTCCTTCTCATTAGAGGGTTTTGGGTAATCACATCTTGTCATATTTGTGTGAATGCTTGCTTATTTACATACTTTAGATGTATATGCTTTACATGGTATTTCAATTTACTTATTGAATATGTGAGATGGATGTGTGGTGAATGTTTTATGGGTAAAAGTTTAAAGCACCGATTCACCCCCCCACCCTCTCAAAGTTTACCTTTCTTATTGTATTTCCAACAATTGGTATAAGAGCCTAATTCTTTGAGAGTGAAGCCTAACATCTTTGAGGAAAGATCTTGGAAATGGAATTTTACAAGTTGGAAAAATTTATTGAGAACTAGGAAATTGAAATACAACTAATTCTAGATTAGCTAAATGAAGCAGGAGAAGATCTAAAGAAATGATTGAGAAGAAGGAAGATAATTACTATTGAGGAGAATGACACACAATACCAAGATATGGACACTACTAAACTATTGGCAAATGGAAACTCCAATAAATTTGATGCACCGGTTGCATATCTAATGGAAAAGAATAGAACCCTACTTGAAGAGATCAAAAATCTTAAGATAGAGCAAGAATCAGAAGGCATATTACTATGTGAGGTGACCAAACATAAAAAGAAAGCTATAGAAGACAATGTCATGATTGAAGATGACAAAAGAGTTTTGACCAACAAATTGGAAGAAAACAAGATTATTCACATGCAATTGGAAAAAATGAATCAAGTCATGATTGCTAATCATGAAATAAATAATAAAGACATTGAGATAACAAGACTAGAATTGCAGAATGAACAGTTGAGAAATGATCTAAAAAGGGAAAAGGAGTTTTTTGAAATCTTCAATAAACCAAATGAAGCCATTGAGTACTTTGAACAATTGATGAGATCTCCTAGATCTAACAATGATACATCTGGACTAGGATACACTAGTATTGAAGAAGGAGAATCATCCAAAAGTGCTAAAGAAAGAAGTAACAAAGGTAAGGACTCAAAACCTACTTGTCATAATTGTGGTAAGAATGAACATACTAATAAGGTGTGTAGGAGCAAGACTGCAAGTCAGAATGTTAAGTAGAAGAGCATGGGTCACTTCCATAAGTGCAACAAACAAGGTCATCAGGCACATGAATTCAGAACCAAGACCATGCACACTCAAAGATTCAAAGGATATTGTTATAACTATTAGAAGTATAGACATAGAGCTTTTGAGTGCAGATCCAAAATCAAGTGGTCATCAAAGAAGCAAACAAAGGAAAAGAACAATGATAACTCTTATAATTAAGATTATAATACAAGGTATAGTTGTCACTACTGTCAATAGTATGGACATGTTCTTGAGAACTGTATTAGAACACACTTCAGGAGTGATTAAAAAAGGTGAGTGAGTCAAACCACATGTTTTAGCTATTTGTAAACTAGTCACATCAGCTAATATTGTCCAACAAGGTCAAAGGAACCAAGTTGTGAGTTCAAAAAAGGAAAAGGCAAGGTAGATATTGAAAATGTCAGAGATGAGATGAATAAAACATGGAAGAGAAAGGATGGGATCACTTCACCCAATGGGTCAAGTGATCACACTTCATCAAACTAAGTAATCAAGAGGTATGTGGGACTGATATTTAAACAATTCACCATACATCAGTTCCAAAGATTTAGTTCTAAAAAGATTACATATGCATGAATAAAGATGCAAAGTGTTATTAGAAATCAAGGAAAAATCTTTAAGTTTTGTCAAATTTTCATGTTATTGCCGAGCATGAAAAGTATCTTATAATTGCTGAGTAAAATGTTAGTGGATGTCGAGCTAATGAAATTGGTAAGTTGAGGCCAAGCTCATAATGGTTTCCGAGTGAATGGAAAGACATGTGGATGTTGAGTGAGCTAGAAATCTATTGATGCCGAGCTTACAGTTGTATAAGCACTTAACATTAATTGCAGTATTTTAAGGGCTATTTGATTGATTTTTTCTCATTTAACATCATTTAATATGAGAAAGAACACAAAGTGCTAAAGGCGATCTAAAGAATTTGATTTGAGCATTTGTAGGATTTTTGAACGACTGTTTGACACCATTTCATCAGGAATAATAAGGTATTTGCCATGTGTCGAGCTACACAGTTTCAAATTTCACAAACCCTAGATATATGTAATGGAATCTAGTTCTTCTAAAGCGAAAGGTGTAGAGGGAAAAGAGCTTTTAAATGTTTATTTAATTAGCAATGAGATCAAATAACCTATTTTTAAGGCTATTCTAGAAATAGCGTACAAGCAAGATCCCTCTGGTGTGTTGTCTATGATACCACCACGAGTCTTGATGATTCAAGATGTCAAGAATTGTTACACTTGCAATATTGGAAGCATAGGTGACGTGGAAATCAGAGAAGAATATGGGAGATTATGTGAAAATGGAGTATTGAAGGAAGAATACAATATTATTGAGATGAAAGGGTTAACTTGTGCCCTAGATTTCCCTAATGTTTTCAAAACTAAGTGGATTAATATTTTCTTAAGAAAAATTCATGATAGCTCAATATCGTTAGAGAATGGGCTAGTTAAAATCACAAAGAAAATTATTCATAGAGTAATAGGGTATCCATCCCTAGATCAACCAAAGACTATGAAAAGTGAGTCAAAGGAAGTCATTGAAAAGAACACATGGGCTGTATGGAACAAAAGGGGAATGACCATTGATACAATCACATATCCCCTGATAAATTTTGTAGTGAGGGTAATAACACACAAGTTTTATCAGTCAAGCAGATTAAATAGTATACCTTGCATTGCAGTGGATATGGGCTAAAAAATTGTGTAGAAGATCATACTTATGATCTTGCCAAGTTGTAGTTGCAACAATTGATTGAAAATTTGGGAGCTATAAGGAAACCAAGAGTGCTCAATGCAAATTTGGGTCTATTATGGTATGTATTTTCTTCTATATCTAGAATACATTTCCTACATTTGGTAAGGTTGCATGGAAGACAAATAGAACAATTGCAATATAGATAGAAGAATTCATTGAACAATTAGGTGATAACTTTGAGTCAGTGATGACTAGTTATTTTGAAGATTTTAAACAATCTATGAAGAAAAGATTAAGGATACTAGTCTCACTAGTGGAGAAACATTATGATAATGTTTTCTTTCTAGTTGATACTGATCACACATATGCACAAGTAGCCATTCCTAGGGTGAGATCGATAAGGCCATTAGGATATGAGATTAATGTTTATGAGGCCTCTACAACAATCACAACATTACTTATAGAAGAAGTGCACAAGGAAGCCAAAGTTTTTGGTCATTATGAATTGGCCAAATAAAAGATCACTATAGATTTGAAGATTGATTTTGTGATCATGAAGAAGAACAAATTGGTGAAGAAACTAAAAGAAAAATTTGGTGAAGGAGCCGAAGAATAAGAAGAAGAGGAAGATGATGAAGAAGAAGAGGACACATAGGTTCAAGCACCATTGGCATTAACACAAGGTCAAAGAGAGGATCAACAAGAGGAGGAAATAGAAACTGCAAAAGGTGTTGAGGAAGAAGAAGCTGTGGAAGCACCTATTCCTACTGACAAGAAGAAAAGAAAGGCAAAGACACAAGCAGTAAAAAAACCAAAGAAGGTTGCAAAACCTAGTCAACTCAAAATAAAAGCACCTACCACAAGGACTAGTACAAGAGTCACTATGCAGAAGGCTAAAGAGGTAGCCAAGCCTAAAGAGTAGGAAGGTGGAGTACAAAAAATACCAAGTATAATGTATGTTGCTCAGGATGAATTTGATGAGAGAAGACTGAATCTGATGACATCGACCAATTCCAAGTGGTGAGTCATAGTCCCTACTCAAACTTAGACAATTTATGTGAGAACATTAAAACAATGCTGATTTATTAGGTTTCTCTCACATTGAATTTGATAATCTTGGAGAGATTGAAAATAATCAAGTAGAGGAGGCAATATATGCTTGATGGCTACATTGAAGAAAGCTACTCTAGAAATTGCCAACTCCATACCTTAGAGTCTATATGAAAGTGTTGAGCAAAAATGACATTATTGTTTAAACACAAAAAGAAAAATTAGGGAGACATCCCTTGCTCAAGTTATGCCAGAACTTACTAAGGCTAAAATGTCTAAAGCCATAAAGAAATATGCTGTGAGATTTGTACCTAAGTATAGGGCATTTAGCATATTATAGAACAACATAGAGGATGTTGTACTGAAGTCCAAACAGATGTGGAAAATAACATATGGACTGGAAAAATCAAAAGAAGATGATCGAACAACTATTGAGACAGTAGAAGATGAAGAAGATAACAATGAACAAGCATAGTTGAGGGAGGTACTGATATGGATGTTGATAATCAGGCAACAACTGAGGAAGAGCAACAATCAGAACAAAGTGTACAAGATTCATAAATGCCGAGTGCCAATCCTCCATAGGTGATAAGTGCAAACACTAAAACTATCAAAGTAAGGGATGTTTCTAATCCTACTAATTAGACCATCAATCCCCTAATAGAGGAATATATGAAAAGGATACTTATCCAATCTACACTACAAGCCAAATTATATGAAAACTCTGTATTAGTAAGTGTGGATGAAATTCAGAAGTCAAAGTCTATGACTACAAGAGAGGAAGTGAAAATACAATAAATACCTACAATCACTCCTCAAGTCACAAGTGTACAACCTTTACAAGCCTTAGTTGTATATCAAAGGAAGGAGACAATAGGTTGCACTGTTAGTACACTCATGGAAGACACTCCAGTCTTAGAAAATGTGCAAGAATCTAAAAAAGACAAGGTTGAGACAGTTGAAGAAGACAAGGTGGAAATGCAAGTAAATGATGCGACACAAAGCCAAATAGGTCAGGTAGATGCACTTGCACCTCTAGCACAAGATCAAGGTGCAACTAAAATCAAAGAGGCAAAAAAGGACAAGTTAGAAGAGAGAAATTTGGCACCCAAGCCGAAGGAGCTAGTAGAAATTCAAGCACTAGTGACATTACTAAAATTTGACACTCCTTCTAGTCAAACTCTTCAAAGGATGAGCACAGATGCAACACCTTTGCAATTCTCAGTGCCAAGTCCTAGCTCATCTAAGGTAGAAGAGGTAATTACTTATGGAGATGTTAGCCTAGATGAAGAACTTGTATTGCCCAAGTTTGATTATGTAGCAATAACAATTGAGTAGATGGGTATACTACAAGAGGCCCTAGCAAGGAAGAAACATCAATAACTACTGAGAAGGGAGCATAGGGAGAAGAAAGCTTTGATTGAGATCAAAAAAATTTTCTTAGATGCATTTAGTCTTCCTACTCTAGATGAAACAAAGCACATTATTGAACAATTCACCACTATAGTGGAAAGAGTAAGTGACATAGACCTGGATACTAATGTCAAACTATTAGAATGGTTTGAGAAGAAGTTTCAAAACAAAGTGAATGAGAAGATATCTATTGATATTGCACTAACACAACTTGCATTGGCAACTAAGATAGATAGTGTGAAAAAGGTATTAGAGAACATTTTCTCTTTATACACCAAATTGTGTAATCCGACACTCTTCACATAGGAGATAAGGAATCACATCTTGAGTTTGGAGAGTCAAATGCAATCATCCAATGCAAAATTGCTCATGTCTCCAGCTCAAAGTTGGAAACACTTTAGGACCCTTTTGCAATCCCAAAGTCAGTTAGCAACATTACAAGAAGATGAAGCCAACATAAGGGCTAAACCAATCAACATCCAGTCTACATTGCCTCCTCAAATGGAGATTTTACATAAAGAGCTAGGCTATGCAGAAAAACTTATGAAGAAAGACCCCAATCTGTCTACATTAGATGGCTTAGTACACCTTGCTAGCAAGCTAGCCATCCAAATTAAGCCTTTGGAGGTAGCTTGTGTTGATAATAGATTGAGGGACATTGTTGAAGAAAGAGATTGTTGAGAACAGAATGATACAAGTATGAGAAATATATTTCAATCATTGTTTTGTCACTGATGTCAAACCTACTATTTGTTAGTAAGAAAATTGCTCATATGATTTAAGTACTATCACTTATTTGATTGATGAAGAGGATTTTGTCAAAAGATGTAGCAATAACACCTAGAGGAAAGGTTGAGCTATGTTATGTAAAGGAGTACAAGAATCAGTTAAGACAGTGATAACATGATGTATTGATAATCTACTTAAGGTTACAAAGGCTGGTTACACTAAGTATAGAAGAAGAAGTTAAACAAAGTTTGTTTACCAAGCTTGATTGAGTGGATAGTAGGTGCTGAGAAAAGTTAGTGTAGGCCGAGTAAAAGTCTATTCTAGTGTATACCGAGAAAAATAGTGGATGCCAAGTAAAGTTTAATCGATGCCGAGCACTAATAAGTTTTAGTTCATGCTGAGTGATTTTATAGAGGATGCCCAACAACATAGTATGTGCCGAGCATCAGAAACAAGTTAATGCTAAGTGGCTGCATTATTTGAAAGATCGTGACTTTGATGGATTTGAGCTGACAAATTTGTTTTCTTGAATTGTGTGAACTAGGTGGAAGATAAGATTAATGAGCTGGTGACACAAAACTCAAGAACTAGGTGGAAGATAAGATTAATGAGCTGGTGACACAAAACTCAAGGTAAACCATTTTGAGGAGAATTCAAAGATAATTGAAGGAGAAGTTTCTAAAAGAGATATGAAATATGGGGTAGATTCATTGTATCCTACCTAATTTGTCCTAACCCTAAATTGGACGATGGAGAATGAGCAACAAAAGATCTTAATTTCCTATTTATAGGAATGGTTGGTCAGAAGCAAGGGTTTTCATGTGCAAGAACCTAAGGAAGAAAAGGAGTCAAGGTTTTTGCTTCATCAAGTGACTTAAGAGAGGAGTCTGCATTGGCATGTTAAGAAAGAAGACTTAAGGGTATGGATGCTTGAAGGGTGAACAAGCTGTTAGAGCTAAAATGTGTGAAGGCCAAGTAGAATGGAGGACTAAAATAGAGATCTATAATATACAAATGGAGTAGTAAGTTGTTATTAGATCAAGCCTTATGGTTACTTTCTAATAATTGTACTAGTCTAGGGTAATTCTTTGGATTAAGGTTGACCTAATAGTCATTTGTAAATCTTTTAACTGGGTGATATTCCAAGTGAATGGTCTGAAGTCCTCCAACAAGGCTCACTCTTAATAGGGTGATTGAATCCTTTAATAGGGTCACATTTAATAGTGTGTATTGTAACTTTTAACCAGGTTGGCCTTTCACAGGACATCACTTTAGAAGAGTGAAAAAAGGGTAGCATGTTACTGGTGGTTTTTCCCAAATTGGGTTTTCACGTAAATCATTGTGTCAAATGTGTTGCTGAATCTGTTATGTTTTATGTTTACATTTTTACAAATTGATTTGATAGTAACCTACAAGTTTTAAGTGATTGCATAATCTTATGGATGCATGCATGATGATAAATGTTATATGGGTTCACTAAGTTGTGATTTTTTTTTTTAATACATCTAGACCTTGGATAATTGATTCACCCCACTCTTAGTTATTCTAAAGTATTCCAACAATTGGTATCAAAGCCATCTGCTTAAGAGGACTAGTTTGAAGGTACTAGAAGCACAAAGATTAAGATGTTAAAAAGAGAAGTACCCAAGCTTAATAGAAATAACTTTCTTGCATGGAAAAGTTTGATGAAGCTACACCTTGGAGGACTTGGAGATCATGCACAATCTACCATTACTACTAAGCATGTTGATCCTGCTGGAGCTCCAACTCTCGAGGATATGAAAAAGAAGAAAGAACATAACCAAGAAATTCTTGAGATTGCCTCTGCCCTAAGTTATGCTGAATTTGATGATATCAAAGGTATTGAAAGTGCAAAGAAAATGTGGGATGCCTTAACCACCATCTATGGAGGAGACACTAATGTTCTAAAAGACAAAGTTGAAACTCTTAGAGGTAAGTTTGATGATATGAGGATGCATGAAGGTGAAAATATTGCTTAATATGCCTCAAGGATAAAAGATGTTGTTAATGCAATAAGAGTAGCTAATGGAAAAATAGATGATGATATTGTACTTAGAATTTTTTAAAGAATACTACTACCTATATATGGTATTACAATTTCTGCAATTCAAGAACTGAGATGTATACTAGGGAATAATCTATCATTTGAAGGTCTGGTAGGTAGACTCATTGCTTTTGAGCTATCTAATTTTGATAATTACAAACCTGAGAATATTGAATATGCTTTCAAAGCTAAGGTGTCATTGAAGGAACTTAATGAGAAGAAGAAGAAGAAAAAGATAAAATATGTGTCTAGTGACACTGATACAGATGAAGAGAATGTAGAACAATTTGAAACACTACTAGCAAGAAGATTCCACAAAGGTAAAGGCAAGTTCAAAGGTAAATTACCTATCATTTGTTTCAATTGCAATGAGGTTCGTCATATTGCTATTAGATGTCTAGAGAAGGAGAACTACATAGGTGGTGATAAATACAAAAGCAAAAGAGATGCAGACAACAAGGATTATAAAGATAAAGGCAAAAAATCATGGTACATTGCTGAAGAGGAAAAGTGGTGTATGTTGCAATGAAGGACGAATCTAATGAAGATGAGGAAACTACACTTGTGACTTGTGTGAACAAGAATGATAGATGGATTATTGACATTGGGTGTTCACATCACATGACTAGAGATAAAAGTAAGTTCATTACCCTAAATTATTATGATGGAAATAGTGTAAGATTTGGTAATGAAGCACCATGTTTGATAAAAGGAAAAGGTTCTATCAAACTCACAAATAAGATTTTATGTGACAATGCTGACTATGTTGAAGGACTTAACTATAATTTGTTGAGTTTTTCACAACTGAATAATTCAAGATATAAGGTTGAGTTTGAAAAGAAGATTGCTAAAATATATGACACAAATGGAAAACTAATTGGAAAGGGTGATCGGACTAGGAGTAATATATTCTACCTTGACATAGAGGATGCTACTTGTCTAGTTGTAAAATTTGATAATGTATGGCTATGGCACAAAAGGTTATGTCATGATAATTTTGATAACTTGCTCAATATTAGTAACATTAGAGAAGTTAGAGGTTTGCCTAAGTTGAAAAAACCTGATAATATAAGGAGCAAATAATGTCAGTTAGGAAAATTGACAAAGTCAAGTTTCAAAAGTAAAACTCATACCTCTAAAGAAATACTAGAGATTTTTGATACAAACTTGTGTGGACCAATTGAAGTGCAAATCTAGAAAGGAGATAAGTACATTATGCTGTTTGTCGATGATTATTCTAGAATGATGACGGTTACGTTTCTAAAATAAAAATTTGATGCTTTCCAAATGTTTAAGTGGTACTTAGCAAGAGTTGAGAAGGAAATAGGTAAAAGTCTGAAGTGTTTGAGATTTGACAGAGGAGAAGAATTTACATCAAATCAGTTTGAGATGTTTTGTAATGACAGAGGAATCAAAATACAAACATCTACCCCTAGAACCCCTCCACAAAATAGAATTTCTAAAAGGAGAAACATATCTATAATGGACTATGCTAGAACACTCATGATGGAGAAAAATGTTGCTTTGGAATACTAGAGAGAAGCTGTAAGTACAACTGTCTATACCTTAAACCATGTACAAGTCAAGAAAGGTACTCATTCAACACCTTTTGAACTATGGTATGGATACTTACCCAATGTAAAATATTTTAAGGTATTTGGAAGCAAATGCTATATTCTCAAAGACTTTAGGAATAGTAAAATAGATGCAAAAAGTGAAGAAGGTATATTCTTAGGATATTTCACAAGAAGTAAAGCTTATAAGTGTTTAAATACTAACACTAACAAAGTTGTGGAAACTGTAAATGTAAATTTTGATGAATATACAAAAGTATATGAGGCTGAACCTATGAAAGAACCAGAAGAAAATAAATCATTTGTATACTTTGATGAAGGTATTCCTATTGAAGAAGATGCTACAAATCAAGCTAAAAACCAACAACAAGTTTCAGTGACTACAGAGTCACATACTATGAATACCGAGTTGCATTTAGGAACTAAGCTACATTCAAATGCCGAGTTATAGAATGAAGTCGAAACACATTCTGATTCTAAGATTAGTAGAGATACTGAGCTACCTAATAGAGATGTACACAATGACTCTGAAGTTGAAAGACAAAATGAAAAAACTAGAGTTGAACCAAGATTGTCCAAATATGTCAAAAGACATCATCCTGCTGCACAAATTATTGGAGATAAAGATGCTAGACCAATGATAAGAAACATATTGAGAAATGATACATGTTTACTGAGCATGAAAGAACATAAATTAGTGAGAGATGCATTAGAAGATGTGAACTAGAGTAAAGCCATGGAAGAAGAGATGAGACAAATTGAGAAAAATAAAACATGGACTCTAGTTCCTAGACCAGAAGACAAAAATGTGATTGGCACCAAGTGGGTATTCAGATAATAAGCTAGATAAAAATGGTATAGTCATAAGGAACAAGGAAATATTAGTTTGCAAAGGATATGCACAAGAAGAAGGAATTGATTATGGAGAGATATTTTCTCCTATTGCTAGATTGGAAGGAGTAAGAACTTTACTTGCTTAGTCTGCATATAAAGGTTTCAAAGTTTATCAAATGGATGTTAAATCTCCATTTCTAAATGACATATTAGAGGAAGAAGTTTACATAGAATAGCTAGAAGGATTTGTTGATGTTAACAATAAGAACATGGTATGTAGATTACACAAAGCTCTATATGGTTTGAAACAAACACCAAAAACATGGTATGAGAGACTTCATAATTATCTTGTGATGATTGGATTTGAAAGGACTGATGATAACAACAATCTGTACATGAAGACAAAAAAAGGAAAAAGTATTTTGTTATCTAAATTTTTGGTTGATGATATCATATTTGGAGGTCAAGATGCTTTATGTAAGGCTTTTACAAATGAAATGAAGCAAGAATTTGAGATTTCTATGTTTGGAGAGATCAAGTTCTTTGTGGGCTTGCAAGTATATCATATACATCACTCAGTCAAACTATGTCAAACAAATATTGCAAACTTTTGGATTGGAGGATTCCAAACCAGTAAGTACACCTATGGCAATAGGACACAAGTTGTCAAAGAATGATGATTCAGTTGAGGTGAATCAAACATTGTACATGTCTATGATTGAAAAATTACAATATGTAGTACATAGCAGACCTGACATTGCATTATCTAGAGGGATAGTTATAAGATTCTCTGCTAATCCCAGGGAGAATCATTTGATGGCTATAAAGAGAATAATAAGATATCTAAAAATAATATAGGAGTATGGTCTATACTATAAGAAAAATGAGAAATTTGAATTAAGAGCCTATACTAATGCTGATTGGGTTGGAAACATTGATGACAAAAAGAGCATCAGTGGAGGAGCCTTCTTCTTAGGCAAGAGGCTATTTACATGGACTAAAAAGAAACAAAACTACATTTCACAATCTACTACTGAAGCTGAATATGTTGCTACTACTGTAAATTGTACAAACATTGTATGGATCAAATAGCTACTCAAAGGTATGAAGGAAGAGATCATAGAACCGGTGACACTTTATTGTGCTAATACAAGTGCTATAAACATATCAAAGAATCCTATGATGTACACAAAGACTAAGCACATTGCAATCAAGTATCATTACTTGAGAGAATTAGTTCAAGATAAAGAGGTGAAGATGGAACATGTTAACACAAAAGGAAAAATTGATAATATCTTTACAAAAGCATTACCTAAGGATTCTCATGAGTATCTAAGAGGTAAAATAGGGGTGATACCCCTATCAAAGGCTATCTAAGTAACAAAAGGAATGCTCTGCATCAAACAAGCTGATTTTCATATGTTACAAATGGATGCAGAGGATCTTACTTTAGGAGCTACCTAAAGTAATCAAAGAACTGGCACTACAAATCAGTCACAAGCAAGGTGACAAAGGAAGAAATTGAAGAAGCTTATATTTTCATGTTAAGATGACAAGTCTTTGGCATTGTTGTCAAAGAGGGAGATAGTTATTGATTAAGGGAAATACAAGAAATAGGGAGATAGTTATTGATCAAGAGATATACAAGAGATTGGAGATTTAACAAAGAGGGAGAAATCCTAACATCTAACTAGTAAGAGGGGAATATAAGAAAAAATCCAGAGGGTGTTATAAGGATGACACAAAGGAGTTTTGTAACCTATTCAGAAGATGGAAGTTGTTGATAGAGGGAGAGATTTCAATACAAGAAATTATTTTCTTTTTGGTATTTTGTTGGTCTTACTATTTTAACATCGTCAGTTTGGTTTATCATCAATGCCAAAGAGGAGACTGTTGAGAATAGCTTGAAGGAGATTGTTGAAGAAAGAAATTGTTGACAAAAGATTTATACAAGTATGATCAATATGTTTCAATCATTGTTTTGTCACTGATGTCAAACCTACTACTTGCTGGTAAGACAACTGCTTATATGATTTAAGTACTATCACTTATTTGATTGATGAAGAGGATTTTATCAAAAGATGTAGCAATAACACTTAGAGAAAAGGTTGAGCTATGTTATGTAAAGGAATACAAGAATCATTTAAGACAATGATAACATGATGTATTGATAATCTACTTAAGATTATTAAGGCTATTTACACTAAGCAAGTATAGAAGAACAAGTTAAACAAAGTTTGTTTGCCAAACTTAATCAAGTGGATAGTAGGTGCCAAGAAAAGTTAGTGCAAGTAGAATAGAAAATTAGTTGTAGCCGAGTAAAAGTCTATTCTAGTGTATGTTGAGAAAAATAGTGGATGCTGAGTAAAGTTTAGTTGATCTTGAGCACCAGTAAGTTTTAGTTTGTGCCGAGTGATTTTATAGAGGATGTTAAGCAATGTAGTATGTGCCGAGTATCAGAAGCAAGTTAATGCCAAGTGGCTGCATTATTTGAAAGATCATGAATTTGATGGATCTGAGCTGACAAGTTTATTTTTTTGGATTGTGTGAACCAGGTGGAAGATAAGATTGATGAGCTGGTGGCACAAAACTCAAGGTAAACCATTTTGAGGTGAATTTAAAGAGAATTGAAGGAGAAGTTCCTAAAAGAGATATGAAATATGGGGTAGATTCATTGTATCCTACCTAATCTATCCTAAACCTAAATTGGATGATGGAGAATGAGCAGCAAAAGATCTTAATTTCCTATTTATAAGAATGGCTAGTTAGAAGCAAGGGTTGTCATGTGCGAAACCTAAGGATGACAAGGAGTCAAGGGTTTTACTTCATCAAGTGACCCAAGAGAGGAGTTTGCATTGGTATGTTAAGCATGAAGGCTTAAGGGTATGAATGCTTGAAGGGTGAACAAGCTGTCAGAGCTGAAATGTGTGAAGGCCAAGTAGAATGGAGGACTAAAATAGAGATCTATAATCTACAAATGGATTTGTAAGTTGTTATCAGATCAAGCCTTAATGTTACTCTCTAATAATTGTATCAGTCTAGGGTAAATCCTTTGGATTAATATTGACCTAACAATCATTTGTAAATCCTTTAAACATGTGACATTCCAAGTGAATGATCTAAAGCCCTCTAACAAAGCTCACTCCTAATAGGGTGATTAAAATCCTATAATAGGGTCACATTTAACAGTGTGTATTGTAACCTTTAACAAGGTTGGACCTTTCACAGGAAATCACTTTAGAAGAGTGAAAAAAGTGTAGCATGTTACTGGTGGTTTTTCTCAAATTGGGTTTTCACGTAAATCATTGTGTCAAATGTGCTGCTGAATCTGTTATGTTTCATGTTTACATTTCTACAAATTGATTTGATAGTAACCTACAAGTTTTAAGTGATTGCATAATCTTATAGACACATGCATGATGATAAATGTTTTATGGGTTCACTAAGGTGTGAAAAGTTTTATTTATACATCTAGATCTTGGATAACTAATTCACCCCCCCTCTGAGTTATTCTAAAGTATTCCAATAGCTTGTGATAATTGGGATGTAACTCTTAAAATTATACTTGAGGTCCATAAATATTTTTTGGACAAATACACTATTAGTGTTGAACCCATTGACATCAATGTCAAAAAGGGGGAGTAAGAGCAAGTGGGAAAGAAAGCAAGCAGAAAACAAAGAAAGAGTATCAGTTTATGTAAATCTACTCAGCAGGAGAAAGATTTTGATACAAAGTACAATACAAAATAGATCAAACAACTAAGGGGGAGTTGTAAGATTTTGAGTTATAAGTCATTTTGCAAAAAATTGTATATTTAAAAATTTTGTATAGAAGTTGAATAATCATTTATGTTATGCTCGTAAGAATAAGAGTATTAATGTATGACCAAATGTTTTTGACACTCATGTCAAAGGGGAAGATTTTTAATCTTAGATTGGATTTGACAAGTTTTTATCTATACACTTAAGTCATTTACTTAGTTTATTCTAAACAAGCAACATGTGTCAAGCAGAACATATAAGTTAGAGCATGCCGAGTAAATAGTAAGTGCCAAGTCACTCATATGCCGAGTCACTCAAGTGTCAAGTAGACATTATGTGCCGAGTGATTCAAGAGCCAAGAAAGCAGTCTATGCCAAGTCATTTAGATGCTGAGTGACATCATTGAAGTCACAGTATATGCTGAGCACCAAGGACTTCAGATGCCAAGTAACACAGTTTTGTCATAGTTGTTTGTATTGGCACAAACTACTATGTAAACTATTTTTAGGCCGACTTAAGGATTGAATTATGATATTTTGTTGATAAGGATGAACCTTAAGTGAGAATCCCTATGTATTATATGCATCCAATCAGGTAAAGAGAAGGTTCAAGTGACAATATGGATGAATCACAGCCATTGATTCATACCTAACCCTAAGTCACTTAGTTCTTCTTAAGGAGGACAAACCCTAAACTTCTTATGAGTGAGAAAGTGAATGAATGAATGATCAAGAGGAGTTTTTCATGCACAAACTAGGACATTCATGGTTACCAAGATATTATGATCTGAATTGCATTGAATAATCAGTTAAAGGAGAATAGAGGAAGGAAATAGTGAACAATAGAGAGACATCTGATCAAGAAAGATCAAGTACACATCAGTATAAGGATGATCTATCATCAAGCAAAAAAGTGCTAAATTTTAGGATCATTGTTGAGACATTCTAATAGGCGAATCAATTAAGTCTCTTGATAGAGTAGTTCTAACAGGCTATATCAAAATCCTCTAACAAGGTGCTTACTTAATTGTGAGTTGAATTCCTTTAACTAGGCACACTTCTAATAGGGTGTTGAAATCCTTTAACAGGGTAAGACCTAACAATTTTTGTAGGCCTTTAATAGGGCATACCTTTTATAGGGTAGATCATGTTTCATGATCAAACATTGTAACCTTCACTGGATACACTTTATTACTGTAGTAATGAAGATTTGTGGGTGTCATCCCCACTCTAGTTTTACCTTCTCATTGGAGGGTTTCTGGGTAATCATATTTTGTGTCATATATGAGTGGATGCTTACTTATTTACATACTTTAGATGTATATTCTTTACATG
Organism: Cupressus sempervirens; assembly: GCA_028749045.1. NCBI lineage: Eukaryota > Viridiplantae > Streptophyta > Pinopsida > Cupressales > Cupressaceae > Cupressus > Cupressus sempervirens. The sequence continues at coordinate 30,890,971 of CM053787.1, forward strand.
ATATTTTAATTTACTTATTTAAAATGTGAGATGGATGTGTTGTTGAATTTTTTATGGGTAAAAGTTTAAAGCACTGATTCACCCCCTCCCCCTCTCAGAGTTTACCTTTCCTATTATAATTCCAACAAATGATTTATCATCTAAATTTATAATCATAATCTATTTTTGATAGGGTTTCTTATTGGAAAAACATGATAGATGCAGTTGTTATTGGTGATCTGGGGTTTAAAGCCCCAACTGAGGCTAAGTTGAGTGGATAACTCTTGGATGAAATGGTAGAGGATATGAAGGTTGAGCTTGAGGACCACCAAAAGGAGTGGATCTAAAAGGATTACACCATCATGATTGATTGTTGGATAGATAGGAGGAATAAAACATTTTTCAATTTTCTTGTTTCCTGTGGAGGTGATTAATCATTCTCCTTTCCTACATACATTGTGAATTGTGAATCATGATTGAATATTTTAAATTTTGATTTGTTGATAGCTAATTTGTTGATGATCCATGATAATTCATTGTTTTGTAGGATGTACCATGTTCCTCAAATCTATTGATGCTTCTGCTCATATAAAAGATGCCACATACTTATGTGAGGTTATTGAGGAAGTCATAGCAGAAGCGGGGGAAAAACATGTGGTGACAGATAATGCAACAAGTTATGTTGTTATAGGTAAAATTTTAACTTTTCAAGTTTTGAAAATAAATTTATTTAAATTTTGAACTTTTTCTAATTCTAAGTTTCCTAAGTTCTAACATGTTTTAATTTCTAATTAACTTAAATTTTTGTAGGTAAACTTTTGATGGAGAGGCATCCCACCATATTTTGGTCTCCTTGTACAACACATTGCCTTGACCTCATGTTGGAGGAAATTGATAAGCTTGGGTGGGTCAAATCACATGTCGAAAGGTCAAAAAGTATATGCAAGTTTATTTATAATCATTCATTCGTACTTATTACAATGAGGGACTAGACATGAGGAAATGAGTTAACTTGTCCATGCATCATGAGGTTTGCCTCAAATTTCATCACACTACAGTCCTTGTTGACATCAAGGGATGATTTGAGGAGCATGTTTGTTGGGTGGGAGTGGATTACATCTTCTTATGCTATGACCACTATAGGGGTAGATTTGGTGAATTGTATCTTTGATGATGATGGTTTTTGGAAACATGCTAAAGAAATCCTTAAGGTAAATTTATTGCAATTTAACAAACCAGTAAATTTGGACCTATTTTTTGACATGGTTCTAGTCAAAATTTGATAGTTGAACATTGAAAGTCAATGTTGCCAGAATTGCATCGAAAGTTTGACACATTCCACAACTGACGATGTATTGATGGCAAGATTTGTCAAAAATCATCCCCATGCTGACACTAGACAACTAATTCAAAATTTCAAACTATTGACACTAGCCAGAGATGATTCGACATGTATGGTATACCATAAAAAAAAACCCCATCAAACTATTGAGTCTAGCCAGAGATGATTCAACAAGTTTTTTATACCATCTATGAAAAACTGTGTCAAAATTTTGACGATAGCTAGAGTTTTCAAAAAAAAGAAGAAATTTTCGTTTTATTTCTTATGGATGGGCTCTATATTGGAGTCATCATCTTTAATTGAGCTCATCATATAGTGTTTGGATTTGCCAGTGACTACAATGAGAAGTAAGAAAATACTTGTTCGAGTGAGAGGGATTTGATCTGACACTCAAAGTTGCATTAGAGGGTATTCAATATTCTAATTTGCTACTAGGGTTTTGAGAGGAGAAGCATATAACATAAAGAAGTTTTGGAAGAAGTTGAAAATGGCAACCACAATGCAGCACCCGCAGGTAGCACCGACTACCAAGACAAAAGAATACGCTGACACCAAGTGCAGGGCATCATCCAACATGCCAACATCATCACAGTGAAGGACATTGCGGACATAGTTCAAACCTCACTAGGTCCCAAGGGCATGGACAAGATGCTCTGCACCTCCTTGGGAGATGTGATCATCACCAAAAATGATACCACCATTCTTAACAAAATGGAGGTAACTTAGCTAGCTGTTAAAATGCTTGTAGAGCTTTCAAAATCTCAAGACATTGTTATTGGTGATGACATGACAATAGTTGTTGTCATTTTTGGTGCGATTCTTAAACAATTCATGAATTCACTATCTAAGGGGGTTCATCCTACCATTATGTTGGAGGCCTTTCATAGGGCCTCTGAGAATGTTGTTGAGGTTTTAACTGCCATGACTATTCCTGTCAAATTGATCGATCGTGACTCTTTGGTGAAAAGTGTGAGCACTTGTTTGAATAGTAAGGTTGTCAACCAATATTCTACCTTATTGGCCCCACTTGCTATTGACGTCATCTTGAATGTCATTGACCCTGCGAAGCTTGACATTGTGGATTTGAGGGACATCAAAGTTTTGCAAAAAATGGACAGGATTGTTGATGATACAAAGATTGTTAAGGGTTTGGTGTTTGATAAGAAGGAAAGCATATAATTGGAGGCCCCACCAGGATTAAGAATGCAAAGATTGGCATAATATAATTCAAAATTTTGCCTCCCAAGACAAATATTGAGCAAAGCATTGTGGGCTCTGATTATAAAATGATGGATAGGATTTTGAAGGAGGAGAGGAATTATATTCTGGGTATGATAAAGAAGATCAAATCCACTGAATGAAATGTGTTATTGATCTAGATGAATATTCTATGAGATGCTGTCACTGATGTTTCATTGCATTATCTATCCAAGGAAAAGATTTTGGTGGTGAAGGATGTGGAAATGGATGAAATAAAGTTCATTACCAAGACACTGAATTATTTACCCATTGCTAATATTGAACACTTTAGGGAGGAGAAGTTGGGGCATGCTAATTTGGTTGAAGAGGTTTTGACCAGTGACATTGACATGGACTGGGTTGTCTGAAACATATATGCATTTTTCAAAAAATCCTATATCCCTAGTCTATCACACAATCTTTTGTTGCTTCAAGTAACAACTTTGAACTAGCAATAATTATTGTTGTTGCAAGTTTTGGTATAGATTCCGAGGAAGCCCTAGCTGCAAATATTGGACCTTTAATTGAGGTTCCAATTTTTCTTTCATTGGTACATGTAAAACTTGCTTTTAGAAGACGCTGGTTTGGAGAAGTTACTAACAAGAGAAGTGTCTAAAAATATTTGACATCGGTTGTGATTACAAGAGATGCTTTTGGGATTGGCATGTATACAACACTATTGGTGTTTTTTTTGTTAAAATTATTTCATACAGGTGTTACTTAGTGCATTTTGAGCCATGAGGCTAAAAATGGATGTCTCTTGCTTGGTGTGTTAATTCATTAAGTTAAGAACCCAAGTTTGCATTTCAAATCATGATTTATCTATTTTGGGCTTAAGAATTGGTACAACAATCTAGAACATTCATCCTTTAACATTCATTAATAGTAGCACATAAACACATAACATTCAATAACATGTGAAATAAGGTATTTAAACATGTGTCAAACAATTATGATTTAAGTTTGGATCACCTACCTAATACATACATGGTTAAGTGCTACCTAACTATGTCTCTGCACACTAGAAGCATACTCTGCCTACTAGGGTGCCTACATACCTGTATACATGTGATCAAGACCCTTGAACTACTCACTTTAATGAATATCTAGTTCTAGTTTCTAATTTTTTTGATATAGTTGTATTCTTATAACCATTGGTGAGCTTTACTCACCTAATACAACTCTTCACCATCACACACCCACTTAGGTGAATCAGGCAATTTTTTTATAATTACAATCTTGTAATACCCTAGTGCAACCTTTGTGTTGTAGTTTATAGTTAATGTAAGGTTAACCTATATACATCCTAACTCACTCCTTATAGTTATGTTTAAAAGCTTGTAACAATAATCAATGGGTCTAAATAGACCAGTCAAGTTAATGCTAGCTGGGAATAACTAATTGTTCATTTTATTGTACCTAATTTGATGACAATTCTACAAAAATTTGTAATCAACCCAGCTAATCAACAACTACACCAATTGAACTAGGTTATGGCTTGTCACTTAGCACGAGTTAAGTGAGTTTTATTGTTTTATTATTTGGATTCTGGAATATGTATAAAACTTGAACAATTTTGTTGTTGTGCTAATATGTAATAAGCAACCTAAAAAAGATCTCTCTATATATACAAAGACTACAAGTTGTGCATTTTGTCATGTATCACATTTGAATTTGATTTTCTATTTCTTAAGTTATAAGAGTGTTTCAAGGTTGGGAACCACTTCAACATCCTTTGCATGGTTTAGAGGTAATGTCATTGTGGTAGTGAGAATAACTTTAGTGAAGAGTTGAGTGTAAGGAGTTACTATCCTGAACATTCAAGAAAAAATCTAATGTAGGAGCATCCTGGGTGTAAGAGCAATCTTGCATCACCCAAAAATATTTTATTTTTAGTCTTATCCATATTAATAAGGACTAGCAGATAGGGTGGTTACTATTTATGGGAACTTTCTATTTTTAGTAAGTTTATCATATGGGCTCAAAATATTCTCTTTTTTGATAGGAAGGTTCATTTTAGAGATGCAAGCCTACCATAAGAATCTCATTGCTCAAGCATAAGTATCAGAGAAGTTATTGTGGATTTTTGGTGAAAAAATTTGTAGAAAAATCTTTAGGCTCACCATTGGAGGCCTTAGAGTGCCTAGATGAGGTCAGAAAACTTGATGGAAGTGCGCTAGCGCCATTCCAAGCCCATAGATCAGAGCTGGCATTTCCAAAAAGTGGTTATAATAGCCAATCAGAGCAACAGTTGTGAGTTATGGCCTTTCAAAGTTGGGCTACCCAAAATATCTAAAATAATTGTCAAAGATGTATTTGGCCAACTCTATATGTATTGTTAGGGTCTTTTGGCCTTAGGTATTAAGTTTCAATGTCTAGAACCTTCTCAGGCGGCATAAAATTGCCTATTTAAGAAAGACCCAAACATTGTCTAGAGAGCTCTGGGTGATAGTTCATAGCTTGTCTTGCAAATTATTGTAATGAGAGGTGCCCAAGTGGGTTAGCATATTGTACTTGTGAATTTGTAATTCCACATTTGCAGCTCAAATAAGAAGTCCATACTTTGTTCTTGCATTTACTGTTGTTTCTTGGTTTTCTATTATGGTTTATGATATTAAGGGGAGAACCCTTCATCACATTCAAGAAATATTCAATAACATGTGAAATAAGGTATTTAAACACACCTCAACCAATTATGATTTAATTTTGGATCACCTACCTAATTAGTTTGAAATTTTGTTCTCAGCAAAAATCATAAGTATAGGAACAACTGTGTCAAAAAGAATGTAAAAAGATGATTATCGTGCACAATCATTTTTTTATAGTTGTTTTGGCACAATCATTCTTACTATTTTTTGGTTCATTGTCCAACTAGTCAATATGTGTTTTGAAAAATTATTCTTGGACTGTAAGTCAGGAAAAAGATGTACATAAATGCAATTAATTTTTAAACTTCAATTTTATAAACTTACAAAGAGAACCATAGAATTATAAGAAACTATTGTGGTTTGTACTATTTGAAAATTATAGTCACAAGTGATAAAGTTATATGCCTTTGATTTAGAGAGAGCAAATAATGGAAATGAAGTATTACCAAAGGTGCAAGTTGAACTACTCCCCTATGTGGATGACATTGTTAAGTAGAGAATAGTTACATACATACAAACATACATGGTTAATGTTGGCTAATTTCGCCCTCTTGCCAAAATGAAAATATTTGAATTTAAATAGTAACGTTCACATATTTGAAAATTCAAATAATGGGGCACAAAAATATATATTTAACCTTGGGTTATTCCTTATTTCCTAAGAACTGCACATTTTAATATTTTCTTGCAGGCCCATATTTTATCCATCATCAGATCTTTCAGGATCTACGACCATCACTTTGTCACTTTGTAGAAGTGCTTGTTCTTTATTTTATGCAACAAAGTGACATTGTGATGCGTATCCAGGGTGGGCCATCTTTCTTGTGACTAGCGAGTCTTCTGACAAGAGTCTAGTTGGTAGTTTCTCATTCGCTTTTTCTTTGAGGGTCAATGTTTATGCAATGTTACTTCTCTGCCATTAGATCGAGATCATCCAAAGATTGTCACTTTCTGGCTTTCTCAAGATGCAAGGACTTTAAATTATGTGAGAAAATAAGTGATTGACATATTGCAGGTGGGTCATGTTACTTTGGTGGATCACAAGTGAAGTGGAAAAAGTGTCAGACGAGTTGGTATGGGGCCAAGTTTCTATTGGTTGGTGCGATGGCATGATTGATGAATTTTTGAAGTTGTTAGATGGAGATAGATCCACAACCATTTTTTTGTTGCCATGTAGAGTTGCTCGATCTTTAAATTATGTGACAAAGTGATGAGTTGACACATATACACACTGGTCCCAATTTGAAAGGTAACAAATACAGTTGACATCGCATTTAAGTTTAACAATGTGTAAGCTATCATAGTTAATCTTTAAAGGGTGGCATGGTTAGTTGGTTAAAATGGTCAAATGTGTGAAGACCTTGCAATCTGGTAGAATGAAATAAGATTATTGGTCTATGTGGTGCTTTTTGGTTGTAGGATTTAGTTTGACTATTGACGTTGCTGATTTGTTAAGCCAAGAACAAAGAAAAATAGGTTTTCTTTGGTGATCTGATCCTTTCTGATTGATCTCAACTACTCTAGAGTTATTGTTGTGCTAGAAACAATGCAGAGGCATCCCTTCCACCACCACATTGCCCATTTTGAGGAATTTTGGCATTGATTGGTAACATTTCTATCACTTCAAGGTTGCTCCAGTCAGGGTTTCCATGCTTTTCACGTCTTTGCAAGTGTACTAGATCAGATCTTTTTCTTGGATCATCTTGATTGTTCTCAAAAGACTTAATGATAGTGTTTGTGGAGTAACTTTTAGTCAGAAATATCCCAGTTATGCTTGCATTATACAAGAAAAGTTGTAATTCTTTGTTAGGGTCAACTCTTCTCTATTTCCCTGATATTACTTTGCAATTTCATTGTAAATCCCCTTTGCCTTTGAACCTAATGGCATTCTTCCTTATCTCCTTCAGTCATTGATGACTGTGCAAGATTTATTTGCCTCTCTTCAATGTTTTGTGGAAATTTTCAATTTGCAAGATTGTATCTCTTTTGACCTATGAATTATATATAAGTGAACTCTCTTGTTCCTTGCGTTATTCATTTTGGTTGTCTGATCTGCATGTAATTGTTGGATTTAAAAAAGCTTGAATTTTTATATCTTTGATGTCATAACGGTTCAAGTGTGTATGTATGGACAGAAATTGGTTTGAACATTCTATTTTGGTGCATCACCTCCTTAGGATAGATTAGGTTAGTGATTCTATGCATGCCTTCTTCCCTTTTCCCCTCCAAGAGTATTTAGGTGCATCCTGATAGCAAAGGAAGTCAGCCTTCTTTGAAGACTCAACCTCATAGTTCAAGTCCCACAACTTGGAGTTTGTTTCCATGTTTCACAAGGTTGTCCTTAGGTAAAAACTTTGGACAAGGGTGCAAACTTTTATGACAATAGTTAAGTGCTACCTAACTATGTCTAAGGCGTCTACAAACTAGAGGCATACTTTGTCTACCATGCTACCTACATACCCATATACATGGGATAAAAACCCTTGAACTACTCACTCTAACGAATATGTAGTTCTGGTTTCTAACTGTTTTGATGTAGTTGTATTCCTATAACCATTAGTGAGCTTTCCTCACCAAATATAGCTCTTCATCATCATACACCCACTCAGGTGAATCGGGTTTCCATAATTACAATCCTATAATACCCTAGCGATCACAAGGGCACGACAACGAAATCCTAGATCTCCATTGATCTCCACAATCCACAAGACCTCTCTCTCTATATATACATACATACATATACATACATACATATATACATGCATACATACACATACATACATACATATATACATACATTCATATACATACATACATACATACATATATATACACATACATAAATACATACATACATCTGCAAATGCAATTTTATCACCTTGGAAGGCATTGGAAGGCATTTGATTAGAAATATGGAAAAGTTGCAAAGATTGATAAAAAGTTGTCATGCAATAAATATTGTTATTGAGCAACTTTTTCGCAAATTCGAAAGGTCAATAGTCATAGTTTTGTTTTGACTGAACAAGTAGAAATGAATATGTAAGGTCAAGAGATATACCCTATAAATGAATATTCTTCAACCTAGGAAAGGGTTGGAGTTGATATGTACAAATATCTCATGTGCACCACTATCAACTTGAGTATGAACATATGAAGACTCAACCATGTTATTGAGTTCATGTGAAATGGATGCTACCTCATGATCAAAATTGTTTTTACAAAAATCAGAATAAATGTCATACCTTGGTTACATGTTTTCAACATATGTAATGGGCTAGGCCATGATTGTAATTTGATCAATTTTGTGATCAACGTGAAGTCTTAATGGTGTACTATGTGCCTCCTCTTGATCCAAGGTTTTTTTCTTCTTTAGGGATACCACACAATGATTGATTTTTACATTGATTTTGATGAGTTGTAGTTCACAATTTATGATTGATTATCATAACGTAAAGATTTATTTAATGCAACAATATTTTTTTCCAAACAAGTAATCAAGGCAACAATATTTAAGAAGTAAAACGGTCAACATATAGATCTAAAATGAATCTTTTCCCTTTGTTCCAAAGAAGACATCACTATGTGTAAAGGACATGAATACTGCTATATAATTCTTCAGATTTAAATAAGACAAATATTATGATAAATGTATCAGATAGTGAACATGAAGCTAAAGTGATGACAACACTAAACAACATATACATGTGACTGTTTGGGAGTGGTAGTTAAAAACACACACATATGTATGACATAAATACATAGTTTGAATAACCTCTCAATCATCATCCAATACATGGATATCCATGTTGGTGTTGCAAATTATTAGAAGAGTAAATATTATTTATAGTCAAGACTAGGATAGTTATATTCAATAATGTCGTGGATGCTCCAAAATAGTGATATAAAGATAAAGATAAGATTTTGAATGAACAATTCATATATAATATAAGAAAATGGAATACTGTTGCCACATCATGTTAGGAAGACAATTAAAAATTTAATAAAAAACCTAATAATCCAAAAGATAGAGTCATAACATGGGTGGAAGAAATGATCATGATTCCAACAATACATCTTAAGGAGGTTTAAATATTCACAAAATAGAATAGTGACTTATTGGTTGGCTAAGAAATGAGACACTAGTGTTTGCATTTAGAATAAATGTCACAAATAAGGTTTTTTTGTAATCTCAGGAAACTATTTTGTAGAATGCTATGTTCTCTTCATCGTTAGACACCCAATTTCCAAGAGACAGGTTCCATATTTCCTATGTCATCTCATATTGTAAATAATTGTGGCCTTTGTCTCTCTAGATTTTGTGCCTAAATAGGCCTCATTTCAATACAATATTTTTATAGTTTCTAACTTTCCATTTTAGGGAGTTGATAATGCTATTTTGTTTCTTCCATTTAAAGCTCTTTAAGTTTTATGAAGGTCTCTTGCATATGTGTGTTGCTTACAAATAAGGTACTAGATTGGTTTAATGGCTGATGCATGTCAGTAATCTCTTTTGTTGGAGTCATCCAAGCGATAATTTTTTAACAATATCCTATGTACTTGAAGAAATAATTTATCTTGAAGGATTAGTGTATCATGTGCTTAGAGATATTATAAATGCATTTTTTTGTTTTGTGCCTGTATTGGTTCAGATCACTTTCCTCTAATCTTTGTAGAAAAAGCATTTTCTAGAAAGGTTAACTACCCCTTCAAGTTTGAAAGAATGTGGTTGGATCATCCAAATCTTGAAAAATGCATACATGAATGGTGAAGCATTAAAGTTGAAGGCACAAATATGTTTAAAGTGGAAAAGAAACATGGACATGTAAAAGAAAGGATCAAAAATTGGAATAAGGAAGTCTTTGGAGACATTCTAAATGAAAGTGGAAACTCAAAATGATCTTAAAATTATGTAGGATCAAATTTAAGAAGAGGGCTACGTTAAACATCTAATAAATCATGAGAATGTCATTCTAGTCAAGTACCACAATATAACATCTAAAGAGTAAATATTCTGAAGGAAAAGATCGATAGATTTATGGTTAAAGGTTTTTGGTTTTAGTCAAAAGTTCATTAAATTATTTTTTTCTACTTCATCTACTATTGTGTTGGTGAATGACATGTCTTCTAATTTCTTCAAAGCTTCATGTAGTATCAAAAAATGTGACACCATTTCTCCTATCTTTTTTTATATCATGGTGAAACCTTTGGGCATACATATTGGAATATTTTTTTAGGATCGAAAGATTTAGGATCTCCAATATTTTTCTAATTTTTCTCCTTATTCCCGCAAGAAATTTTTTGATGGCACTATCGTGATGCGAATGCATTTTGTCAAAGAGGAAAAAAAATTAAGATTTCTTTTCCTTCCTATACTTAATTCTATGGGCCAACTTATCAATTGGACCAAAAGTTCCATTTTCTTTATCAATAATACAAAAGAGAGACAAAAATGAATATCTAAAATCCTTGATTGTAAGATTGATTTTTTTCTTTTTCCAATCTTGGTCTCCCATTGGGGATCAAGCCTGTAACGCTCCGCCAGGGAACCCAAAAGAAATTAACATAAAGTTTCACTAAGTTTGTCAAACATTTTTTGTTTAAAGATAAAGATAAAGCTAATACACAATAATAGATATAATACAATGGAAGCAATAATAACAAGAGATAAAATAGTTGAAGTAATAAGTCACATTCATACAACCATCATAAACATATTACATCTCTTAAGGTTCTGTGAAATTGAATCACATTTAAGTTTAATTAATACTAAATTTGATACACAACATAACCACATTAAAGAATAATCACAAGTACAAATCCATTTAAACAATATACAACTATATAAGATGCCACCTGGCAATAATCAGAAATGCTTAATCATTTGCTGTACAAGTCACAGGGTATGATAAACTCAAAGAATATACAACATATATAGAATACATCATCTCATATGATCTCTGATAAACAAATATAGTAAAAGAGAGTATAAGATCAGATAGAAAGGAACATCTGCACAAACACATCCAACAACGCCATCGAATGGTCGAATCTCAATGGTATATGAAAATGCACTACCACCTAACCTTGTGGAACCTAAATGGTCCACTCTCACTACGTTGAGGAGATAAATTCAAGTCCCAAAAAGGATAAAAAAATACAAGTCAAAACCAACATCTAGGTTCAAGGAATCACCTAAAACAAACTATCTCAAAAGGTACCAAGACACAAGTATCAACTAATCCTAGAGGCAACAATGACATGTAGAAATCTACTATGCAAGTGGGCAAGTGTCATCGCATGAGCCAACTCTAAGGTTACCCTAGCAACCACACTGGACTCTGAACCCTCCAATGTCTCTATGCGGCATCGGTATCCTTTCGTACAAACAAGGCATACTAGCAAGTCAACTCTAAGGTTACCCTGATAATCTTTTAGGACTCTGGACCCCCTAATGACTTTATGTGGCACCTTATATTAATTTATTTTAACCCATTTAATGAAATATTATCACTTATTAAAATAATTTACAATGGGTTACCTGACAATCTCTATATGGCCTCGACCTCCATTACACGCCACTTCCCAATATGAAATACATATAACCTACCCTAAGCTCAGAAAAAGAAGGTCACATACAACCATAAATTACACAATAGTTCTTAAACAAGCAACTAGAAAAATATTGAAAGCATTACTGATCTTAACCACAAATTTCACCAATACGATCATCTTAATAGGACTAATATAAAGTCAAGTAAACATAAACCAAACCATGAAATAGCATGTTATCACCAGAAATAAATCACATAATCACCTTAGTCCTATACAAGCAATTGGAAAGCAATCCAAAAATAACTGATCAAAGACTCGAAGGTTATATTAGAAAAGACACATCATCCACCTTAGTTCTACACAAGAATTGGAGAGTACTAACAAACATTTGAACAAATTCATCATAGAACACACATGGCACATCACCAAGGTCGGGTATAAAAGATCATAATCAAAACAAAATCTCAGAACAAAACCCCCAAGGCTCTGGTAAGCATCTTGATTTGGTCAAAACTAAGTCAAACCTGAAAACCCAACATCAATAAACCACACATCACGTAAAGTGCATGCAATAGTAACTTTTCATAATTCATTAGTTTTTGGAAAACATACAAGTTTAATTTTCACTATAAGTTTTCAAGCTTTCATTTTCATTTCCAAATATTACAGTTCATAATGTTTTCAATCTCAAATAGGGTTTCAATTTCCATTTCTCTAGTTGCTAGATTCACTAAGGTTTTCGAGATCAGTAGAATCCCAGACAATTTAACGATTCATATAGAGTTGTTTCAACATTGTTTCATAGTTCAATTCGTTATCAAAACATAAGAGTTCAGTAAAAACATACATTACAATTTTTGTCTTTTCAAACATAACAGATTAATAAAGTTTTAATAATGTAATTACATTATTTAATATTAAAAAAATAAAATTCTCCAATACAACCTTGGTATAGAAATTCAGATCAAACAACCAAAAGCTAGAAAACAAAATCGATTTTCTTTTCAAAACCCACATCCTGATTTCAACAAATCCATTTACGAATCCCTAATTCATAAAACAAGGGTTTCAACACTAAATTCATTCACATATGTTTTCAAGAGACACAGAGCAACAATTTCAACATGAGAGTTTCAATTTTTCAATTTACATACATGGATGATCTCAAAACAAAGAACAATAATATCATGAACAAGGGTTTCAGATTCACTTGATATATAGAAGTTTCTCAAATGAAGAACAATAAAATCACATACAAGGGTTTTAAATTCAATTCAATTTTGAAAACAGTTTTGCAAACATGGAGGAGAAATAGAAATCAAAGAACGAGCTACTATTGCACAAACCCACAAGATCCTACCTAGATCTAATGCTTAACAACGAACACACAAAACACACAAGAATTTTACTTCTCTTTTGAAAACCCTTTTTGCAGAAATCCTGGTCTGTGGAGAAACAAACTCTAATTTCTTGATAAAGAGTCTTTTCCCCCAAATCAGGGCTTTGATTGTGTAATCACACAAAAAATCCTTTTCCTTTATTATATTATTATTTTAATTTCATGCACAAGCTTTATGCAAATTAATTAAAATAAACTTTATTAAATTAATGCTTTCTCTCTCTTATTGAATCATGAGACACTTTTAATATAATATTTATTAATTTAACTAATAATATTATTTAGATTTTATTATTAAAATAAAACTCCTAAATAAATTATTATTAAATTAAATAAATAAATATAAAATGCCAAAATTAGACTTTAATAAAAATCTTTAAATTTAATTCCTTTATTTAATTATTTTCTCAATTAAATAAATATAATTAAATATCAAATTTTCTTTATAAAATTTCTATTAGATTAAATGATTAAATACTCTTTTAATTTGATTTAATTATAATAAAAAATCATCACAGACCCACAAAACCAAATATGACAACTCAACTGAAAGAAAATAACATAATCAAACTCCACGGTCAAAATCATGAATTCACATCACTTGATGAATTCTGAAGGGTAAAAAACTTAGATACTTGTCCTACTTTCTAGGACAATTGGCTTAGGTTAGGATCTGGATTCAAGAGTTATCTCCCCACTATACCATTGAGATACTGTAATAGGGTACACTCATCTTGATAATTTAGGGAAGTCGATACCTGATACCTTCAATCTGCATGAAATCCACACATGTACATACCCATATATCCTAAACTAAATAGGCAATGACAGGGAGTGGTACATTGTGTAGATCCCAACTAGCAGGTGACTAGGACTCCCCCCCTCAACCACTTCAGGAATGTCAATCATAAAGTAAAACATACATGTATACCATACCCATGCAAGTATGGGGTAAGTATCCGTAAAATTACGTATAAATCATTCATCTAACTAACATCATGCAATAACTAAAATCGATGCATGAACATACATATACCATCATAGAAATAATCTTGAACACATGAAATAACTTAGTAACTCATCACATACATAAACTGAGTATGAAATACATCTAATCAAACCCGGTAACCAAGTACTGCTAATCTTTAACATAAATATAAAACAAGCCTAAAAGAATCTAACAATACAATCAGAAAAGTCAACTAGGGGTAGGCATTACAAAGCCTTTTAATTTTTTTTGGAATTCCATTGTTGACAAATTAATAGCAAGTTGACTTGTTAGAAAGGAGCCCTTTTAAGTCAAGCTGGGAAAATCCAACTTTTGAACTCTATTTACCAAAATATGCATGTGTATGCATTAAGCCTTTTCTCTATTCTTGCTAAGTACGCTGATATAATTGAAAAATCTAGGAGAATTTTCTTTGGATGGACATGAAGGAGAAGGTTCATTTTTGTTAGTGTCTTAGGAAAATGCCTGCAAACCAATTAAGAAGGGATGTATTGGCATCAACACTATCATAATGATTAACAAATTTCTTCCCTTTGAATAAATTTAGAGAATATTTGAAGAGGAAAAACAATGGAACTCTCTAATTAATAAAAGGTATGTCTTTGCAACTCCTAACCTTGAGGATTACCTCTATTTAGATGTTTGGATTAATGTTTACTAGATCTAGAATAATATCCATAAAGATAAGAACATGTTAAGAAAGAAAAAAGATGGAATCTTGGTAATGGAAGGAGGATCAAGTTTAGGGATGATAGTTGGATTATAGATAATCCTATTTTTGAAGATCTTATCTTCTTCCAACATGCAAAAAAATGCAAGAATTTACTAGGGATTGAAGTTAGAAACTACTAAAGAAACAATGAATGAATAATACTTAAGGATGAAAATCCTACTCTTCCTCCTATTAACTAAAATCCAAATTCCTATTTTATTAGATCAAGTCTTAATGATAATATGTTCTGCAATCACAATTTTGATGGAAGGTTCTTTGTTTCCTCTATTTTATCTATGAATTTTAAAAACTTTGAGAGTTCATTTTGGCTAAAGCTTGGATTAACTCTCTAATTCCTAAAATAAATAATTTTTACTAGTTATTATTTCAAAATAAGGCATTGACTACTGACAATTTATGCAAGAAAGGTTTTACTCTTCCTAATCGATCATGGACAATATATATGATTTCGTCATTTAATTAATCAAATATTTTTGGATTTCTATTCATTAGCCCACTTGGCTGTATGTGGGAAAATATTACTTATTTTTGCCTTAATGAAATTCATGAATCCTTTCGATGAGTTTGCTATGGTTGCTCATTGCTTAGGATGCTCTGTTCAGTAGCCTTGGAAGAACATTTTAATCCACATTAAGGGTACACTAGTGTCTCATTCCATTTGTTGAATCAATTTTCAAGTTTTAAGGTAAGTGTACATTTCAAGCCTCAAGGTCAATTTGCTTAAGGAAATTTATGTCTTTTCTAGTCTTGGGTCTAACAAATTTCATGGTCTAACAAATTTTGCCAACTACAAGCTTATTAGATTTTGTCATTCATGTAAATATCGTGCAAGTTTATAACCTATCCCTAGAGTCTGGCGAACCATCATTAGTTTTATTATTCATCTCAAAAACCTAATTGATCACTATAGAGATTCTAATGTGTTCTAATAATGTTTACATGCCGAAGAGATTCGACCACATTCAAGAGTATCTCTTACAGCCAGTTTGTAGAGATTGTTGCTATGTGAATGAATCAAGTTCCTCTAACAACCAATCTATAAAGACAAGGGTATCTCATTCAAGGGTATCTCTAATAGCCAGTCTATAAAGACACCAAAGATGTGGAGAAATAATAAGCCTTGCAATTTGTTTTATGAAAACCCTTACCTTCAACAACATTGTAAAAATCTTCATGAAGCATCCCTCTTGCTCACACTTTGCCCTGTGAATAAATGAAGTTCCACTCTTTTTTTTTTTGTTTATATCCCCCACAACATCAAAATTTCGATGCTAAACTTAATTGTCATCAAAATTTCAACATTATCGAGATCATATTTAAAAAAAATTGAATTTGACAAGCCAAATAAGCATGCCATAAAAAATGTTGGCCAAAAATGACCCCCAAATGTACTAGTGACATTTAGTATTTTACTATTTAATATTTAATTATTTAATGCTTTAGTTTTAGTTTTAGTTATATTATTTTATATTTAAGTTTTGACTCAAATGTTTTTTTACATTATATGCAGGTCACTAAGCCCCTTGTATCTCTCCTACGAACTATTAATGAGGAGAAGCCCTCTATGGGATACATATATGAGGGCATGGATAGGGCCAAGGAGACCATTAGAGCCCAGTATGCAGGAGTGCAGGAGAAGTATGCCCCTATTTGGGAGATCATTGATAGGAGGTGACTGAATCAACTCCACCAACCCATCCATGCAACAACTTACTATCTAAATCTGACATTTCATTTCCATCCTAACTTCAAGGAAAATGAGGAGGTTCCCACCAGCTTATATACAATGATCCAGAGGTTGAGTAGCGATGAGGATAGCGCATTTGCAACCATTGAGCTAGACAAGTTTAATAATAAAGAAGAGCCACTTTTCTCTGGTAGGATGGCTATAGATGCTCGGACAACAATACAACCAGGTAAAAATAATATATTCATGAATCTTAAGTTTTTGACTTATAAGTTGTGCATTTTAATTGTTGATTATGTAATTTTAAAGTTGTAAATGAGACTAATTGTTTTTGTTTTCCCTTATTTAAAATAGATGGTGGAAAATATTTGGGCCCACAACCGCAAAACTTCAAAAATTTGCCATCCATATTTGAGTCAGCCATGCAACACTTTTGGATGTGAGCACAGTCAATCTATGTTAAAGTACATCTACTCAAAGAGGAGAAATAGGTTGACTGTGATGTATTGGTAGATGCACATGCATAGACACAAGCCATAGTGATGTTGTTCATGAGCCCATCTTACATGTGGGGGCTATGGCTTGACAATACTCTAGTACCTACCTTACACGCCTTTCTAGAAGGCATATTGGATACTTAGAGGAAGAGGATGAGGTTAAGGCTACGACCAAGCTTGAGGATGATGATGAGGCTTGAGCTAGAGCTCTGTTTTTTCATTTTGTTTACAGATATTGATAGCCATACGTTTCATGGATCTTCATCTTAGATTCTTACATACATTTATGATTTGATGTCTTATGGATCTTCATCTTACATACATTTTGTGATTTGAATCATAATGATCATATGATTTCTATTTACTTCAGCTGCAACCTACAATTTACATTTTATGTGTAACATAATACGTATGTGATGGATTTATCATTTTGTTCCATGTTTGTGTATGTTAACTTCTATTTGATGATGTTATAGTGTGTTTAAGTTATATTCAATAAAGGGTGCATGAAATAAGTTTTAAATTGTTAAAATCTCTAAATTTAAATGTATTTAAAAAAAAAAAATTGCCAATTCAAAGCCAATTCAATTTTGATTCATGGTTGATTCACGATTTGGTTTAGCCTAGCCAATTTCAATCCAATTCTAATTCTCATTACTTTGACTAGAATCATACGCTAGGTAACATTGTGAACTATTAGAATTAATAGCGAGCTCTAATATTTTAAGACCAAGAAAGTGCATTAGGGGCATTTTCAAGACAATAATGGATAACACATTTGGCATAATTTGTGAATACCATGAGATTCTTTAGAAGACCAATGCCAAAGACTATATATATCAAAAGATAAAAAGGTGTGACAAGTTCTCTCACATAGTTTGCGACGTAGTGTCTCAAGCTTCCAAACTCATGACCACATGCCTTGCAACCATTGCAAAACATTGACCTAGAATCGACCTCAGGTATTATGGGCAACATTTTCAACTACAAGAGGGAAGGATGTAAAGAGAAACTGACAGAAGCTTGGACTAATTTCAATTCATGTGTAATTCACAATGATTTTGCAGCTATGAACATATTTTATGACAATAACAAAGGAACAATATGATAATGGACTTTTTATTTGGCTTGACATTGATAGTTGTCAAGTTTAAGGACTTTAAACAATAGGTGCTATGGAAACCATCTTCTCCTTCATAGTGAGTTTCCCTTCTTTCAAGAGTTATATTCCTCCTTTAGTTATTTGTTAGTGTCTTAGAGATGCTTTCTATGTCTTCAAGCATCTTCCTTTAGGAAGAATTATAGTTGCTAATGGTTTGTACTGTTGTTTTTAGAGCTTCTAGTGTTGTTTTTAATGACTATTTCTGTTTTGTTGAGGTATGGTGAAACCATTCCTACTATTTTGTATATTGTTCTCCAATGCTTACAAATTAATGTGTTCCTTTTCAATTGTGTTTAAGGTCAAGTATTCCTCCTCTCTGTCTCTCATGATATCACTATTATATGTATCTTTTACCCAAAAAATAGAAAAAAAAATTGTGAATTGCATGTGAAGTGAGACATGACTTTCGAGTCATGTAGGGTCGATTCGTAGTTGTGGAGGAGTATTACAATAATGTCGATGTGATAACGATGGTTTGATTAGGGATACACTGTTTAATATTGTTGGAGTTTTTATTATTCTATACTCCATTGTAATTCTTATGTTCTATGTTAGACACT
The DNA here is from genome assembly GCA_028749045.1 of Cupressus sempervirens. Lineage (NCBI taxonomy): Eukaryota > Viridiplantae > Streptophyta > Pinopsida > Cupressales > Cupressaceae > Cupressus > Cupressus sempervirens. The sequence continues at coordinate 30,909,778 of CM053787.1, forward strand.
TTCTTGAAAGTTTATTGTCCACTTTTCATGTTTCATGTATATAGCATGATGGAGAACATATAAAATTATAATTTTTATCTTTGGAATGTGTTGGAAGAATGTTTTGAAGGTATTATACTTGATTGGTATGGTGCCACCAATCTATGATTCAATCAAGAAGATTTTATCTTGAGTATTTATAAATCAATTGGAAATCAATTAATTGATATCACTAAATAAGAGTTGCAAATAATCTATGCTATTCATAAAGTCTAGTCAAAAAATGAATTTTTATTATTTACAAAACTAGAATTGGCACTAGCAACTAGGTTAATGACAAAATAGGGATAAAATGATAAAATGTATTTTAAGATACTTGAGGATGACATTGTTAAAAATATTAAAGATTAATTAAAAATATTAATATATTTTAGAGAACAACCTAAGCCTTGTTTAAGAAGTTAAAAATGATAAGGTTTCATGAAGAAGAGTAAGGATTGAAGAAGGCTAAAATGGAGTGACGAGAAGCATTTTGTGAAGGCTTCTTCAAAATTGAAGTTACAATACACATACTGTAACACCCTGCCATGGGATCCAAAAGAATTAACCTAAAGTTTTGCTATGTTTGCCAAACATTTTGTTTTAAAGAAAGAATAACATACATGTTAAACATAAAGTAGCGGAAGCAATACCATACAATCATACATAAAAAAACATAACATATTACATTCCTTAAGGATCCCAAGATGTTGAGTCACATTTAAATTATATACATTTGTTCCGAATGCCACTTGGCAATAAAATTTGGAATGCTCAATCATCCATTGTACATGTCATAGGGTATGAAAGGCTAAAAGAATATACATTTATAAAACTAGATTACATCATCCTTTTTGGATCCATGATACAAAGTACAATACAATAAATGAAACCATCCATCATAAAGATATAACTATCCATAATAAAGATACAACCATCCATCATAAAGATAAAACCATCCATCATAGTACACAAGGATAGAATGAAAGAAAATGCAAACAAGGAACTCTAGCCACGACAACAATGGACATATCTCAATGGTAAGAGTAAAAAGCACTACCACCCAATCGCGTGGTAACCCAAAAAGGCCCACTCCCACCGCACTAAGGAGATAATCTCAAGTCCCAAACTAGATATCAATCCAAATATTAAAAGTAATCTCTAAGTCTAGGAAACCCTAAAAGTAATCTAATTCAAAGGTTCCAAGACAAATCAACATCTATACCCAGAGGCACACAAAGACACGTAGGGAATCTACTATGTAAGTGGGAAAGTGTCATCGCACTAATCAACGCTAGAGTTACCCTGTTAGTCTCTCAAGACCTTGGCCCCCTAGTGATCTCTATGCGGTACTAGTATCCTCTCGTACTAACAAGGCATACTAATGATGCATGGTCACAACCAAACATTCTCTCTACTCCCATCCTAGTCTATACTAGCACTCAAGGCATGGGCGAGAACATACAAAGACTCTTATTAAGTTCATTTTATTCCCATTTAATTTAGTGTTTTCACTTATTAAACAACTTACAATGGGTTACCCTGGTAACCACCTAGAGCCCCGACTTCTATTGCAAGCCACTTCCCAACATTACATACAGATAACCTACCCTAGGCTCATAAAAATATAAATCAAAGAATCACAAATTTCACCTCAGTCCTATATAAGTGACTGGAAAGCATCAAAAGATAAATCACAATAACACATTAGTTCTCTATGAGCAACTAGAAAGTATCCCAAAAATAACTGATCGAAGACTCAAAATGCTTAAGTCAAATATGTCATAACATGACATCACCAAGAACATATCATACTAAACACCTCAGTCCTATAACAACGACTGGAAAGCAATCCAAATACAACTGATCGAAGAATCAAAATGGTTAAGTCAAGTATGTCATACATTCAACTTAGTTTCACACAAGAACGCTGGAAAACAATAATGAACAATGAATACAAACTCATCATAGAGCATGTCAAACACATTACCATGGTTGGGTTTAAAAGATCGTATACAACACATCATCATGACATCATAGACAAAACTCCCAAGCCTCTGGTAATACAAATTGATTGGTCAAAGCTAAGTCAAACTCCGATACCCAACAGTAAAATCACACATCATAGAAAGAGTACATACAAAAGTAACATTCATAATTCATTCTATTTTGGAAAACACACAAAGTTTAAACTTCACTATAAGTTTCCAAGTTTTCATTTTCATTTTCAAATATTACAGTTAATATTTTCGATCTCTATTAGGGTTTCAATTTCCAATTTCTCTAGTTATCAGATTCACTAAGGTTTTCTCGAGTTCACTAGAATCCCAGATGATTCAACTAATTCATATAAAGTTATTTAAACATAGTTTCAGAGTTCAATTTGTTATCAAACAAACACAAGATTCGATGTTCAAAATTAGTGTTTCAGTTTTCATTTTCCCAATGTATTATAATTACTAAGATTTTCAAATACTAAAATTTCCCTAGTATTACAAATCATTTTCATATATCTGAACCATATAAACACATCCAAGTTTATAAAAGAAAACATTAATTCTCCCAATTAATTTCTTTGAATTTTAATTTACTTTAGAATTATATTTAAATAATAAAGTAATAAATCAAATTTTCAAATAATTAAATTTCAAATTTTAACAATACTTATTAAAATTATTTATAATAATAATGATTAATTATTACCATAATAATTTTAAATTAATTAAACTTTGGAAAAACTATCCCAAATAGGAAACTTACTAAAAATAGAAACTTCAAAAAATAAAAACCCACTAAAAATAGAAACTTTCCAAAATGGAAACCTACTAAAAACATAAATTTTTCAAAAAAGAAACCTGCTAAAAATGAAAACTTTCTCAAAATAGAAACCTACTAAAAATAGAAACTTGCTAAAAATAAAAACTTTCTAAAAATAGAAACCTACTAAAAATAGAGACTTTCTAAAAATAGAAACCTACTAAAAATAAAGACTTTCTAAAAATATAAATTTGTTAAAAATAGAAACTTGCTAAAAATAGAAACTTTCCCAAAATAGCCCTGATATAGAAATCCGAACCAACTAGTCAAATTCTATAAAACTAAATTTGTTTTCTTTTCATAACCCAAAACTTGATTTAACAATTGCATATACAAAATCTCAATTTAACAATAAGGAAACAATAAATCTCAATTTAACTCTTTCACATATGTATTCAAGAATAGAGAACAATAAATCTTAACACGAGGGTTTTCTAGTTTCCAATTTGTATACAGATGTTTCCTAAGAATGATGAAGAACCAAATCCACACACAAGGTTTTCAATCATTAAATTGCTTACAAAAGTTCCCGAAAATGAAGAACAATAAATATGCAAAATAAGGGTCTCAACCCAAAAGAATTTTGGAAAAAAAAACAAAATAGACACGGAGAAGATAGGAATTCAAAGAACAGAAAACCACTGTACAAATAAACCAGAGATCCTACCTGGATCTGATGCTAAAACAACAATCACACGAAGCATGCAAAAATAATCCCCTTTCTCTAAAAACTTCCTTCTTCAAAATTCCTCCTCCAAAACCTGTGTAATTACATAGTGAGCTCTAGATCTCTGATAAAGTGTTCTCCCTTAATTTGGGGCTCTGATTGTCCAATCACATAATCTTTGATAAAGAGTTCTCCCTTAATTTGGGGCTCTAATTGTGCAATCATGCGAGGGAACTCGCTGATCAATTACTATTTATTACTTGTTATCTTTTACCTTTTTATGCACAAATTTTTTGATATTTAATTAAAATATCTTTATTAAATTAATTAGCTTTCTCTCTTTAATTTAGTTTATTATATTTTAATTTCATGCATATGCTTTATGCAATTTAATATAAATAAACTTTATTAAATAATTGCTTACTCTCTCTTTAATTAATTTATTATATTTTAATTTCATGCATAAGCTTGATGCAATTTAATTAAAATAAAATTTTATCAAATAATTGCTTACTCTCTCTTTGATTAATTTATTATATTTTAATTTCATGCATAAGCTTTATGCAATTTAATTAAAATAAACTTTATTAAATAATTGCTTACTCTCTCATATTAATTTATTATATTTTAATTTCATGCATATGACTTATGTAATTTAATTAAAATAACTTTATTGAATTTATATTTTCTCTCTTTAGTTAATTATGAGATGTTTTAATAATACATTTATTAATTCAACTAATAATATTATTCAGAGTTTATTTTTTAAAATAAAACTCTTAAATAATAATTATTAATTAAATAAATATAATTACGCCTAAATTAGAAACAAAACTTTATCTTTAAATTGAACTCTTTTATTTAATTAATTCACGAGATATTTTTTATAATATATTTATTAACTTAATCAATAACACTATTTAGAGTTTATTATTAAAAGACAAAACTTAAATAATTATCATTAAATTAAATAAATATAAATACGTCAAAAATAGAACTTTAATATAATCTTTTAAATTTAATTTTTTAATTTAATTAATTTCTCAATTAATTAAATATAATTAAATATCAAATTTCTTTATAAAATTTTCATTAAATTATCTTTTAATTTGATTTAATTATAACAGAAAATCACCACATACCCACAAAACCAAAAATGACAACTCAATTGAAGGCAAAGAACATAGTCAAACTCTAGGGTCAAAATTACGAATTCACATCACTTGACGAATTCAGATAGGTAAACTAACTTAGATACTTGTCCTATTTTTCTAGGACAAATGGGTTTAAAGGTTAGGATTTGGACTTAAGAATTTATCTCCCCTCTCTTACCATTGAGATAATGCGATAGGGTACGCTCATCCTCGCAATTTAGGGAAGTTGATACTTGGTACCTACAATCTGCATAAAATCTACGCATGTATAAACACATATATGCTAAACTAAACATGCAATGGTAGGAAGTGGTGCATCGTGTAGATCTTGACTAGCAGGTGACTACGACTCCCTTCCTTAACCACAATAGAAACACCATACATAAAGAAAATATACACGCACACCATACACATACAGTATGGGGTAAGTATCCATAAGAAAACACATATGATAATCCATCTAACTAATCATCATCACTAATTGAAATCACTGTAATAATCATCATAAAATCAACTGAATATGAAACAATATCTAATAATCTAAAAGATAGTTCTACTAATCAACAAGCATAAACTGGCCTAAAAGAGTTTGGCAATAATAATAAAATGCAAACTAGGGGCAGACACTACACATATGATTATAGGATAAAATAATCAATGTTAGGAAGTTTGATGAGTGAATTTCTTAAATGAAAATTTACTTTAGTTGTAAAAATTTAATTTATCAACAAATTCTCTTGTAGATTTCAAATTATATGATTAATGTTAACTTGGTATGTGAGTCAAACCTTACCTTTAAATTTTACTAAATAGAAAGACTTTCAAGTAATGAGGAAGAGAGGTTAGTAAGTCAATAGTGATTTCTAATAGATTAAGTCTTATTAGAAAAGGATGTCACAAATAAGATTGGAGAAAGATGTTACAAATAAGGTGGTCATGACAAAAGCAAGTGACTATAATCCAAACAAAATATCATTTCTTATAATTTTTGAAATTCACAAAATTCAACAAATTTTCCTAAATTTTTTAGTATTTGAATCTTCATAATTTGCATTTTTCTATTGTTAAACCACAAAACATGTGAAAAATCATTGTATTTTGCAAATATGAAAGATTTTTTTCTAGTACCACTTTCTCTGGAATTCAACCGTTGCCATGATAAGATACATAGGTGGTTGGTTTGGACAACTTGACATACTCACTTTGATGGTAAACATACAATGTTTCCCCAATTTTTTTATCTTGAGTTAGACACGAACAACTCTTCCTTTTGTAACGAATAAGAAAAGTGGAGGGAAAATAATAGGAAGAAGGAAAAATAGTGGTGAATTCCCAATAGCTCCTACGAACTACCATTCCCCTTCATCTTTGGCTTGTTTACGATGTTTTTCGGTCTCTATGCATGGTGAGGTCCACCCTTATAACTTCTTGTCTCTTTTCTGGGAGTCCCTTGGCTCTCTACTGGGCATTGTTGTTGATGTTGGGCATACACTGTTGTTGGCGTCTGATACTGTTATGGAGTTTCATATCTTTGTTCAACTGTCTAGAATTGTTCCTTGTCATTAGGTCAGTGAGTGAACCAACCTCTCTTATGTGCCGAGCTTTCTCCAATGGGGTTTTGTAGTATGAATATTTTTGTTAATGAAGACATTTACTTGTGTTCAAGTTTATTGTGTTGGTTCTCCAACTTCTGTCCTTCTCTCCCCAATTTGAATAATTGGGTGTTGGATTTTTGAAAGTCTCTCATTAATTCTATGATTGAGAATTTCCTTTGTGTAAAGGGTTTTTATTTTTATTTTATTTTTTAATACTTAGTGTTGGGCTGACTTTGGACATAGGAAGAACATTAAACATGCATTTAATGTAGATTAAACTTTCAAATTTTCACATCCAATTTTAGGAGGATTCTTATTATGAGGCCACTAACAAGTTTGTTGGTTTTTTTTCTTGAAAGTTGATTTCACTTTCTTCATGGGGTACCTCTATCTTCACTCACATTTCGATATACATTAATGTCTCCATGCCTCTTCGTGGAGATGCAGTTCTAATGATTGGGGATAGGCTTTGGATAGTTGGGCCTTGGATTCTTGGAAGCCCTTTCTGACTGCTATGATTGAGATTTTCTCTTGTGGAAAGGGTTTTTTTTTTGCTTTTATTTCCTTGATAGACAAATACTATAATCTTGGTGCTGGGTCAGTTTTGGGCATGTGAAGATCTCTCTCTCTCTCTCTCTCTCTCTCTCTCTCTCTCTCTCTCTCTCTCTCTCTCTCTCTCTCTCTCTCCCCCTGTGGTCCCTTGACTAAACCACTCAAGGTACATCTAGTGTGGGATGAACTTTCAAATCTTCCTATTCAATTGTAGGAGGATTATTTTTTGAGGTCATTGGAAACTTTGTTGGTTGTTTATTGAAAGTGGATTCAACTTTCTTCATGGGATAACTCTAAATTCTCTCACATTTTGGTAGTTAATAACATCTCCATGCCTTTTCATGGAGATGTGTTTCTAGTACTCGGGGATAGGCTCTAGACACAACCACTTAATTATGGAGGTCTTCCCTTTTGATCTTGTTGTTACTTTGTTGCTAGTCACTTGGCTCTTGATTATTGTTTATTGCATTAGCAAGGCCCTAATACCAGGTTTAAGAATGTTAACAACAATCACTTGATAGTTGAGGATCACATTTCCTTAGATAGTAGTTCCCCTCATGGTTTTGTTGATCTCCTTTCATGTCACGAGCCCCTTGCTAGGGCTCATCCTATACAATGCCCTCTACTTGTTTCAACAAATCATATTCTGCTTCAAATTTCTTAGGTGGTTGATGACAACAATTTACTTTGTCCTCTTTCTCCCTCTTTGTGTGATGTTGATCCTTCAGTTGGGAGCTCTCCTCTTGTTTCCCTTCTAGTGGATCTTGGATAATAGTATTGTTCAAATTGTAGCTTGTATGAGGAAAATCCATTCTACCTCTTGTTAATGTTATAGCCAGTTGAATAAACATTAAGTATAAATATATTTGTTGTTTCAAGTTTAACATATATATAAATAATATTATTCTTCTTGACTGGCTATGTTCCACCCACAATTTCTGATTGGTCTCATGTTCAACACGTATTGTTTTGACGACCATCATGCATTTCATGATTAATCTCGAGTTTAACAAGTTGAATTTATTTAGGGTGGTCTTTATTTATCATGCATGGTAAAGGGAGGAGACACATCATGAATGGACATGCCTCCCAAGTGGGAGACATGTCCATTCATGATGTGTCTCCTAAAATCTCCTTTGACTCCTATTTAATATTGTTGGTGGGGCAGCCCAAACATGTTGAATACACCAATTTCAACCAATGATCAATATTTGCAAATCTTCTATGGGGCTTATATAATTTTCCAACTAGTAATAATAGTTAAACTAGTCAAGGTGTGATAAATATTGTCTACAAACAAATATGCTTTGAGCACAAATTACTTCGTGGGTCTTAGAATAATTATCTACACACACACACACACACACACACACACGTTGAGTACTAGTCACCTTAAAAGTCATAAGAACATATATGACTTATACATTATTCTATAAATTAGTCTAGAATAAAAAAAAAATCTTTGCATATATTCAGAACAATAAAATTGAATTTGGAACTCAAATATGATCTCAAAACTCAACATGGTATTAGAGTCACGTATGAGACGATCCTAATTAGATTTATTTATCCAGTGCTCTCAAATATTCTAAAATTCCTTATCTATCAAAATGGTAAACAATACGAAGGTAGAGGATAGACTCGACAATGATTTAAATTACGTAGGATGGAAATTATGAATGAAGTTAATCCAAAAAGAGAATGACCTAAAGAAATTTATTAAAAAATATGACCAACCACCAAAGGGAAGTGATGAATTGAATAAATGGGAGAAGGATAATGCTAGAGCCATGGAATTAATTGTAAATGGTGTAAAGGATCATCTACTTCCTATTATTTCTGAATTAGACATAACACATGAAATGTTTAAAGCAGTTCAAGAAATGTTTGAAATAAACAATACCACATGAATTTGAACTCTGAAAGACAATCTCTCCAGCATTAAGATGAACAAAGGAGAATTTGTCACTTCATATTCATGAGTATAGCAAAACTAAGGAACCAACTTTCAATGATTGGTCAAATCTATGATGCCAAAGAATTAGCCATGATTACTCTAAAGGGATTGCCACCATCATGGAAAACTTTTAGACAAGGAGTATGTGCTCGATCCAAGCTTCCTAAACTTGCTAGACTCAAGGTTGATTTTATACAAGAGGAGTGCATGTTAGTGTCTCAAGATAATACTTCTACTGGAGGTGATATTCATATTCTCACCACTAAATTAAAAAAGGAAAAATGGGCAAGTAGTCTAATAGTAAACATTCACACAAGAGACAAAGAGACTACTCCAAAGTATAATGTTACAATGTGACAACTATGGGCACATTGCAACAATATGTCCTGACAAACTTAAACATCAAGCTTCCTTCACTAAAGTCAGTTTTCCAAAATTGGACTTAGAGAATTCTCCATTCTAATGAAATATCCTTAAAACTAATGTAATATTGGATTAAGAGGGAGTTCAAAATCACTTACCAAGCCTCTGAAAGTGGAACACCATCAAGGTCAAACTTAGTATGTTGTAATTATTGAGAAGAGTCTCAAGATATTTGATTGTTATACTAATGAATTGTTTTTATTATTTCATATGGGCCCTGTGCACATAATTAGGAAGTGACAACTTCCAAATGATTATCACTTGTATTTGTAGAAGTTATTGAAAGGTGATGATATTACAATAACTTAATTTCTATTATGATAGATTATATATAGCATGATGGATTAAGTTCCTTAAACAAACCATGGCCATCTATTTGTGATAATACACTTTTATGATATCTGAAGAAAAACACAATAGATGATAAACTACATGGTGGATTAATTTCCTTAGATAGACCATGGCCATCTATTGTGATAAGACATGTGTATGATGTCTTAAGTAGATCACAATAGATGATAAATTGCATGGTGGATTAAGTTCCTTTAAAAATAGACCATGGGCGTCTATTTGTGATAAGACACTTTTATAATGTTTGAAGTAGATCACAATAGATGATAAATTACATGGTGGATTAAGTTCCTTAAACAGACCATGACCTTCTATTGTGATGGACATATTATATCTAACCATATCACAATAGATGATAATTTGTATGTGTTAGTAAACATATTTGTCCTTCAGAAACAAATGTAAACGATGACTCAATATGCCCGGAAAGAAAACAAAATGTACTAACAATTGGATGAATTATCATTGATTGATAACTCTCCTCTGAATTGAGAGGTACAACTCCCTCGTTGAAAGATTTACAATGGATTAAATATTTAGATATACCTTAAACTTGAAGGCACTCAGGCATGCTAACACTCACCTATAACCATGGACTAAGTGTGATTATTAGATTTACAAACCAAAGCAAGAGAGTGAATCGATAACCATAAGATCATCTATTCAACCCCCCGCACTATAGAAGAAACAAGAAAAGTTTAAACATAGTATCTATTCTACAAGTTGCAAATTTATCAGTGAAATGACTTATAAATATACGCATACTTGACATGATATCATAAGATTATATTAAAAAATGAGAAAGAAACAATCACATGATTGGTTTCAATCAGAAAAATTAATGTTCCGACCTCAAAGATCCAATACACAAATATTCCATTTTATTTCAAGAAAACATGACAAAACAACTATAAAATCATCATGCCCCTGCTCATACAATCAAGTTTGCGGAAAAATAAAACATAAAATAAGACCTCCTATCTTTCTTCTGTTACAATCAACATTTATGAAAATATGCTCTCCCTCCTTCCTGCAGCCTCACGACTGTCGAGACTAAAAAGAAGAACCTCCGCAATGAGAAATTTTCCTCAATAAATAGTCTCCATCACCTCTTGCATCTCGATTACTTTTTTCAGTTTTAATAACTGATTCTTGGAACATATATCCCCTTTATTTTGGATGGACACCCATCGCGTATAATAAGCTGAAGCTTGAATATGAATAAATTCCCCTTTTCTTCTTTATAATATAAAGTTTAATATTTAGAAAGAATAGGTTGGGGATGTTGTCTTTACGTGACCACACATCATCAAACTCCTTCCAACACATCCTTAAATAGAATCAGGGATTTAAAAACATGTATATCTTGCACCTACAGGTTTAGATGTACACAAGGGTCCCAATGTTGCGAACAGGAGGGTTTCGAGCTCTTTCTCTTGCTATACATTATTGGACACTGCGGCGTTGAGATTACAGATTAGTGCAGTTGGATAGGTTCCATTGATCTTCAAATATCTCATTAGGCGTTGGGGATCCCAATTCCCTTTTGATGGTGGAGCTCGACTTTTATCAGACTGAATCTCTCCTCCAATCCTTTTCATCGTGATTTTGAATTTGAATTGCCTCTTCTTATCCACGAGCCGTACACTGGGGTTTTATTGATGTCTTCTCTAATAGAGCTTTGCTGATATAAAATCAATAGTTGGTTCATTTCTTGGCCCGATTCTCACACCAATTTGACATACTACCTTGATTCACGTCCTTTGGCATTATATCAAATACTTAACACATATCACTTGTCCCCTAATCGACAATTTATCAATTTCTTTGCATCTGTCTGTCGTGTTCATCTTTGTACTACTGGGTAAGCTATGACATCTGATTACATGTTTTTGGTTTTCGAGAGAAGCTGACAGTCGTAGGCAAAGATTCTAGAATAAGATTCTAGCTTCTCCCAATATGCACCTTTCCCATGTTTGGGTTGGTTTCTCATAGCGACTCGATTTGTCTTCCTGCGCAATCAAGTGACAATTGGTCAAACAATTAGAAGACCGTCTACACATTCAGACTGACTTAGTCTCTGGATTTCCTTCATAACTTGCAAGCTCGAGCATGGGATGGTGTTGGGCTTCATCGTTTCTTTCATGCAAACCCCACCTCAAATTCCAATAACTTAATGGGATGTCGCGACCTTGCCAGTGCATGCATCGAAATGCAGTCATGCTTGATGTCTGAAATCATGGAAACCCACTTGTCGCTCTTTCTTTTTGATCGAGCTTTCCACCATTACGCAGTTTCTGTGCATTCCTTCTCTGTTTTAAACCTTACCATCTCTATATGTTCCGCCTGTTGACTTACGGCTTGGTGACTTTAAACCTGATGAGTTTAGTTTGAGGCATTTCATCAAACAACTCATATCATTCTGACTTCCCTAGGTTTATGCTAAATTTATATGTTTCATTACCTAATTAATGAAACTCCACAAGCGGCAATGGTAATGCGACACAATATATTACAAAAGCCTCCATCTTCGAATGATGATTATGATTCCTATTTTCAGTGTGATTCTTAGAATTAGACATCAATGACGCCTTATATCACTGTGTGGAACTCCACAACAAGCGGTAATGGTAATGAGACACAATATATTACAAAAGCCTTCATCTTAGAATGATGATTATGATTCCTATTTTCCGTGTGATTCATAGAATTAGACATCAATGACGCCTTATATCACTGTGCTTCAATAACATCCGTCGAATTTTGTTGAGTTGCGAAGGCATCTCATATCACCACTGCTCCAAAAGGATGAAAACATATGCTTTGGATTCCCATTGATCTTTATATTTGGGCGCAATGAATTATTCCATTTGTACTAGTGATTGCCCTGATGCTTTCCTTGTTAGCACGAAAGCCCTCACATTATGCAAGATAGTTTGTTGTCATTCCCATGATCTATCAAGGTATGTGACCATGAAAAATGTGAATGTGGATCCCCAACTCTTCATTTTGGATTTCCAAGTGTTGAGAATTGTGTTTTAAAATTGTAAGTTTTTTTTTCGGAAAATTCAAGAAAATTTTAGCCAGAAAGCTTTACAATTTTTTAAGAAAATTCTAGAATTTGTTTGTGGTAGTTTTCCACATGTTTATGAGTTAGGAAAAGATGTATGAGTTGTTAAAAATGTGTCTAGTCTTTAGAACAATGTAGAAGGGCTATTTTTAGAGTGTAAACAACTCATTATATGGCTTTTATAAAGGTCTAAACTAGAAGACAAAATAATGGACGAAAATGGTATTTTTGGAATTACAAATTACAAGTGGGTAACATGTGGCATGGTTGTTTTGCCCATGGTTTTGTAAAACCAAAAATGGTTTTTTAGTGGCAAATCACTATGAAAGGAGGGCTTGGGGAGGTGTTTGAATCATTGAATTTAGTTTGCAAGATTGGTGTTAGAAGGAGTCTTTCGCAGTCCGAGTCCGAGTTTGAATTTTGGTGATGTGCTCTTATAAGAAATTGCATTGCAAGTGTATTGTAATATTTTAGATTTGAGAATACATTGTGTGGGTTTTGGAGGGTGGGGTTTTCTCTCGGAAGGGTTTCCCCACAGTAATCATTGTGTTATGCGTTCATTGTTATTTTTAATATGTTATTATGCATTTCTTGCGATCTCTGTAATAGTTAGTTGAATTTACATAATTGTCCTCTCAAAGATTAGTGTAGGTAGTGATTTCACGCACCTTAGCTTCCTTACAAGTGGTATCAAAGCATGGGTAGTTTTGGTTCTGTTTGTTGGGTTCAGGGTTTTTTGAACTAATCAAGGTTTGAGTGGGAGCTTGTGTAGAGGTTTTTATTTTTGTCTTGTAGGATTGCAAAGATAGCAAGCGCATGAGGGAGGATTGATGTAGAGAAGTTTTCTGGCACAAACTTTGAAATGTGGAAGCTGAAGATGGAAGATCTATTGATTGATTGGGATCTATGGGATGCAGTTGATGAAAAGAAGTTGAGGCCCACAGATCCAATTTCAGCTGTAGAGTATGATGTGAGAGATAAAAAAGCTAAAAGTCTCATCAGATTATGTCTTGTAGACTCTATACTGATTAATGTCCATGAAAAACCTACTGCGAATAAGCTTTGGAAGAAGCTAAGTGAGATCTATCAAGTGAAAGCACTTGTGAACAAGATTTTCTTGAGGAAGAAGTTGTTTTCCTTGAGAATGGAAGAAGGTGGATAGATTTCTGAGCATTTTGAAAGTTTTAATATGTTAGTGACTTAGTTGACCTTAGTTGGGGTGTGGATGGATGAAGAAGAAAGGTGCCAAATATTGCTACGTTGGTTGCCAGACTCATGGGACAACCTTGTAATGGCCACAAGGAGCACTTTAGTTGTCTTGAAAATGGAAGACGTTGTTAGTTCTCTACTTTCTAAAGAGATGAGAAGGAAGGTCTTTTTGAATGCCAAAGAGGCTTTGAGTGTTCGAGGAAGACCAAAGGAAAGAGGCAAGAATGAGAAGTAGCATGGCCCTTCTAAGTCCAAGAATAAGGGGAGATCAAAATCTCGTGGTAAGTCCAAGGTGATCTATTGGAATTGTGGAAAACTTGGACACTTCTGAAAGGATTGCAATGAGGAAAAGAAAAAGAAGAAGCAAGATTTTGATTCTAAGTCCGAGAAGGAAGATGGAGATGCTTTCATCGTAGCCTTGGCCACTCATGCAAGTGATAATGCATGGTTGATAGACTTAGGTGCATCTTTTCACATGACTCCTAATAAAAATTGGTTTAGTAAATATGAAAAGTTTGATGGTGATAAGGTGTATTTGGGTGATAACTCAATTCTTGATATTGTTGGTCATGGAAGTATTCATGTTAAATTTTCTGGTGGTAGAATTAGAAGATTTGATGGTGTCTTGCATATCCCGGGACTAGCGAGGAATTTTTTATCTGTTAGTAAACCAATAGATGTGGGAGTACATGTATAGTTTTTTGAAGTAGGTGTGAAAATAGTGAGAGGTGCTATGGTAATGTTGTGGTGTCCACAACACACGTCCTATTCCTTACTAAGAATGGGGACCCCCTACTTGTTTCGACTCCCAGACTCACTGTTCGAGAGTCGAGAGAAGAAATTAGTAGTATAGTTAGGAGTCTTAGAGTAAAAAAAAAAAAGAAAAAAAAGTGTGTGCGCATTGAGGTGCGGTGCGCTTTACACAAGAGGGAAGGTTATAAAACCCTCCCTCCACTCCTTGTTTGCTCATTTACACAAGAGCAAGGAGGGAGAGGTATATCTAGTCCCCCCCCCCCCCCCCCCCCCCTCCCTCTTTTTTAGTTAAGCCGCAGCGCCCATGAGGCGTGCGCGCTACGTCCTTTTTGGGTGCTTGCGTGCCGCACGAGTGGCGCCGCAAGCCATGCCCTTTTGGGCGCGCGCGAGGCGCTTGCACTGTGTTCTCACAAGTGGCGCCCACGCGCCCCTTTTGGGTGTGCGAGCGGTGGCACTTGGCCGTGCCCCTTTTGGGGGTGTGCTTGCAGCTCCCTTCGCTGCGTGTGCGGCGCCTGCGCTACTGCGCAAGTGGCGCACGTCACGTTCCCTTTTGGGCCTGCGCGCGGCTCACCCAGCCGCGCATGCGCATGCAACACCCGCACCCTAACACAAACCCTTGCGCTCGCACCCGCTCTATTAAATAATTTAAATTAAAAAAAAAGAAGAAGTCCCTAAAGGGGACTTTTTTCTTTTTTCTTTTTTTTAATGTTTCCAATGCCCATTGATTAATCATGTTTTCTTTTTCTTCCATGATGCACAGGTATTATAATCAAATGGTGTCCACATCCGGATCAACAACAAAACTAGTTGTTTACAAGTTCCAAGGCGTAACCTCGAAATCACGGTTACACAATGAGTATGCGGAGATCAAAGACACAGAATTTGGACACATGGACTTGGGAGAGTTCTTGAGAGTTTGTAACAATCCAACCGAAAGGTCATCCTTGAGATCCGCCCTAATCCATTCTGGATTAGTAA
Organism: Cupressus sempervirens; assembly: GCA_028749045.1. Taxonomy (NCBI): domain Eukaryota; kingdom Viridiplantae; phylum Streptophyta; class Pinopsida; order Cupressales; family Cupressaceae; genus Cupressus; species Cupressus sempervirens. The sequence goes on from CM053787.1 coordinate 30,925,322, forward strand.
ATGTAGCATCACATCCCGGGACCGTGCAGTCAGCTGAATTGATTATTACCCTATCTCGACATTTTGTTCTTGATGAAAGGGTGGTAAAGAGTGTCATTGGGGAATTGGTCTTGGATCTATGACCTGATAATATCGAGAGGGTTTTTCATCTACCCAGGGCCGATCAATTCATCAGACTTTTGTATGAAGCAATTGAGAGGTGGCATAAAGAGCATTACCAGGAGGCCATCAACATCATATATTCCTCATACTTCATTGAGAAACCACCTCGAGGGAAGACAATCAACAAAGTGGACATGACTCGAGGATACATGAAGGATGACATTGGATATTCAATCATCCTCCTAAGCAGAGTTATGGGATTGCCTTCAGTGAGTCATCACGCTCCATTTATGGTCAACTTCATTGAGACTATCAGACACGCAAAGATGCCACTAGATTGGGCCACCACACTTAGTGAGAACTTGTGTGACCAGTTGCAGACAGTAAAGGACAAGAAGAAGTTCTATATGACTTCTTATGTGGTGTATCTACTTGCAGCAAGGGCAACCAACTATCTTAGGTTGTACAAGAAGGGCAGTATGCAGGACCCTAATGCATGGCCGTATATAGTCTATCCTCAGTTGGTGAAGAAGAAGCTCTCACCGCAGAGCAAGGAGTACAGAATTGTGAACGATGCCTTTTTCTTTGCCATCATTCGATTCATTGAAGGGGATTATGGGAAGAGGTTGTCTGATGAAGCCAAGACGTAGATCACAGCTCTCGGTGCATATTTCATCTAGTTTCGGACATTCACATACATTCGGGTTGGTGCTGCATCCATCCATCCAAAGAAACTCCCAAGATACCCAAGTGACAAGTTAGTTCTAATGAAAATATCCCGACAGATTGAGTCAACATATGAGAGGATCAAAAGACAACGGAGGCCTTGTTGGGATTGGCCTTTTGTAATAGGAGCATACCAGGTAAAGAGAAAGTAGGATATCCCAACTTTCGAGTGAGAATGGGAGAATTATCCTCTTGAAGAATATAACTCTCCCAGACCTTTCTTCGACAATGTTGGTAAAGTGGAAAACCTGGCAGGAAAAGAGTTCTACCATGAGGACGCCATTGAAGATCATTGGATGAATGCCACAAATGACTACAATGTTCGTGTCAGAGACTATTGTAGAATGACTTTGTATTTAGCAGAGAAGGCTCTCCATTTGACCATCTTGGATGAGATTAAGCTCCAGGACTCGCAGGACCTACTGGATCCCCTATTCAATACAGATAAAGTTGGCGAGAAGCCCATTTTGAATGCAGAAATTGATAGAGAGGAAGGAGATGATATTAATCATCGAGTGAGAGATGTCATTAGAATGACAAAGAGTTGGATCAAGAAACCCTTTCCACTTGATCCAATTCCAGATACAGTGATATTCCATGCACATCCTCGCCCAGAAAGGGGAAAGGGAAAGAAAGTCACAGTTCCTATCTTTGCGCTCCAATCTCCTATCAAGTCAGAAACAATCTACTAGCTAGATCGTCTAGTGGGATACTAGCATCTTCCAGGGAAAAAGGAAAAGAGGAATAGAGCCTCTCCTTAGAGGTTTCAGGTAGAACATGTTGAAGAACAGGCCCTTTCCCAGCGACAGGAATCTAGTCCCCAAGAGCCCCAAGATGGTGGAGCTTCTCATATCCAGGTTGAATTTCCACTGCCTCCTATTTTGTCAAGTCAACAAGAAGAAGGAGAAATTCCAGAGACATCCATTCATCCAGTGCATGAAGATCCCGCTTCTCCTATGATTCCACAGAAAGAAAAGAGGATCAAGGTTAGAATGAACAAGAGGCAACGAGTTTGTAAAAGATTAGTGCCTAATCCATCTATTCCTAAAACATTCCCAAGGAAGAATCAGATGAAGGGGAAACAGAGTATGATGAAGAGGAGGAGCAAGTGCCTCTACAAAGGAGAACTTGGCTGGCCAAAGCCACAGAATTGGAAAGAAGGAAGAGTGTCACAAATACCCCACCACCCACCCAAGCTGAAACGGTAGAACTCTCTTCTTCAGAAGATGAAGTACAATGATGGGTGAATGAGCAGAGGGAACTAGGTGATGATGTTCTCTCCATCCCAGATTTTGATTTCATGCCAGTGGGTACAGAATTGGTTGGAGATAAGATCAGAGATACCCCTACAAGTGAACTTCAACAACAAGATTGGACGCAGATGCCACCCGAGACACAAGGTCCTCATCTCACTCCCCCATCTTCACTCCAGGTTATGATGGTAGATAAGGTTTCAGGAGCGCCTCCATCTCCGAGTTCAAAAGAACATGTTCAGAAGGAATTGTCATTACAAGGAGAACCAAAACCAAGGGTTATCGATGAGCCATCAAAAGAGGCACATATAGTAGAATGTATACAACAACCTTCTCAGGAAGTTGAGGATCAAACTACGAGATCTACAGAAATCGAGACTACAGAAGAAGAAGCCTCACAACAGGAGACTCCAAGCAAGAGCGATAGAGGGAAGGAGGTAGTTGAACACATCCCTTCATCATCCAGATTCAAGGTTATAGAAAGACATATTCCAAGATGGTTTCAGACGGAAATAATCAGAAGTGCCAAGCATCAATTATGTGCTTCAGAGGATGATATTTGTGACATTGTGGAGATTTTGAACAAGCCTGAGTCTCCATTACATGATGCAACACCATTTGCATTCATTACTACTACCCAAAACCAAGACTTATTTGCACAAGTGGCTCACCCTCCAGAAGGCACAGATGCAGAAGCTGTTAGTCTTGAGGACTATGAAGTAAAAGATATTATGTTAGGAAAGCCTACATGGGATACATCCCGAAAGATGATGGCTATGGGAGTCAAGGAGGTTCTCAGCCATATGGAATAGGATGAGATTGAAATCAAAACAATTCAAAGGCAAGTTGAGATCTTAAAGGGATATCCAGCTGAAGTTATTGGTCCTCTTGATTTTGAACGCCCTAAGGAGACTCTGAATACCATTCTTAGAGAAGGGGAAGGTGTACGATTCAATCCATTTTTGAGAGCTTGTCAGCATTGGCGAGACAACCTTGAGGATAGGGGTGTTACTATAATCATAGGAAGTTTGAAGTTATTGCATGCTACACAAGAGAATGTTGATAAGATCGTGGCAAATTTGAGGCAAGACTTCATTATCATGGATGAGGTACGAGCATGGAGTAAGGATTTACAAACTCTATAAGCCATAAAAGGGAAAAGGTACCGCATTTTGATTGATGTATATACTGGAGAGGAGTTAGACATGATAGATGATTGGATAGAAAAGATTGCAGATGGAAATGAAGTGATGGAAACATTGCATGATGAGATACATAGGCTCAAGGACCAAGTCCGAGAGTGAATTTTGGAAGCAGAAAAGTTGTATAGTGATGCATGCTTGGACATTTTTGAAGATGAAGAATGAGAGAAACTGTTGCCAGTTGAGGTAGTTGTGGAAAATTTCAGAAAAACTTTAGAGGAAGCAGCGAGTGATGAAGACATCAGACAAGCCTTAAGGACAAAAGAAGCACTGTCAGAGTTGGACACCAAACTCGAAGATTTTGCAGAAACTCGAATTGAGGTGGACAACTACAGATAGAAGGTCAAAGACAAGTATGAGGCTTTGGATCTTCCAGATGCTGCTAAGATTACTGAGATTATAAAGAAATTCAAGGGCAAACATCCAAACATAGCTTTGGGATAAATATGAGCAAAACCCAGATGCCAGAATTTCAATTTTGACACTTAATAAAATTTTGAAATATTGACCCAGTCGAGGTCCTCAACTCCGTAGCTCTGCAGCTCTGCAATTTAGAGGTGCATCGACAATTGACTGCCAGCTCCAAAAATAGCACTTTCCATGCATCAGGAGCACATTCTGATGGCAAGTTAACTCTGACACATGCCTAGTGAAGGGCCAGTTTCTATTTTTGACGCCTCCAAGCACTTCCAATTCGACTGATGGGTTCCTCCTACTTTCTCTCTCATGCTTTCTCTATTTTTGACATGTAAAGGACTCATGCATCCAATTAATGAATAAAATATGAATGGAGTTCCTCTAAGCACCAGTTAGATTGTTAGTTTGTATATATTTAGTTTGTTTAAATGTTTTAAAAGCATTTTATTGCATCAAGATATCTCTCACTCTCAACACAAATTGAGGAGACGATTTCTTATAAATACCCCATTGTAAAATGTAAGAAGGGCCGCCGTTATTATGCAATAAACTTATGCTTTTGGTGCTAGCATTCAGAGTGTAGTTATTCTTGCTTGAATATGTCATTGTTTTGTAGATTTTATTCATGAGATTGTGATTGAGCCAAAGGTTTATTGTGTTGTTTCTGGATGTGCGATCTTTTAGTTCCGGTGTTTGCTACAAATATATGAATTTCGCTGACGTAACAAGCTTGAGAAGAGATCACCCGATTGTGTCTACATAGCTTTTTGTCTCGCATGAGCGCACTTTCCGTGGCCTTGCGATTTGATGAAGAGTGAAACATCATTCGATTTGTTAAAGTTTCTCACCGACGATTGCATTAGTGGATTCTAGGAAGCGCTGCTCCTATTTTCATTGGTTTCTTATTGATTTCTTCGAAGGCTTAACTCGCAACGTGTTGTGTTGTGTAGCTTATGTCCGTTTAGGAATTTCAATTTCAAAGTCATTTGATTTCATGTTATTTGCTTTTAGTTTCATTATTTGCTTTGCTAACCCCCTGTTAGAATAGGACCTCATAGTAGCTACATTGTTAGAGTTACATTCATTAAAAAATAGAAAAATAGAAAAATATTGTTCTTTTGGTGTGATATTTTGAGACAACGAACATATTTTACTTCAATTCCAAGATAAATGACTTTTTTTTAGAACTAGCAAAGGCCTCCTCGTGAACACACACATTTATCTTCTACTGAGCAGATTTTGGTACGTCGCAAGACAAATACTGAACCTTGGAGTGGATCCTTAAAAAGATTTGCTTTTCAAGAGAGGAATTACACTATGGATTCCTGCCATTGACCTCGTGCAAAATGAATGCCCAACAGGTAATAGCAAGAGGAAGTAGATTGGGTACATTGTACCAGCTTGATGCATGCACAGTTGAGTGCAATGGTACTTCTGATAAGATTGTGAAGAGGACTACTTTGTTGGAGAAGGAGAGGGTTTCTCTTTAAACAGATGGTCGTGGTTTTTGGGTACCCAAGGATGCTTTATCTACTGAATCAAAGTTATCTGCAGAGAAGACTATGTCATGGCACTGGAGACTCAGCCACAGAGGTGAGAAAGGTGTATGAACCTTAAAGAATAAAAACCTTGTTGATGGGTTAAATGACTGCAATCTTGATTTTGATTTTTGTGAGTATTGTATCTATGGTAAACAAAATCGCGTTCAGTTTTACTCAAGTTCTCATAAGTCCTCATGTATTTTGGATCTAATCCATTCGGATGTACTTGGTCCAATTGATGTTCCTTCTATTGGTAGATCAGTTTATTATGTTTCTTTCATTGATGATTTCAGTAGAAGAACATGGGTTTATTTTCTTAGAAGTAAAGCTGAAGCTGTTAGTTGTTTCAAAGAATTTAAAGCAATGGTTGAGTTGTAGACTAGAAAGAAGATAAAGTTTTTGAGAAGTAATAATGATGGTGAATATTGCTCCAATGATTTCAACACATTTTGTAAAGATTGTGGTATTAAAAGAGAGAAGACAACTCTGTATTTTCCACAATAGAATGAAGTTGCATAAAGAATGAACATGACATTGATGGAGAAGGCTAGGAGTATGCTAAGTGGAGCTAGATTGGAACAAAATTTTTGGGCTGAAGCTATAACCATTGCTTGCTACCTGATAAACATGTCTCCTACATAAGCTTTTGTTGATAAGACACCAATGGAAGCATGGTTGGGCCACAAGCCTTCACTTAGACATCTGAGAGTTTTTGGTTGTGAGGCAGAAGTGGACAAAATTGGACAACAAAGCTATCAAATGTACCTTCATCAGATATAGTTATGGTGTGAAAGGGTACAAGTTTTAGGGTCCTATTGCACAAAAAGTATTTTACTCTAGAAGTGTTATTTTTAGAGAAACTGAGCCTTCATCAGTTATAGTGCAACTAGAATAGATACAAGAAAAGAACGATGTGATTCAAATTCCTGCTACACTTGAGAAAGTTGAATCGAGGCCCTTAGAAAGACAAGTTGTTGAATGAGTTCTGACTCATTGGAGGAAGAGGGAGAACTTGATCATGAACCTGAACTTGAACATGAACTAGATCTTGTTCAAAGGTCTAGTAGAAAGAGGAAAGCACCCGAAAGGTATGGATATTCTTTTGATGATTGGAGGTGTATATTTTTCTTTGAATGCTAATATTGATTAACCGAATTCTATAGAAGAGGCTCTTGGTATGAATGATTCTGAGTCCTGGAAGATAACCATGGAAGAAGAGATGACAACTCTTAAGAGGAATGACACATGAGAGTTTGTACCATTGCCTGAAGGACGGAAGCCTGTTGGTTGTAAATGAGAATTCAAAAGGAAGATGGGTTTAGATGGAAGCATTGCGAAGTATAAAGCACGATTGGTTGCAAAAGGTTACTCCCAAGTTGCAAGAATTGATTATGGTGAAATTTTTTCTCTTGTAGCAAAAATGACATCCATTCAATTTTTACTTTCTATTGTAACAACTTATGATCTAGAAGTTGAGCAGATGGATGTGAAGACAACTTTCCTTCATGAAAATTTGGAGGAAGAAATTTATATGACATAGCTAGAGCACTTTGTGGTGAAAGGTAAAAGTCATTTGGTCTGTAAATTGAAGAAATCCTTGTATGGTTTAAAACAAAGTCCTAGGATGTGATACCAGAAGTTTGATACATATGTATTGAGTTTGGGATTTGTGCGATCTAAATCTGATCACTGTATATACTACAAGTCTGATGGTGATTATTTCTTAGTTATTGCCTTATATGTTGATGACATGTTGTTTATTGGAAAAGGAAAATGTTTGATTGTAGAATTAGAATCTCAGCTCTTAGCAAAGTTTGAAATGAAAGATCTTGGTGCAACAAGGTACATTTTGGGAATTGAGATTATAAGTGATAGACAAAACAAAAAGCTTTGGCTAGGCTAGAATAAGTATGTTGGTAATATTCTAAGAAGATTCAATATACAGGATTCCAAACTATTGAGTGTTCTTGTTACTATGGGAACAACGCTTTCTAGCTCACAGTGTCCTTCATGCCCACTAGAGATGGAAGAGATGAGTTGAGTACCGTATCAGAGTACTGTTGGAAGTTTTATGTATGATATAGTCTGTACAAGACCAAACATTGCCCAAGTAGTGGGAGTACTTTCCTATTATTGTCTAATCTAGGAAGAGCACATTGGGATGCAGTAAAAAGAGTTTTCAAATACTTGTGGGTTACCTCAGAGTACTCTATATGTTTTCATAGAACATGATATGAGCATTCCTTAGATATGCAAGTCTATGTGGATTCAGACTAGGCTAGTGATATTGATATAAGAAGATCCACTAGTGCATATGTGTTTATATTATTCGGTGGTGCAATCAGTTGGATGAGCAAGCAACAAGCTGTAGTCGCTTTGTCCACTGTAGAGGAAAAGTATATGACAACTATTCATGCTTGCAAGGAAGCCATTTGGCTTAAGAGACTGTGTTTAGGTATAGAATTCAAACAAGATGTAGTGACAATTTATAGTGACAATCAAAATGCAATCTATCTAGTGAAGAACTCGACATTTCATGCTAGGATCAAGCACATCAATGTACAATATCATTTTGTGAGAGATATGGTCGAGGATGACAAGGTGAAGCTGGAAAAGGTGGAGACTTTGGTGAATGTTTCTGATGCATTAATTAAGCCTGTGAACATAGATAAGTTCAAATGGTGTTTAGAGTCTATGGGCCTCTCGGCCCTTAGCAATTAAGTCCATGACATTGTGGATCCCCTGACTCTTGCAAGGTGTTCGAAAAGTGGGAGAATGTTGAGAATTGTGTCTCAACCTTGCAAGCTTTTTCTGGAGAACTCTACAAAATTTTAGCTAGAAAACTCCAGAATTTTTTTTAGAAAATTCTAGAATTTGTTTGTGGTAGTTTTCCACATGTTTATGAGTTGGAAAAAGGTGTATGAGTTGTTAAAAATGTGTCTATTCTCTAGAATAATGTAGAAGGGCTATTTTTAGAGTGTAAACAAATCATTATATGACTTTTATGAGGGTCTAAATTAGAGAACAAAATTATGGACGAAAATGGTATTCTTGGAGTTACAAATTACAAGTGGGTAACATGTGGCATGGTGTTTTGCCCATGGTTTTGTAAAACCACAAATGGTTTTCTAGTGGCAAATCACTATAAAAAGAGGGTTTGGGGAGGTGTTTGAATCATTGAGTTGAGTTTGCAAGACTGGTGCTAGAAGAAGTCTCTCTGAGTTCAAGTTGTGGTAATGCGCTCCTATAACAACTTGCATTGCAAGTGTATTGTAATCTTCCAGATTTGAGAATACATTGTGCGGGTTTTGGAGGGTGGGGTTTTTCTCCCATAAGGGTTTCCCCATGGTAATCATTGTGTTATGCATTCATTATTGCTTTTATTATGTTATTATGCATTTCTTGAGATCTCTGCAATAGTTAGTTGAATTTGCATAATCGTCCCCTCAAAGATTAGTGTAGGAAGTGATTCCACACACTTAGCTTCCTTACAGTATGTAGAGATGGACACATGTTCTCTATGTTGTTAGTTAGTGTGAGAGAGATGTATACTTGGCATCTTCACCATATGTCATATGCTTGGTGGCTCATGTTCCACATGTGCTCGACGGTGAATATAAGCATCTTCAATGTCGATGCTATGTCCTCTGCTATGATATAGGCCTCAAGCCAGACTCCTAGGGTATTTGGAAACCATGATCTTCGCCATTTGTCTTAGGGTCTTTGTTTGGAGTCCGGTAACTCGGTTACACCTTTCATGATATGAGTGAAACAAAGCAAAACCACTAAATTAGAATCTTGACTATTCTATGCATGGGATTATGTCTCATGTGTCCATGTATTCTTTACCTCTCAATGAGGATCATCTTATAGTCAATGTCTACCTTGCCTTTCATTTACACACGAATGAGTTCAATTGGTTAGGTCTGCTATGGAGGATCCAGGATATGGTAATGTTACTCGTGCTCTTTAGGGAGGAGATTGTGAGTGTTTACCCAAACATCTTTTATTGCTACCGTCCACTTCAAATGCACTTTATTTTGAGACCCAAAATATAAAGCATTCAAATCTTCCACATGTAATCATGTTATCACCAACTGGACAATTTTCATCTTCATTAACCCTTCAGGTCACATGGCCTCATTATCTTCTTGGGCAACCAAAAACCTGATGCTTCTGAATTCGAACCTATGCTTCAGGGCTTGGACCACTTCAATTTTTGTCTTCAATCTGTACCTTTGTATCTGAACTCCCAAACATATGAATTTGCATGTTTGAACTTTTGAACCTTGAACTTTGAACTTGAACCTCTAAACTTTGAGGTTAAAAGTTATGGTTCAATGTATCCTTCAAAGACTGTCTTCTTCACAAGTCAGAGTTTACAAAATCGTCTTTACCAATAAAAACCAACTAAAACATCAGGACAATCTAGGCATTCCTTCCATGGGGTGAATTCTCAAAGTTTAAAACTCGGGAGTTGAAAGCGTACTTACAATATGGTAGGTTAAATTCTTTAAATAGACCATAACCTTTCATTATATTATGATGAGGTTCCTAACTAAGAGTGGGTGTTAATGTTATAGTCAATTGAATAAACATCAAGTATAAATATATCTGATACTTCAACATATATATAAATACTATTACTCTTCTTGATCGACTATGTTCCACATGTGATTTGTGATTGGTCTCATGTTTACTATGTACTGTGTTTTTGACCATCATGCATTCTGTGATCAGTCTTCAGTTAAGCAAGTTATTTTATTTAGGGTGGTCTTTATTTATTGTGCACGGTAAAGGAAGGAGACACATCATGAATGGACGTGTCTACCAAGATCTCCTTTGACTCTTATTTAATATTGTTGGTGGGTGTGAGTGTTAAATATGGGCCTCTAATTCAACCACACACTTTGACATGATCATTGTTTGTCAGTAACATCCCAAAATGATCATGAGATTATTCATCCGACGTGTCTACACAAGGCGATCTATTGCCTTCTAACTAGATGAGGTTTTACTATATGCTCTTAGAATTGAGAGTTCAGTAACCAGACCAAACTAGTATGAATGATTTGAATGAATGCAAATGCAATATTAATATATGTTTTTGATATTTTTGTATGCAAAGATATGAATTAATCTAGATGATATTCAAATTACTTTTAAGACCAATGCTAAGCGAATTAAGCTAAATGAGTGCATTGTAATCTAAATGATGAGCATGTAAAAGCAATATAGATTTGAATGCAAAATGCTCGAGTGATCAATCCAACAATGATTCAATAATCTTCACTTGCATCCTCATCAAATGAGAGGCCGAGGGTCTCTTTTATAGAATCTTGGACCCAATCAACAAATGGATATAGATAAATTATTCGTGGTGGATTTATCTATATCTATAGATTAGGTCCAAGATTCTATAAAAGAGACCCAATCAACATTATGAGATATAGATAAATCCACCACGAATAATCAAGCAAGGCGACTTGTTGCCTTCTATCTAACACGAGTATGGTGGTCTCAGAACCAAGAGCTTCAGTGACTATAAGACACTGCTAGAATGAAAGATTTAAAAGAATGAATGCATCTATATTTTTGTATTTTTAATGCAAGTATGAATTAATCTAGAATGATATGCAAAGAAAGTACTAATCTAGATAAGTAAATGTAGTTCTAGTTTAACATGAATGCTCCTAAAAGCTAGAATGAGAGAAAAATAACCAACAATCTAATAAATTTAATGCATAATAATCTAGCATGAATTCAACATAATTTTAATTACTAAAAATGCACACCCTAGAAATGAGAGGTAGAAAGCCTCCTTTTATAGAAATCCATAACAAATCAACAGTCAAGATTGAAATTGATGAATGATAGAGATCAAATGATAGTTGAGTTCGAATGGAAGTTTTTATTTGAGAGAGAAGCTTTTGAGAGTTTTTAGGAAACAAGATTTATCTGAGAGCTAGTTGACTAATTTATTTCCCTTTCTTTTCAAGTTAACTCAAAGTTTCCATTTTTTGAACTCAAGATGAGATCTTTGGAAGACATTTGAGGATTTAATTAAATATTATCTCATATTTGATTATTTTTTCAATTAATGAATTATTTAAATTCAATAATTAAAATGAGATATATTATTTAATTCCTTTTCTAAAGTGGTATTTAGTTAAAAGGGGAGATTTAATTTAATTTAAGTGCTAGGACTTTATTATTAAATCATTTCGATCAAAAGGATTATTTGGCCATATTAAGTCAATACATAGAAATTAAATAAAAGTGTATGATTGATGTAGATTAAGGGTTTTCTGCATTTGACACTCAGGTCAAGTAAAGATGATCAAAACCAGAAATGCCTAGTACACCAGGACTTAATTGGTCAAGAAATAGATGTTGTAAGATTGATGCACCAAAATTGGTTTGGAATGCCAATGTGCCAATTTAGGGGTATTACAGTGGGGCAGTCCAAACATGTTGAATACATCAATTTCAACTAGTGATCAATATTTGCAAATCCTCTGTAGGACTTATATAATTTGCCAGCCAGTGATAGTAGTTAAACCATTCAAGGAGTGATAAATATTGTATACAAACGAATATAATTTGAGCACAAATTGCTTCGTGGGTCTTAAGAGTATATATATATATATATATATATATAGAGAGAGAGAGAGAGAGAGAGAGAGAGAGAGAGAGAGAGAGAGAGAGAGTCTATGACTTTACTTATACATTGTTCTATAAATTAGTCTATAAAAAGAAAAAAACCTTTGCATATATTCAAAACAATCAAATTGAATTTAGAACTCAAATCTGATCACAAAACTTAACACCTCTTCCCACACTCCTTATGTTTTGAAAGGGGTTTTCATTGCATAAGGTTAGAGCCTTTTTTTGGGTAATTCTTGCTTCGATAAAAACATCTTTTGTCTTTACTCATTTTTCTTGTCTCATTGCTTGTGAGAGTATTTTGTTTTGTTCCTTTGATTATTTTTATTGTAATGGGTTTGAGATCTTTCTTGAGTTTATTTAATCAAGATAAGGTCGAAGAAAGAAAGAAATGACAATAAAAACAAGAAAAATCCAATACATTGGTTTAACAAAAGGACAAGGTGAGTGGAAAAACAAGCTTCATTGAAGGTTAATACAACAAACAACAACACATAACATATGGGTCTGGTAACTTCCTAGACCATTAGTCAAGGTCTTACAAGTTCCGATTGACTCAGGTTTAATGTTTTTAGGTCTTATAAGAACCTTCCTTGTATGCATGGTGAATGTGTTATTATTGTTATCTATATTGAACTTCAATAACAGCTTCATGAAGCCCAACATTGTGCTAATTTTATGGAATTTGACAACTATAAACTTTGTAACTATAGTATCCCCTAGTTACCAATTTCACAAAAATAAAGCACAATCTTATAATTGAGAATCTTTTTAAAATGCAAATTCGATCTTCCTTGGTTAAAGATGCTTACATCCATGTTTAGGTGGTGTTGATGCTTTCATTTGGATAGGTAAAGGAGATTGCACTTGGCACAACTTAATGATTAGTGGTGTTGGAGGAGGAGATGACTTGCATTTTCTCTTTGAGTCTTTTGGTCTTGCCATTGGTTTGTGATCATCTATTGTTGTCGTGCTTAATGTTTTTGAACAACAATATGTGATCTTAAAATGAGGTCTTCAAAGAAGTAGAGTCACATCAAAGGTGAGAGAATTGAGCAGCAAATAAGCTCTTTTTGAAGCGAGTTAGTTGAAGTTTGCAAGTCAGTGTGATTTGATTTTTGCCACACCTTTTATGTAAGTGATTATTGGTAAACTTGAGTTGTTTCCATTGACATTGATCATGAAACATGTATGTTTTTCCATTGGATTGTAAAGGTCTGGAGATTTTTTGCACATCAATGGTTTGTTTGGTGTGTTTAGTTATCCTAGAAGATGGTATTTTTGAGTAAGATAGTGGATTACACATTGCAAGAGTTTTTGTATCGGTTGTACATGTTGGCGTGAATTTACTAATGGTTAGTTGGATGTGATTACCAACCAGCTCATTCCATCTACAGTGACTGGTTCTTGGCCTTTCCATTACTTGTATTTGACACAAAGGCTATGAAAAACAGGGGAGACTATTGGATGTTAAGTCCAGCTCTTCAGTTCATCTTCCCCTCCCTCTCCCTTCGTCTTCTCTTGAAGACTATTGTTTATATATAAAAGGAAAACCTTATGTAATCAAGTTGCAATGAATGATAAAGTTTGATGCTCTGCTCTCGCATGGATACAGCAAAATCGGTCAACCACATAGAAATTCTTGTGTCTCTGTATATTTTTATGGTTCTCAATTTGCTCTACTTGTTTGACAATTATCCTATTGATGCCAAAACATTAAAAAATTAATATATTTCACTTTCATGCAACTTATGATTTCGTGGCAGGTTACTGTTTACTTTTCTGTGTTAGATGCTTTAATGTCACAGATCTGTTAAATAAAGGCAGCCAGCATGCAATCCAGATGATTTCACTGCCATCCAAAATCAAGGACTTCACATTGCATGAGATTAGACTGGGCCTTTAGGTGCTGAACTTATTACAAAGGTCACAGAAACATGTGAGTAGGCATAGACAGTGAAGCAAAAAACGTTATTCCCTAAAACTATTAGATTAACAATATGGAATTATCAATAAAGTTGTCAATTAGAGTTGAATTTAATAGATAGTATATTCTGAATATATGAAGAAAGATTATATATTTGGAGTAATCATCTACCCAGAATCTAGAGATATCTTAAATAATCAAGTGTAAGCTCCGATTAATGCAGTACTATGATATTCATATTTTTCAAGATCATTTATATATCTGGAATAATCATCTAGCTAGAATCTAGAAATATCTTAATAATCATCTAGCTAGAATCTAGCTAGAATCAAGATCATCCATTCAGGTTCACTAGCTTACGCACCCAATTAGAAAGGCTTTCCAAATTGAAAACATATATGCTTGATTATTATTTTGCAGCACTCAACATGGAATAAAATATGCTGCTTGCAAAGGAACAGAGAGAAAAATAGCACCAAGTTTTCATCCACCCAACGATTCTCCATCTTGTGTGCACTTACCTTTGTGTACTGCTATAGGTTTATTGCTTGTTTACTACCTTTTCGTAGCATCTAACATAAGGGATATATAATTTCTGATTTCCTTTGTGCTAAATTGGCTTGTACATCCAATTAAATTATATCAACTTTTTTTTGAAGATGTCTTCTGTTCAGTTCCAAATAGATTCTCCAGGCTTGATTTGCCTATCTTCATTTATGATCTCATTTAAAAGTGATTGCAAATCATTGTGTAATTGTCGCCAATATTTTCATAAAGCAAGCAGATTAGAGGGAAATGTCTCTCATACTCTATTTCATTTGAGTTATAGTCATACAAATCCTAGAAATACTTTGTTCACATGAAATATTTGTATGGATCTAACTAATGCTATCATCATGTGGTTATTCTAATTTGGTTCTTAGTTTTGCAATCATACTTCTCTTCCACACGAGCCTCACAACTTTATTCAGGTAATTGTGATGACCTAATTTAGGAATAATGATGTTCTTAGCAAAATTCACTATAGACAATAAGTTCTAACTAATTATGTTGAGAACTCTTGAAACATACGGTGGTGAATTGAAGATGACATTTTTGCTTGAACATAGGTGGATCCATGAATCCAAGAACGCCAAGCCTATGGAACTGAGCCAACTGTTAAGGTAATCACTCCAGTTAGTCATACAAAGTAACCTTAAATGAGTATGATCAGGATTTTAATTTTTACGCCTAGATTAGCCTTCTCCTTAAAAATGACATCTAATTTGCAGTCAAAATTTAGTATAACATGTTGTGCACACATTTTGGTGCCTTTCACATTTTCAATATAATTATTTTCAGCCCTAGATGCCAAATGCCCTTAAATTTTTAGGTCAGTGGATATCTCCTAGCGAGCAAATTTCAAACAGTTGGGAAAGAAAGACCATGACTGTATCAAGTAGCAAGTATAGCTTAACATCTTTTGCACGATGGAAGATTCACACTAAAATGGTATTTGCCTCAGCAAAGAAGTACTATGGTACAGGGTGCAGTTTTCTAAAATTCAAAATGAGGATGCAAAGTCAATCATTTCTTCATCAGAAGTACAACTGTGTGAGCAGCAATGCTTCGATTCTCACCAAGGCTATCAACCTTCTCGTGAGTCTTAGCCTTGAGATTAATAACAGAGGGATCAGCTCCAAGAAATTTACATAAATTGCTTCGAATAGCTTCCTTATGAGGGCTCACCTTTGGCCTCTGCAAAATCAGGGTTGCATCCAAGTTCCCAAGATCATACCCTGCATCATGCATAAGCCTCACCTGTTCAAAATCATATCACCACAACCACCCAACACACATTATCATAAGTTTTGATATCTATATCAAGCTAGACTTGGGACAAAATTTTAAGAAAATAAAACATAAAGGAGCATCACCTAGATCCAATGAGTGCTAAGTGTTCCATTTATTCTCATGAGAGATGGATTCATGTTGAATCACTACTCATGAAACATGGGTCAATGAGTTTGACTCAGGATCACACAGTTAAATCCTGATAGCAATATCACAATAAAGGAGAAAGCCAAGAAATTGACAGCTTCTAATGTGATTAAGGCTACCATTACAGTTCTTGGCTTGTCATCCTGGTATTGATATTTACTTCATCAGAAGAGAAATCCCTTGATGTTCAGCCCTTCAGCTTACATAGATTTTGTCAAAAAGAAGCAACATCAAGTGCATTTACCAAGATTTATTAGGACAATGGTTCTCTTTCAATCTATACTTACATCTCACATCTAATTTCCATTAATCCCTAACAGGCTAATAGTTTCAGCTATATCACTCACTAGTCATGGCTAATTGTTTGCAAGAGCATAGGAGAAATCATATAATAACCTTCATGAAGCTGAGCCATAGTTGAGAATGACCAAAGTAGTATCACTCTATCACAATTTACTTAATGGTTTCCATCAGGCAGCGTGAAGGGCCTCTCTCTCTCTGAATGCTGTTTAGTTTGTGCGTAAATGAAAATCATATAAATTGAACTTGGAAGCATCAGTAAGCAAATTCCACTGGACAACTGTTACAAGAAACCCAAACCCCTCTGTTTCTATATTATGCAAAACCAGAAAAACATATACATACCGCCTCCTTCAAGAAGACCGAAGAATCCGCACCTTGCCATTTGGGATCACTGTCAGGGAAAAGCTGCCCAATGTCTGGAAGACCCAGTGCTCCTAGAATTGCATCAACAACACAATGAAACAGTACATCACCTGCACTTCAATGCATTTAGACTTTTAGACAAGTCCAATTCACTCTAGTTGAAAGTGTAACATAAGAAAAAGTTAAATCCACAGTATTGATTTTTTTGACAATATTTGAATTAAACCGCCATGACAAAACAAGGGCTTATATGTTGTAAGAAGAACAAGTCATTTGTGAGGCACTATGGAGAATTGCTCTGAAGGGATAGGTTGCCACAGTCTTGTTTCCCCGAAGATGAGGCAGGTTGCTCAAAACATTGACAAAAGCTTAAATAGCTTATCTCCAGTTCATCAAGGTATGCTTCAACAATTCTAGAGCATGTTAATCTATTTTGAGTACTTTTGCATCGTGTTACAGAGTTTCTGTTATTTTCGCTCTTCAAGTTGTGACACACTATTAGCAGGCTATTTCTAGAAGCTTGTCCAAGGAAACAAAAAATATAAAGAACCATGTCCAAGGGCACCCAGTAGCACAAGGATAAGATCTCGTTACAGTGGTTGGGTATGTATGTTTATTGATATTTAATATTAAAAAAATTGTGAGATAAGGAAGGTGCATAAGGCACTACATGCAGAATACACTTTGTCACAACAGCCTTTGGCAGCCAATCCTCGATTCTGTTACGAACATGTTTTCATCACATTATAAGTTTATATTACTGACACATATTTTGAGAATCTCATGCCATTGGTATCTTGGCCCTATTTCAGGGTTATACTTGCTTAACTGGCCTAAAGTCTTTTTAATGGCAGGCTTGTAAGACAAAAGTGATAAACCCAACCTTCGCACCATATTGGTATCCATTCTTTTAAATTATACAAGGAAAAAATCTGGATGAGCAAAATCAATACCTCGGAATGATAACCTGCAATACAAAACCCACTTTTACGAAAACTGAATATTTTTTTGGCTGAAAAAAAATTTCAAGGCTTAAGTGCGACTGTATGCTCTAAAATAAACCTCATCATTTCGCCAACAGCCATTCTTTGTCTTGGTGACATACATATAAACATACATATGCAGATCGTGTATAACTTTTAAGGATTTAAATGATGTTTAACGCATAGAATGGTTGCCAAACATTCCACCTAAAAGGGAAAGGAAGACGAAACATAGGATTCCCTGTAATTCTGTAAAAATACGATGGATATATTTGCATTTTAGATAAAAATAGCAAATGTTTCTTTCTGAAAATTTGCAAATTCGATAGTGCAGCTGTTCATATTTAATATGAAAACAGATAATTACAACAAAAAATTACATATGTGCAAATCCCAATGCTAAATATTGTGGGGTTACATGAAATCTCCCATTTTTCGTTTGGTCTGAAAACAGTTAAAAAAACACAATGAGATGACCAACATAAATTAACAAAGGAAACTAAATATACAGCAGAGAAATACATGAACACAAAAACCGCTTACCATCTGAGTGAGCATCACAGCCTCTATCATGTGGAATACTGATTCCTCCTATAATCAGTGGCAGCCCTGGTTCCAGCCTATGCAAATCGAAACCATGCCCAACCCTAAAAGGCAAAATTGACGCATCCTTCTTTACAACATTCTCAGTTTCACGTTCAGCTGCAGTATCAGCAGCCTTGCAGACTTTGTCGATTCTGAATTCATTTGCCCTCCTTGAAATTGGGGTTCTAGTGAGATTTTCAATTGACAGAACTCAAGAAGGTCATTTATCTTTTTATCGTAGGTTTCGAAAAAACACGCCATGGTTTAAGATATTGACTAAAATTTTATGATTCATTCAGACAAGATTCATGGGGTTTACCTTAAAAATGTGTTGGAATTATTGCAGAAATATGTATGGTTGAGAGATGATGTGATTGCCGATTTTAGAGAGGTCGTGTCTGAGCGTATGGGCAATATAACTGTAGAAAGTGTTACAGCAGACATGGCTGACTCACAGGGGTTAATCTAAAGGAGGCGGAAAATATTTAGCAATGATGGTTGGAAATGATTTGTTTGTTCCAAATTGTCATTCCCGTAGAGCAATTTAGAGTTTGGTTGGGGGTCATTACTTGTATGGATAAGCAATGGACGTTGAATAAGAGACACACTTTCATGTAATGATATGCTTAGAAGTATATTCTGGTGAGATTTTTGGTTCATGCTGGATAAGAATGATAAAAGATTAAGGTAGTAATTTTTTAATGGATTTTTAGTTAGGGATGACTGTGTTATGCTGGGTCTTATGAAAGGGAGCTTTAGAGTTGGGATTTATTTTTAAGAATATATGATATCTAGTGGTCTTATGAATTATGCAATCTATTGTAGTTTAAAAATTTAAATTCTAAAATTTAAGGAAGTCGGTAGTTTCATGAGAATAATAACTTTTGTCTTCTTTCTTTTGTACATAAAAATAGCTAAATTTTTTTATTTTCCTCCTAATGATAGAAATCTGAAATTACCACGTGGCAAAAAGCATCCCTAAGTTGGTGGAGCAATTTCTAACCCTACCCCATTGTCATCCCCATGCTAAAAAGTAAGGGCTCCTATTTTCAAGGAGAAGATTCTAAATTATTCCATAGCAAAATAAAATTTTGTTAATGGGACCACCCCTTTCCTTAAAAATAGAGCTTAAGTCCCCCTCATGGGACCCCTACCTTAGAAAGAGATAAAATTGTCAATTTTTTGGGTCCAATTTTCCAATTAGAAGTAATGTTTAGGGCATTGTTCACTCTCTTTGAACTTTCTAATAGTGCTTGTATTGCACTTAATGTGATATTGATAGTAGTCTTTATTTGTTTGGTAATGGTGGTTTCACAATATTTGACCATCTATTATTGATCCTAAGCTCACCCATTTCTCTAGTATATTCTTTTCTAATGCTTGTTTGCGAGCTTTTGTTTTTGGCATAAATAAGTATTCTTGACCCTTCTTGTTTGTTCAACAACCAACACAGTTTCTCAAACACCTCCTCTGGTTTAGTCGCCACACTCAACATTTGTGGACTTGGATTTATGAATTTAATTGCTTGTTTCGTTTGAAACCTTTTTCCTAGCATATGATTCTTTTAAGGGATTAACCTCACAGTCCCTTCAAGTACACCTAAATATGACATACATTTAGGGTGGAGATTCTTTTTTCCTTGCAAAAAGATAGAAACACTATTATTTTTTCTCATAACTCTATTGATACTTCTATTTCAATTTTCATTACAACTTCTCTTTGTAAAGTTTATGCTCCAAATCTAGGTTTAAGATAATAAAGTGGTGTTGCAAGTGGCCTACCTCTAGGAGCTACTTAATCATTGGGGTGATGCCTCTTCCACTGTGGCTAGAATCCTCTTCAAATACACCCAAATATGACATACATTCAGGGTGGAGATTCTTTTTTATATTTTCTCATAACTCTATTGATACTTCTATTTCACTTTTCATTACAACTTTTATTTGTAAAGTTTATGCTCCAAATCCAGGTTTAAGATAAAAAAGTGGCATTGCAAGTGGCCTACCTCTAGGAGCTACTTAATCATTGGGGTGATGCCTCTTGCACTGTGTCTAGAATCCTCTTGGAGGCTAGAGTCCCACATATAGTTTATCTTCATATGAGCATTTTCCACTTTGCAGCTACATGCATGACCCAAGCCCTTCTCTGTGCTCTTAGACCTTTAGGTCTAGGCTCCTCGCTACTACTCTAGTGTTAGTAGTGGCTCAGATTAGTGACACTCTAGCTTACCCTCGTGTGGAGGATTCTCCTCTAGGTGGCCTTAGAGGGAGTAGGGTCTTCTATTATTGGTAAGTGGTTAGCTAATGACCGATGGAGATGGTGGTTTCCCAAACTCTTCAAAGTGGCTCCCTAGTTTGGCTTTGACAATTTCATTTGTGAAGAATGAAGACAAGGATAAGGAGGGAGAAGCCAATGTTGATGAGGGGCGCTCCATTCTTGATGTCATCTCAAGCCCTATTGATGCCAGAGACCCCCCTCTACCTCTCACTAGTGTTGCTCTCATTTCCTAAGCAACCTTCTTGTTAATTATATTATGTTGCTTTCTAAGCACTATCCACGTAAGTCTAAAATGTGACCTTGTGTCCTAATATTTTTTGTAGATATGTTGTATATATTCATAAGTTAAGGGGAACTAACATGTGTATTCATTCAAAAAAGGAAAATTTAATACATAAAAAGAAATTTTAAATAATTAGATGATAATGTTGATAAGGAACCGATCATAGACATTAGGATCTTTAATATAGAAGATTAGAGTTGAATTACAAATTCATAGCCTAACTATTGCAATTGCATTTCTTGCTTCCTTGAAATTCTTTTTTTAAACCTACCCTTTGGATGTCCACACAATTATTAGACCATGCTTCATACTTTCGAAATGTAATGTCATAAATTTGACCATGGCAAAGGAAAAGCATCTTTCTTTGAGAGCCAAGTTCACAACATACATTTAGATATCTCCAACAAGATAGACTGGTAGAAACATCTTATTATAGATGAAGAACAAGAATATTCCAGTGAGCTTATGAATCTAAATGAATATGCATGTTAAAGGAAATTTATTGAAATAAAATAATATCATGATACCAAAAGGATACTATAGAGGAAGCATAGAAATCTTAGAACAAAGGTAGAATAATAAAGTATTTAGACTTGAAGCTCATGGCATTATTAGTCACTATTCTCTCAAGACACCCAAAGTTTGTTATGATGTTATTTAGTAGAAAATTATTAACCACTTTAGAGGTATCTTTTCTAGTAGGAATAGCCTCCACCCACTTTATGAAGTAATCTGTTGCCACCAATATCCAGGAATAACCAGTGCTAGACTTGGTTGAAATTTCACCTATGAAATCCATTCCCCATTGCTAAAAGGATGCCTATACTTCAACTAATTTCAAAGGAAGATTCCCATAAAATTTTAACTTTTCAGTAAATCTTTGGCAAGAGTCATAAGTTTTACATCTTTAAATAAGCTAGGCCACGAAAAGCTTGCTCTCATTACCTTGTGGGCAGTGGTCTTTGCCATATAGTGACCCCCACATACCCTTGAATGCATGTCATTTAGTACTTTCTTTGATTTTTTGTGATCAATGCACTTCAAGAGTATCCCTTCATAATTCCTCCACCATAGACTTCCATTGACAATAACATACCTAATGGCATGTAACTTAATAGTTCTCTTTTCACTGTTTGTCAGATGGTGTGGAGCCTCTGTATGTTGAAAGTAACGTATCACATTCTTATACTAGTCACACTGATCCATATCACATGTATCTGATTTGAGGTCTTCACTTACATGATTTATTTGATTAGCATCTAGATTTGATTGAATCATCGATTTTGCTAATCATTGACCTCTCACTAATTTGGTGATCTGGATGTCAATATTAAACTCTTGGATCCTATTTATCCATCTGCATCTTCTGCTAGATACCTCTTGTTGAGAAAATATGTCTTTAACTATTGCACTAGGCATAAATGCAATGACAACAACACTCACTAGGTAACATCTAAAAGCTTTGACAACTTTGACAAGTGTGTATGCCCACCTTTCATTGATTTCATATTTTAGTTTAGTAGGCGGTAGGGATTTACTTAAAAATGCTTTTGGTTTCTCATGACCTTCTCCATTTTTTTTGTAGCAAAACTACTGCTATTGTATGAAAAGATGCAAGAGAAAAAAAATGCATGGGCTTTTCATAATCTAGTGTCCTAAGGACTAGTGCATTTTTAATCTCTTGGAAGGCAACAATAGGTTCACCTTCCCAACTAATAGTTGCTCCTTTCTTGAGCATTTTGGAGATTGGTCCATTAATCTCAGCAAAGTTAGTTACAAATCTTCTTAAAAAATTAACTTGTCTAAAGAAAGGTTGTATACCTTTAACATGCTTGGGCTTAGGGACTTTATCAATTGTTGCTACTCTTTCAGGGTCAATGTTAACCCCTTATTTAGATACTATATGACCCAACAATTTCCCTTCTATCACTCTAAAAGTACACTTCTTTGGGTTTAAAGAAACCCCATAATCTAAGGCTTTGATAAAAATATTTTCTAAGTGTTTGCAATGGTCTTCAACCTTTTTTGAGTATGCAATTAGATCATCTTGATATACAACCATGAATTTATCAATATATTCCTTAAATGCTACATCCATGGCTCTTTGAAATGTTTCCTTTGCATTTATTAGGCCAAAAGGTATCCTGACATATAGATAGGTTCCCCAAGGTGTTGTAAAAGCTATTTTAAACTATTCTTTCTCATCAACAAGGACCTAATTATATCTTGAGAAACCATCCATCGTTGACATCAACTCTAAACTAGTCACTTGTTGCAACATAGCTTCCATGTTGAGTAGTCCATTATTATATTTCAATGATGCAATATTCAAATTCCTAAAATCAACACACAACCTAATATCCACATTCTTTTTCTTGACTGGTACTAGGTTCGACACCCATGAAGAATGTCTGATTGGTTTGATTATCTCCCCATCCCTTAGCTTCATGAGTTCTTCCTACATTTTAGGGGCTAGAGTGAGATTTATAGCTCTTTGTTTTTGCCTAAATAGCTTGATGCTCTCTTTGAGGGGTATTACATGCTGAATCAAATCCTCCCTATAAGCCTTAAGGTCATCACATGACCATGCAAAAACATGTCTGAATTTTCTCAACTGATCTATCAAAGACTTCCTAATTGCAGGGGATACAGTCCTACCAATATATATACCTTTTTAGGAGATTCAACAGTGCCAAGATTGATCTCTTCAAGCTCTTGTGGCTTCTTCTTTGTGTCTAAATGCACTATGTCTTGGTTATCAAAGACTTTCAAGTACCACTAATCCTTTAGGTACCTTGTTTTTTTTTAATTGCAAGATTTCTTGGCCAAAGATTGTTTCCTTTCCATCTACTATTTATACCAAAGCACTACTGTCCAACTCTTGGCCATGATACTTATCCTCATTAAGAAGAAAGTTAAAGATATCTTTATCATCTTTGAACACTTGCTAATTTTCTACATTGTCAGGGATAGAAGGCCTATTCTACATCTCAATTTTAGACACACCAACAAATGATATGTCATCTGACTTGATTGCTACATTAGCTAATAAGTCAACCATCTTGTTGTTACTTTTGTCCATCCAAGAAATGCCAAAGGCATCAAATACTTCTATATGGTCTCAAACAACATTTCTATATTATTTTAGCCTCTTATTCTTGGAAGCATATGTCTCCTTAATTTGAGAAACAACTAACCCTGAGTCACCAATAATATGCAATTTCTTAATTCCATAACTAGTTGCCTCTTTTAATCCCAATAAAAGTGCCTCATATTCTGAAATGTTATTAGTGCATGTAAAATTTAAGGTAAATGAATGCCTAAAAGTGTTCGTATTCGGAGATATAAAAAACTACTCCAGCTCCTGATCCATCCTTAGAATTGGCCCCATCAAAATACATGGTCTATAAGTTTTGTGAGTCCAAACAACTTGTTTACCTCTTGTGCAATCAATGGGGGTGGTTTTTAAATTTCTTTAATGAAAAGTTTGGCTCTAAAAGCATTAACCCCAATATCTAGAAAACATGTAGCATCTTTATCCATGTTATCTTCAAACATATGAGTGACCCTTGGTTCTCTATCAATTTTGATAGATTTATTTGCTATGTGAAATGTAGCATATGAAAGGTCACATTTTAGGTTACATCCCATTGGAACACTCCATTTTCCAAAGAGTAGCATCAACTACTAGGACAGTCATTGTTAATTCAACATCAAGGTAGGAAACTAGTCTAAAAGGCAAGGCATTGATTGTACCTATGACATGCACTTCCCTTGCATCCATTTCTCTACATCTACCCTATTTGGTATCTACTTCCAAGCCAAGGGCTTCCATAACTTCAAAAGACATAACAATATTTGCTGCTCTTGAGTCAATCATGCAATTTTTTAAAATTATGCCTTTTATGACTAAACTAAGGAAGAAAGGATCAATGTCTTCTATGTAAGTTGCATATGAGTTATCTAAGTACCTCTGGGGTATTTGGGACATGACTCCTTTTCCCTCTTTGTCCTTTATTACAAGTGGTATTTTCTACATTACTGAAGATTCTTGTTCAACAAAATTACTATTTCCTATCCTACTCAACCAAGAAAAAGCCTTATTTTTGTGTTCCTCTATCCTAAACATCTTAGATAAGGGAAGTTTGATAGTGATTTAAGACATCATAGAAATCATATCAACATGATCATATGTAAAAGATTTGGGAAGATTATCTCTGATTTCTTGCTCTTGAACAATGGGTCTCTTGCTTGGTGACATTAGGACCTGACTTCTTCTCTTGTACATTGATCTTGACTGTTTCAACTCCTTGAAACTGCACTTTTTTCTTTGGTTCCCATTTCTTTTTTTTTTTTTTTCTTTGATTTTTACAACCACTAGATTTTCCTTTTCATTATCATCATCCATTTTATGATTAATTTCTTTAATAAAAATACCAAACGACTTGCTAGCAACATTGTTCACAGTCCTATTCCTAAGATTATAGGTACTGTGCACTTGAGCTATCATCTCAGTAGTGATTTTTTCAATCTCCTCATTTGATGGTTTTCTCAAGTTCATATGATCCACGCTTGACATCATGTTGCACATTTTGTCTTCTTCTTGATCTTCATCATCTGAAAACACTTGCTAATGGTGCAACTGATATACATTTCTCTGATTTACAACATCATTCTCAAAATCTTCTATGTCAGATTCCTCACCATTATCACACAAATTTATCGTATTGATGATACATCCTCATGGTTCTCTTCTTCATCTCCCTCTTCATTTGGTGCTTTTTGATTTGTTGAAAAATATTGAGCAACTACACAATAGTTAGGAGAATGAGGAGACTGGTATACAATGCACCGTGGAATTTCTTCCACCATGTTTATAGAACTTCTTTGTAGTGGATCTGGTGTACCTCTATCTTTACTACTTTGAGTAGGATTGGGGATGGGTTTACCATCCTTCCATTGTGTTGTAAAAGGGTAATTCCGCATTCTAGGCTTCTTGTTGCGGTTGTTGTTGATTTGGGGCTTATCATTGGTATTTGGCTTATTGGCATGGTATGCTAGTGGATTCCATTTCTTAAGTAGATCTAATACTTGACCCATTATATCATCCTTAGGTTTCTTATTTGTAACAAATTTTTCACCTTTCTTATTTCCCCTTGGATTGAAAAGCTCTGGGTCATCCTTGCTTCCCAACTTACTAGAGGCTCTTCTATTATTCTAAATACTCACAAGCATTTTGTAGGCATCCCTTAGTGTTCTAGGATCCTTGTCCCTTAGAGTATATTCCATCTTACTATCAGAGGCATTAAAGTAAGTTGTGAGACATACATCCTCACCAAGTCTCATTACTTGGAACAATTTGTACATCCCTTTCTAAAATCTCACATTGAAGTCAAATGTAGACTCATTTGGGTTCTTCTTTATGTTGTTAAACTCATTCAACATATAACTAACATTGGTGTTGTCACCATATTGCTCTTTAAAAATATTTTCTAAGTCATTTCATGAGCCTACACTATTATCAGGCAACCTCCTAAACCAATCTCTGACATCCTTTGTCAATGAGTGAAAAAATAAATTCATTACCACATCATCATGCTCTACCTCATAGTCATTAAAAATATTTATAAATTTTCTTAGGTGGTCTTCACCAGTTATGGCATTGTTGCTTGAAAATTTTACAACCTTATCTCTTAAATCATTAGAAATAGGACATGGAAACCTAGGGATGCCTACACATGACATTTTTTTATATTTCTCCATATAAATGGGTCTTCTCTAAAAACCAACAACAATTGATGTGCTTGGTCCATCTTCTTGAGTTTGTATAGGGACTTGACTCTGCTAGACTTGTTGAGTAATAAGCATCTAACTACTTGTAGTAGAGGATGAGGTAGGGGTTGATTGCGATATGTTTTGGCCAGTTAATAGAGGTCCACAAGTAGGAACAAATGGGATAACTTGTAAGGATAGGTTTCGCCTAGATGCTAAGGTAGAATTAGATTTGATAAACTATATTTTCCTTCTAGTCTTAGTAGCTTGGGCTTCATTCTCAACCTTCTTAATCTCTTTAGCTAAATCTTCTCTCTCTTTTTTGGCCTTTTCTAAATCTAAGTCAAGGTTTGACATGACAAGAATTGTAGATTTATTAGGAAGGAATTGGGGCTCATTGATCTGTACTCCTACAACCTTTTTTTTTCCTTTATTAGGGTGTTTTATAGTTAAGTCTATGACCTTAGGTTCAATGGGCCTATAGGACTGGACTTGTGAGATAATATGCCCCTCCTTCTGTTTAAGAAGGCACTCTTGCTCTTAGAATTTGGACCTTAGATCTTCAACATCCCCAAAATCATCACGGTAAAGGAGGGCTTAGAGATAGTGAAAGAGCTAATAAGTTTCTTTACTAGTAAGTTGAGAGTTATAAAAGGTAAAGAAAATTTCAACCTACTAGTAGAGAAACCTATTAATTCTTTCACTATCTCTAGGCCCTCCTTTACCATGATGATTTTATTAGGCAGATCTAGCTTCTTTGCCATCAACATGATTAGCCTCTCCCAGAATTGAGTGTATGGCCCCCATAGATTAAAAGTGGGTGATAGCCATGCAAGTGCTTCATTGCAAACATGCTCAAAATCTTATAAAGAAATAAAAAGAGAATGAGCTTGTTGAGAAATCTTCGTTAGAGTTTCTACTTTAAGGCCTATCATTATTTTTAGGACAACTGTCCTTACTTCACCACCTTGCTATAGGGATGAAGCATCAATGCCCATCCTTTGTGGCTCTATTTCCTCTGCCTCCAAATCCTCTATCAGAGTAGATATTTTTTTTGTGACCCCTACTAGTTTTTCCTAGATGCCTTTTACTCTGCCCTGCTCTACATTAGCTATTTTCTCTTTCAAAGATGCAACTTTTGCTTCTAACCCTTGAGATTTGGCTTCCAATTTATCTATTCTTTGCTTATAGACATAGTTTTTCATGAGCTCTTCTTCATAGAGTTTCCTAACATCTATGTAGTCATGGAATGCTCTAGGTAGTCTTGTCTCCATTTCCTCCACTTTGTCCTCATTGATGAATGAAAAATGTTTCACTGTTGTGGAGATTTCTATACCTGAGGTATCCTGCATGGTCCAAACTATCATATTTACCTAATTTGTGCTCTACACATCCATTAGCGTAGGCCTATTAGTTGTAGGAGCCATGCTCCATACTGCCAAAGACTTGGAATAAATGTTAAAACTTGATCCCCTTTTAAGTCCATTAGCTCCATATGCTTCATAAGATATAGCATTCTCTTGTCTTCTTATCTGTCAAGCATGAAAGCTTGTTCCAGATCCCAGTCATGCACTAGAAGCATACTACTTCTTTGTACTAGGTCCCTAGCCTCTTTAGGAGTCATCACTTCACTCTTTGGATCATAAGCATGAAGCTTGCCAACCAGTTCTTATTTCTCCTCATTTGATTCTTGTGGCTTCATATTCAAGACCAATTCACTCTTTTATTTTGTAGAGGAAGCTTTTAAACTCTATGGATTTTATGAATTCATCATCCTCTTTAAATTGCTAAGCTTGGATGATCGTATCATCCAATCTTGCTACTGCCAGCTCTAAGTTAGTCAGAATTCTTTGCTACATTGACCCTAGCTTGTATATAGTTCTGCTTAAGATCAACAAAATATGGGTTTTTACGAGTCATAAGTTGAAGTGTCCTTTGTTTTACCCTTTTAGGTAGGTGGACCACTTTCTTTCTGTTGTTACCCTTGGCAACCCATGATGCTTCAATAGGCTCATCTTCTTCAATTTCCAAGGTCACATTTGGCTTTGGCCTATTAGGGTTTACCCTTTCCTCTTCTTCAAGTTTCCCTTGAGGCATTTGTGCCATGATCTCAACATGATCATTCACCATCTTCTTTATTCTTTATGGATGAGGGATATCCATATAAAAAATTTTAAAATTTGGATCTACCCTTTTTAGCTTCCTTTCCACCTTTAAAACATCATCAAATTTTGTTAATTTGTCAGTTGCCTCCCCTTTAGCTACAATATTGGGAATCAGGTCCTCATGTGGTAACTCCTTCGTATTTGGCAACACATAATTCCTAATCTCTTTCAATGTGCTCTTCATCTAATTGTCTCAGTCATAGATTCTTTAGGGAGCAGTTGATAGGTTAAAATGATGGAGGAAAGAATGGATTTGATCCAAGGATTCTTTTCCAATTGAAAAGTCTCCTATCCTAAAATATCTACACAAAAATGTGCCTTTATGCACCTTTAGCCTTAGGAATTCTCTGTTAACCATGAATAATTACCACATGAATTTAATGATGGCTAGTCTAGGAGGAAAATATTTGGACAATATGTGGGGTGGTTGAGGACAACCATAGACTCTC
Organism: Cupressus sempervirens; assembly: GCA_028749045.1. Classification (NCBI taxonomy): domain Eukaryota; kingdom Viridiplantae; phylum Streptophyta; class Pinopsida; order Cupressales; family Cupressaceae; genus Cupressus; species Cupressus sempervirens. The sequence continues at coordinate 30,954,316 of CM053787.1, forward strand.
TCGAGGGAAAAAGCTGGGAACAAGAAAATGTCTCCCCAGTTGTGATCTAATCTCTTATTTTTAGGGAGGAGGGCTAATCTTAAAAGACTTTACAATATCTCAGGAGCCCTAAAATAACTAGGGTCTAACATCTTCATAATAACTAAAATTATTGAAAAAAGGAAATAGAGTTATAGTAGTGATAGAATTTGTCCCATACCTGTCTATAGCTGAACCAGAAGCTTTCCATTAGCATCAGATGTTTGATGAATAAAGTTTGGGCTAACATAACCCATATTCTTGTATAAGATCAAGTGCATCAATAATGATGATGGAATTTGAAATTACCCATCTCTCCACTCTATGCCAACCCAATATTTTCTTTCATCTTCTTTAGGATATAGTCTACATAGTCATACTCTCCACCATGATATGAGTCCTATACCTCTCTAGCCATAATATACTCTGCCCCATACACCACATCAAATCCATCTTTTACTCCCACTTGTGGACACCATACACTGTCTTCACAAAATAATTCTTGAGCTTATCCAAAGGCATCATCTTCACTACTTTCTTTGGGTAGTCCCCAACCTTCTTGAGGTACATTTGGATGTGCTGCAACATGGACTTTATAAGCTTTAGTATTCCTCTCAAAATTTTCTTGAAGGTCAACCATGTCCAATGGTTCACTCATTACACCAACCAATCCAAAGGCTTCAATGAAAGAAGCATGATCTAATGTGCATAGAATGGTGCCATTATGTCTATGGAATGATTTGGTAGCTGGATTGAATGACCTAATAATGGATTTTATCATATCAATGTCCAGAAATACTTTTGGAAAGATGACCTTTGTCAGATTCTTCCTCCATGGATAGCAGACAATGCTTTTATTCATTCTATTTTGATAGAAATACCTAGAAAACTCATAGCTGTTGACACTAGGGAATATAAAATCTCTGAAAAGTGCATAAAGGTATTAGAAATCATGATCATTTGCAGAGATGACATTTGAGGATTTAGGAAACACCTTGATCCATTCATTTGAAAACCTATTTGGTTTTCTTTGCCTAGTAGCTTTCCCTCTTTTGGAAGTAGAAGTCTCTGCAACTTCCATATATGTAGCTTGAATATCCTCAACTTCTTCATAAGAGATCTTAGTTGTAAGTTAAAATCCTTGAACCCTGCAATCAACACTAAAACTGTAAATCCTTCAAACTAAAAACTCTGCAACTACTAGAAATCCTTTCTTTCTACAAACGGTAACCTATTAGTGGCCTAGAGAATGTTTTTATGTTGTACATACTTCATCAAAAAATACTATGCATTGAATTTCATGCATGCATGAGCTTTAAATTCATTTTTCACTATCTCCTCAATGGAGCATTGACATAACTATCTAGCTCAAAGTTCCTTGTACTTTACTCAAACTTCATTGACCAAGAACCTAAGTCACTTTTTGAGCTTGAAAATGGGGAAAAGTGCTTTCATGTCTTATTTTAGGGCTCTTATGATCTTACGATTCTCTTTGAATTCAAATTCTTTTTATCATCTTAGGCAAGGAACTTGGCCTTTACTATCTTACATGATCACTTCCTTATCGCATGATCGAGGATTTCTTTTGGGTCTCTTACAATCTTATGATCAACACTTTATCTTAAGATCAACTCAAAAGCTGCATTGTCTTCTCCTCAACTATGATCTTACATTCAATAGTTTATAGACCTTTTCATAGCATCATTAATCATGTATCTTAGCCCATACAATCTTACAATCATAGCCTTACACAACATTAGATCTTTCCTTCTCTTGCTTTACAATCTCTTGATTATAGTAAATTAAGCCACTTCGTAACTTCGTGCCCTTACACATAAACCCTTACGATTATACGAGCACAGTTTGACGTAACATTGGGATTCAATTTTTATTACCTTACAATCTCTTGATCACAGTCAACTAACTCTTGTTGTGACCTTGGAAGTTTTTCTTTAATTGTTTCCTTTGACTTCTGACCATATACTGGTTGTTACCTTTCTTCGTCATAGCTTCAGAAGCTTTAACTTTTACCTTTATGATCTTACGCCTAGCACTACTTCGTAGCTTTGAAAAGCTTAGGATTTGCTCTCATGATCTTACGAACTATTGCTCTTTATATGGTCAAGAAATTCAACTACCATGTGTCTTAAACTCTTTATGCTCATGCACCTAGCCCCACTTTATCCACATATCACCATGTTTCTTTCTTGCTTTATCTAGTCATTGTGCAATTTTGAGAAGCAAGAAAGTGACAACCATAGATCTTCAAGATTTGATGGTTCTTGTAAATTTGAAACTCTATTATCATATTCAGTACCTTGAGCCAAACTTTCCATTTAGACAACACATTTTGACATATTTCTTTGGTTACGATCTCCTAGTCATCTCATTTTTGTAGCTTCGAAAGTCTCCCCAAGAACACTTAAGCTTACATGATCTTCCATTTATTGTAAGATTGTAACCCTCTAAAACCATAATATCTTATGTTCTTATGATCTCATGATCATCCTTCCTTTGTATGGTCAAGAGTCTCCTTTTTAACCTTCACAATCTCACGATTACTAGTTTATTGTAACATTAGGAGACCCAAAGCTTCACCTTCACGATCCTCCATTAGCCTTTACTTCGTATCATCAGGAGAGGAAAAACTTGGGCTTATGATTAGATTCTAAGCCCCCAATCATAAGATTGTACTAGTTGATGGAAAACATGAAAATGACATCTGATCTCCTACCTAAATACAAAACCTAGGGAAGAGGTTAAAATTGATAATGGATTTTAGAAATTTCTCCATGATGAGGTAAAGACATAATCTTAAAGACATCAAAATATCCTACCAGGATAAGATTTCAAACTAGGCTAAGGAATTTTTTTACTAGTTCAAGGTTTTCACTAGATAATTGATAATCAACATAGAACAAACCCTAATTATACCACACAAATTAAGGTATTTTCTCAATAAATCTCCAAAATTTTGGAATAGTGAAAATAAGGTCTATCATTATGTATAACAATATTGATATCTTTTCCTAGCCATCAGATCAAAAGGTGATACGCACTTCTTGCTTTCTCACAAAATAAAGGTGTTTGAAGTTTAACTAATGTGGGAATGTGACGACTTGCCACATTTCACTATGGGCCAACTTCTTAACACATCAACATGAAAAAATCTTAACCATCCAATATTAGAAGATCTATGGTGCTCGCATCCTCACGAAATCAAAGTGTAATATTTTTAACCAAAGTGTGAATGCAAGGGAATGAAATGTGTCTTAGTGGGCCCATTTTCTAAGAGGAATATTAGGAAAACATGAATGTTTCTTGATCATCTGATGCAAGGTGGATCAAGGGTTGTCATGATCTCACAAAATGAAAGTGTTCAAGTTTTAACTAAAGTGACAATAGGAGAACTCTACACATGTCCCACTATGTAATAGGTGATGCAGTATCAAGTTTGAATCATAGCCATTGGATTTTCTCTAGATCAACGACCAATTTTCAAATTCTTTTTGTATCATGCACAATTCGATAGTTAGAGAATTAATAGAATTTCAAGACAACCTCATGTAATTTTTTTGTATAAAATCTGTAATTCATTCCATGATTTGGTATAACACTAAATAGAATTGAAGCAAAGTAAATAGAGGTTGGATTTCCAACCCCCATACTACAAACTATTTGTTGACAATTGGCTAATTTTGATATGTAATTGTTGTCATTGATGGCAGCACATGATGTACATGTTGATAGGAAACCTCAAAAATAAAGATACTTAATGTTTGGTGATTAGAAAATTGGCTAAGTATAGAATTTGGTTTATAGAAGTATATTGTTTTGTTTACAATATGTTACATACATCATACTATGATAAGAAAAGTTACATGGAAATAGTATACATGTTGATGATGATGTGTATAACCTTGGAAGTTTGTACGGATTGTACAAAATAGAGTTAATCATGTTTTGATGAAGCGAGACAGTGGAATTAAAGGAAATAATTATTTTGGTTGCAAAACAATTACTTGTCCAATTAGGGCCACATCCTAGATGTTTAACCTGACTTGGAAAAATGAATTGTGGTCTTAGCTAACCCAACAATATTTTATGTAAAGGCATGGTATTCATGCAAAGGACTTCTGGTGATAAGAAGTGTGTAATCTTGATGAATCATGAGAGTGAACTTTTGTGAAGGCGATATATGTGAAGTTTTGTATGAACTATTTGGTGATCTGAGATCAAGTTGAAGGAAGGAAAATAACAATAGATTACTTGTTTGAGTAGTAAGCTCTACATGTAGTTGAAATTGCATGTTTGGGCAATGGGCTCATCTTGCATACATTACACTACAACTCCTAACAGGGTTGAAAACTTCTAATAGGGATTCAAAGCCTCCCAACAAGGACTATTATACTAAATTTTCTCATTGACTCCTGATAGGGTCCATCCTCTAACAAGGAACATATATATCAATATATTATTTAGTGGGTATCATTCCTATCAGGGTTTTCCCTTGGCCAGGGTTTCCCTAGCTAACAAAATATGGTGTCATGAGTTATCTTTGTGCATTGCTACTATTACTGTTTAACATTACTTTATTAATTTGTTATGCATGGTTTAAAGTAAGTAATAATATCTAATTGGCAACTAAAGTTTGTAGATAACTGATTCAACCCCACCTCTCAATAATCCTTATTTCTAACACTATTGTGAATAAATTGTCTTGCTAAGATCAAAATATTTTGAAGTAAGTGCCCTGACATTGCTCTGAAAAGTTTTCAGTTTCAAATATTTTTTGAATTGGTAAGATGCATCCTCAAAAATAGTTTTCTAGAAAGAAGGATTATCAACAAAGGAATGTTCATGATGATTTCATCAAACAATTGTCTCTTTCTACAAATGAAACAATGAAAGGGAATGAATTAGTCCCTAAAAATCCTAGACTAATAATTGGTGCAGGTTTTTATGACAAACACAGTTGGTTGAGAGATACAAAGACATCAATGGGTGGTATGGAGTTGTTTAAGAAATGGTTTTCATAGAGAAATAATGATACACCTCTAAGAAGTGTTTGGGAGTTTGACATTGGGAAGATGGTTATATGAGGTGCCTTCATGAATGACAATTTGCTAACAATGCTAGAAAATAGGTATGACTGTGTGTTGTGGGTTGTGAAGAACCATGATGGAGACAATATATTTGGGGTAACTAATAAGGTAATAAAAGAGGTTTTTATCTTAAATTCTAACCTTTCTCTACATGAGAAAATTTATTTGGATGATTTGTAGTCAAGTTATGATGCTCAAAGAATATATCTTCGAGGAGGACCACTGTAAGAGAATTTTGCAAAGGTAGGGCATCTGATACTTGTAAAACTTTCTACCTTAGAGCCCTTGTTAAAAATGTATTCAAACCCTAGGGAATAGGTCCTTTATATCTCCCTTTGCAAGATTTTTGGCATGGATGAGCAAAATCACATTCCAGGTTCTTTAATTTTTATGATGGCTCAAACTCTACAGTATGGAATGAGCTCCATTTTTGTTTTTTCATCCCATTTAGTTGAAGAGATACACAATGGGCTAACTAGCATAAGAAAGGGTAAGGTTGATAAACCCTTTTGCTAGTATTCCTTTTTGATGTATATGTTCCTATACAATGGTGTTTTTGTCTTTACTAAAGACATGAAACTAGAAAGAGAAAGGGATGGAGAGAAGCTACCAGTGCAACTCTGGAGTGCAGATATGACTTGGGAAGTCATGGATGCTAGTTTTGTTCATTTTGACAGGTACTTTACATGAAACATGAGGATGTTTTTAAATGAAGACAACCCTCAAATTCCTAGACAATTACTGGAGCTAAGCAGACCTAAGGATCATGCTAAAGGTTTAAAGGTAAGCTACAACTAGGGAGACATAATCCCATATTTAGTGTCCACTATTTTTAGAGTATATGGTTTCCAAGGGAAGCTTTGTGTCTTTCCCTACTAGGTGCCTTTGAAGGTAGGAATTTCTAAGTTCTTATGGTAGATTGGAAGACATGAAGAGAAAGAGTTGGTGGGAAGATCTAGGTGGATAATCTTTCTTAATTTTATAGCTGTCCATAATTTTGTGTTGACAAAGGAGGATGGAAACATTTGGGTAAGTTTCTTGATAGTTATCAAATGACCCAATCTCATTCTCATTCTGCTAATTTAGAAGGACTTTATGAAATATTTAAAGAAAGGACTAGGGCCAAATCCTATGAGCAAATATTTTACTTTCCTGAAGACGTGGTTATAAATGATTTTTCTCTATAATAACAAGAAGTAAAGAAAAAAAATGGAGATTTTATAGTAGGGTTTTGGAGTTTATTAATGCTTTAGAAAGAAAGTATGATGCTTTGATTAATATTAGATTTTTGGGAGATAAGGCGAATAAACTGATGGCACATTTTTTTGGGATCATGCAAACCCTAAATGAAAAGAAGGAAGCATTGATAAAAGCATACCCAAATTAGGCCAAGGAGGTAGAAAGAAGAATGGTGTATAGGATTTGTTAGGATAAACCATGGACAGAAATAAAAAACTACATGCAAATATAACCAATAACAGAAAATAATAGAACACACAGAAATGAACACAAGGCACCAAGATTTAACATGGTTCACCCAATCCCTGGGCTACATCCACCAAACAACAAGTCCGATCTTATTACAATCCAGTGATTACAACCTGATTACAATCCGTAATCCCTTACAGCTCAATACTGCCGCAAGAACCAATTTCGTATCACAACATTATGAAAAATACCCAACCCTAAGCCCTTTTTATACAAGTATTAAACCACTTTAGGGTTATAACATGTCGGCCATATGTCGGCCATAATATGTCGGCTATTGCCCAAAATTTTTTTTCGGGGCAATGCCCCGAACCCCACTATTTATGAAGTATGTACAGTACTTTCTTGATCAGTCACCACAATCTAACAGGATTGTCATCAGTCTAGGGCATTATACCCTCTAGAGGAAGGTCAACTATGTAGTTTCTAGGAATATGGGGACACATCCTATACCAGTTTATGAAAAGACAACATTCAAACAACCCACCCTCAGAGCCAACAACAAAAAGGAAAAATATGGAAGAGGGATCCTCATGAAATATAGAAGATTATTCTCCCTTCCAAACACCTATTCATTCTAAAAATGAAGAATCCTTGAGGGAGCAATGAAGCATATGGGAGGTCAATATGATGTTCTACTAACAACATATAAGTGGAGAAAGGAATGACTAAAGAACCCTCAATGCCACTCTTAGCCCTCACTATTGAAGATTTAAAAGGGAAAGAGATGGATCCTATTGTAGAACAAGTTGCTAAGAAATTTTTGGATGATGATGACTTTGTAAAGGATAGGGAATTTCCCAAATTTGTGGAGATGTAATATATCCAACTTCAAGGCAAAATACAAAAAGGAAAAGGCACATCAACCTGATAAATACGACTATGAGATAGAGGAAGGAATAAAAGAAAAGTTGATACAAGATTTCAATTAGATAGCCCCTAAAGGGGGAAGAAAATTTCTAAAAGATTTAGATGTGTTTATACTTCTAGAGTGGGACATTGCCAATGCAATGGTTTTTGATGTCATTAGGAAGAAAAATGAGACAAAGTTTAATGCAAAAGAAGAAGTTAAAGAAACCCACAAAGGGGTAAAATACAACAATGATCACAAGGCTCTAGTGATATGGTATATTTAGAAGAGGGAAAAATCAAGATCTAGGAAGCCTGGTAGATTATAGAGTGGAGGATGTAGATAGTGAAAAACTGGCTTGCATGAATAGATAGATGGCTGATTTTGGTGTAGAGGTGGCTGTAAAAGACAGGAAAAAGTTTCTAGAATTAAATGCTAGATTTGATAAGGTATTAGAAACTTATGATGAAAGGGGAAGAAAAATATATGAAATGGAAAATATCATTTCAAGATTGCAACAACAAAAAGGAAAGAGAAAAGTGGGGGAGAAATCTAGCCACCTTATGATTGCAACTTCTCCTGCTCCACCTCCTCCTAGAGGGCCAATGATTGAGATCCTTGATACACCCTAGCATCAAGAGTATTACACTGTAGATGAGATGAGTGAGGAATAAGCTAAACTTAGAGTAGCATAGGTAGAGGTGAATATTTAATATGAGGATAGGGTCAAAGATACAATTTTGTTCCTAGTAGATAGAATAAATTGGCCTCTCTTCCATTTGGAGATGTCAAGGTTAGTAAATATTTGGAAGGAATTAGAAAGTAATAATACTACCTTGAGGTAAATTTTGAATAAATGGATCAATAGGGAGGATAATATCACTACTTTATGTTTTATTGTTATTGATAAGATTGATGATTAAATTGAGAAAACATATGATCAAGCAAGTGACCTACTAGATTTTGATCTAAAGAGAGATGCATTAAAAAGAAAGCTAAGAACATATTTCTCCAAATATCTCAGTAGAAATTTTGATCTTTTCGCTCATGTTCTTAAAGGCTTTGGCATTATAAAAGACAAAGAGGAATGGGAAAATGAATTAAAGGAAATGTTATAAATAAGGAAAATTATATTTGGTTTACAAGAAATGTTGAGGAAGTAGTTAATGTCCAAATATTCTTTGATACTTTTCAACTAGATTTTGAACAAATAAAGAAGTTGGGAAAGTATATTTTGAAGAGAGAAAAATAAATCCTCAACTTCAGCTGGCTAGATGACACTATTTTCAACAAATTGATGGTAAAATATTCCTTAGCCTCAAAACTATTACAGGTGACATTTGAAAGTAAATTGATGGATAAATCTATAACTACTAAGGAAAGAGAAATGTCTGACAAGGCTATCCAAGTAACCCTAGAAGAGCTAGACAAGACTAGCCATCAACCAATGCAAGAAGTTAAAGACATAACACTAGAGGTGGTCAAGGAAAAGGACACTCAGTTGCCTACTATAGATACTAAATAATTAGATCAAAGCATAGTTAAAGAAGAAAAGATGGCCCCACAATATAAGGAAAAGAAATAAGATCAAGATCAATCATTAGGTATTGTGGAGGAACAAGAAACAAAAAAAAAAAAACATGCCCCACCACAAAGAAGCAAATGAAGGAGCTATTTTATTGTCAAGCAAAAGTCAACTAATGTTTTCAATTTTCTCATGCAATGAAGAAAGTGACACTTTTGTCTTATATGTAAGTCTTTTATTTTGGATAGTTGTCCTTTTCCGTCTAGACCTAAAGCTTGTTGCAACTCATGCTATATAAGTAAGTTCCCATGACCATTAACCAACACAAGAAGTTAAAGACATAACATTGGAGGTGGTCGAGGAAAAGGAAACTTAGTTTCCTACTACAGATACTAAATAATTAGGTCAAAACATATTTGAATAATAAAAGGTGGCCCCACAACCTAAGTAAAATAAATAAGATCAAGACCAATCATCAAGTATTGTGGAGGAACAAGAAATGAACAAAAAAAAACATGCCCCACCATAAAGAAGCAAATGAAGGAGCTATTCTATTGTCAAGAAAAAGGCCACTAATATTTTCAATTTTTCTTGTGCAATGAAGAAAGTGACACTTTTCTCTTGTATGTATGTCTTTTATTTTGGACAACTATCCTTTTCCCTCTAGACCTAAAGCTTGTTGCAACTCATGCTATATAAGTGAGTTCCCTCGGCTATAGGAAGGATCTGGGATTTTTATTCTAAATAGATGTTTGTTCATGTTTTGAGTCAGTCCATGATACTATGTAATGTCATTCCATCATTTGAATAAAAAGTTAACAGTGGCTTATCTAATAGAGTTTTTTTTGATAGGGATGGTCATTGAATTATATACAATTTCAAAGAATAAATACAAAAGGCAGAAAGATAAATGTTCATCCTAGATCTTGTCTCTTCTTTTATCTCCATCTTGTTCTCCAAGGTTTAATAAATTTTTAAATTAAATTTTAGTTGTAATAAATTTTAAATTATATTTCAATTTGTTTCTACTAATAATCTTATGGGTTATATAAATTCTTAGTACGAACTGGAAGAGCTTTATTGTTTTCATTGAAGATTTTTATAAGTATGAGATTTGGAAATGAATACTGATAATCTTTTTACAAAGTGTTAAGATAAGATTCAAAAGTAAATTTTTGATTCCTATGAGCTAATAGCCCAATAGACAAGGCACTGGTCATCCTTTGAAGTTGATCTAGTTGGAATATCTTATATAGTGTGACAATTCATATAAATCAATTATTCTACTATTTTGTTGTTGAAGTTTTGAAGCATCATCTTGTGCTTGATTCATGGAGTTTAGGCTTTGATACAATAACCATTTATCATCTCTTTTGAAGTCATCAAATTAGAAGAATCATTTTCTATTTTGGAGTTCATGATTGAGAATTTAAATTTAAAGTGAATTAAGATTGAATTCCTAGGTATACCTACCTAGATCCTACAGAACTCAAAGTGGAGAAGAAATAGGAGTCTTGTCTATTGGTCCTTATATTTTTCTTCTCAGAATGTCCATTATGGTCTGTAGCTAATTCCTAGGTATTCTAATCTAATAAGAGGTTTTAAAATTCTATCAAATTAGATGCCAACAAAATGGTGACTCTTCTAGGGAAATTATGAAGAAATTTGTTGTTTAAATAATGGAGTCATTGGTACAATTTGTGCTTCTGTCAGTCACATATTAGTTTATTTTAATAGACAAACCTTGAGAATATGCAAAATTCCAATACATCAGGAAGTGCATGATGTGGGTTCTATCCAAATAGTGCCTTGTTTATATGATAGAGTTTTCATTTACAAAAGTGCATCATGATAGAATTTCTTGTGCCAGATCTATAGTCAAACATTATGTTCTCATGTTGTTTTCTATCTTCTAAATGTATTAATTTTTTTTTTTTCCCTTAGTGGGTGGTCACTTGGTCAAAATGTTTAATAGATAGTGCTATACATTTTAATTTTTTTTTCAAATGGAAGACAGAAGGAAAAATATAAGGGAATACATGAAGGAAGTGCTTCTGTACACAGAATTACCTCATGTGCGTAGGAAGAATCAACCCAAGAAGAAAATAGATCCTAACCACACATGGAAACTCCGTGATAACACCTCAATCCACTCCCAATATCATCATGTGGTATATAGAGAATCTTTTTCCTTAAATTTTAAATATGAGAATACTAGAATTTTAGGTGAAATGTTCACAACCCCATTACTAGAAGAAAGAATCTATCAAGATAAACTCTCTTGTGTAGGAGATACCACTTTCAAACCTAATATGTCTAAAGAAGTAAACCATAGGTGGGGGTATAAGAACACCTTGAATTCTAGGCCAAACATAGGTCAAGTCCCATATATTGAGAGGAATCTCATAGATCTAGATGATGTAGTAGATTCAAAAACTACTTTTGCATACCCTGATGAATTATTTTTAGAGATAGAGACATTAAGGAAGAAGGTTTTTGAGGAAGATGCCAAATTAATTTGTTTAGAAAAGGAAAAGGAAGTCATTTCCATGAATTCTCTCATAGAGAGAGAAAGCTTTCTTAGAAGAATGGAAGCTCTAAAAGAGCAGGACATAAAGTTAGAAGAAAAATATTCTACATTGCATTCAAACATCTTTGGAGATGTGGGAGAGATAAGGTCAAGAATTTAAGATCAAGAACACTTTCTAAAGGAGAAGGAAGGACCTCTCATTTCAAAAGTCCAACCATACAAATATATTAAATTAAAAAATAATAGATCTTACCATTAAGAACCTTGATAAAGGAAAGAAAAAGGTTGTGGGGATACAAATCAATGAGCCGCCTATTCCTCCAAAAAATACTATTATTTCTAAAATAGATTTGGAATTGGAGAGAGAAAAGAAAGAGAGGGAAGATCTAGCTAAAGAGTTGGAGAAAGTAGAAAATGAGGTTGAAGAAGCAGAGACAAAAAGGAAGATTTATTTCATTAAAACCACCTTTGGCTTAATATCTTGGCCAAATTAGATTGCATGAGCTATATCTTCGGTTCCAACTTGTGGACATGTAGTAAATAGTCAAGATTTTTCCCAGTCAATACTGACTTTTCTTTCTATTACTACTAGTCAGTTAGCTACATCTCAACAAGTCAAAATTCCCATGCAAATCCTAGGAGCTAGACCTAGTAATTCAAATCGTTTAAGTTTTTAGAAGATGCCTATTTACTTGGAAAGATACAAAAAAATTACCTTCATAGGTATCCCTAGCTTTCTCCATCCTATCTCCAATGATTTGAGAGATAAGGTTAGTAAATTCTCAAAAAAAAAGCCATAACTAGTGAAGAGCATCTCAAAAAGCTCACTGATATGTTAAGCGATTATGAAGTAGAGCATGAGGTTGTTGAATGAAATTGTTTGTGCATTCACTCACTAAAGATGTAAGAGACTAGTATAGAAGATTGCTTGATGACAATATTGGTTCATGGGATGACCTAGAAAAGTTGTTCAAAGAGAAATATAGTGACAATACTAATGCAAGCTTCATGTTGAATGAGTTCAACAATATTACAAAAAATTAGAATGAATCAACATTTGATTTTAATGTAAGATTCTAGAAAGGAATGTATAAATTATTTCAAGTTATGAGACTAGTTGAGAATGTGTGTTTAACTCAATGCCTTTGATAGCAAAATGGCTTATATTCTAGGAGATAAAGGTCCTAGTAAATTAAGAGATGCTTTCAAGACAACTATCAATATTGAAAAAAATATAAAAGCATTTGGTAAACTAGGTAGAAGAGATGGTCCTAAATTGTTTAACCCTAGAGGAAATAGAAAGGAAGGTGAAAGGCCTATCACAACCAAAAAGCCTGAGGATGAAAAGATGGATAAGGTTTTGAATTTGCTTAAGAATTTGAATCCTCCACCAAACCCTACAAATAAGCCTAATCTAGTGAAAAACCACAATTTAATAACAATTATAATAGGCATGTTGAAAACAAATTGATACAAGTATGAGAATGTGTTTCAATTATTGTTTTGTCACTGATGTCAAACCTGCTAGTTATTGGTAAGACAATTGTTTAGTTGATTTTAGTACTATCATTTGTTTGATTGATGAAGAGGATTTGATTAAATAAGATAACAAAATCACTTAGAGAAAAGGTTGAGTTATGGTATGAAAAAAGAAGTACAAAGATCAATTAAGATAATGATGATATAGTGCATTGCTTACCTACTTAAGGTGGCAAAGGTTGGATACACTGATTAAGTCTAGAAGAAAAAGTATGAAGAATTTTATTGACTAAGTGGATAATAGGTACTGAGAAAAGTTAGTGCAAGCTGAATATAAAATCAATTGGAACCGAGAAAAATCAAAGTTTAGTGTATGTCGAGAGGTAATCAAAGTAAAGTTTAGTTGATGTCGAGCACCAATAAACTTTAGTGTTTGTTGAGTTATCTAGTGGATGATGAATAGAAGAATAGTATAGAAGCCAAGTGATGACATATTGATGCCAAGTTCTATTTTACATGTTAAATTGTGGATTTGACAAATCTGAGTTGACTATTTTTTTTTCTTGAATTTTATGAAGTGTGTGGAAGATAACTATGATGAGTTGGTGGCACAGAATTCATGGTAAACCATTTTGAGGTGAATTCAAAGAGGATTGAAGAAGAAGTTCTAGAAGGGACTAAAATAAAAGGATGGGTAGATTCATCAAATCCTACCTAATCCTACCTAACCCTAAAATGGATGACATAGGATGAACATAAAAAGATCTTAATTTTATATTTATAGAGATTGCTAGTCAGAAGCAAGGTTGGTCAATGTTTGAGAACCTAAGTTAGACAAGAGGTCTAAGGTATTGCTTCATTTAGAGACTGAACAAAAGAGACTGCTGTTGGCAAGAAAAGCAAGAAGGCTTAAAATTATGAATGATTGAAGGCTAATCAAGCTATCAAAGCTAAAGTGCACGAAAGACAAGTAGAATAGAGGACTAAAATAGAGATCTATAATCTTAAAGCGAGTTGTAATTTTTTATCAGATCAAGCCTTACTGTTACTTTCTTATCATTGTACCAATATAGGGTAAATGCTTTAAGTTAAGGTTGACCTAACAATCATTTGTAAATCCTTTAACCTAGTGACATTCTAAGTGAATGATCTAAAGTCCTCTAATAAGGTTCACTCCTAACAAGGTGATTGAAATCCTCTAACTAGGTCACATTTAATAGTGTGTATTGTAACCTTTAACAGGGTTGACCTTTCATAGGGCATCACTTCAGAGGAGTGAGATTGAGTAGCATGTTACTAGTGGTTTTTCCCAAATTGGGTTTCCACATAAAATTATTGTGCCAAATGTGTTATTGAATCTATTATGTTTCATGCTTACATTTTTGCAAGGTTAATGCAACAATAACCTACAAAGTTTAAGTGATTATATGATCTAATGGATGCATGCATGGATATGGGTTCACTAAGTTGTGAAACATTTTATTTGTACATCTTGACCTTGGATAACTGATCCACCCCCTCTCAGTTATTCTAAAGAATTCTAACAATCAGTTTTAGAGATATCTTCGTAACAGGACTAGTTTGAAGGTACTAGAAGCAAAATATCAAGATGTCAAAAAGAGAGGTACCCAAGCTTAATAGGGACAAATTTCCTACATGGAAAAGTCTAATGAAGATACATCTAGGAGGTCTTGGAGACCATGCACAATCTACCATCACCAATGAGCACGTTGATCCTGCTGAAGCTCTAATTGCTAAAGATATGATAAAGAAGAAAGAATACAATCAAGCAATGTTGGAGATTTCCTCTACCTTGACATCAAGGGTTGTGATAGTGGAAAGAAGATGTGGGATGCTCTTCACACAATCTATGGAGGTGATGTAAATGTTTTGAGATCCAAATCTAAAAGTCTTAGAGGTGAGTTCGATGATATGAGGATGCAAGAATGTGAGAATGTTGCTCAATATTGCTCTAGGATAAAAGATGTTGTTAATGATATAAGGCAATCTAATGGTAAGATAGATGATGAGACTCTATTAAGAAAAGTTTTGAGAACACTACTAGCCATCTATGCTATTAGGTTTTCTACAATACAATAACTAAGATGTATACTAGGTTCTAATCTGACTCCTGAAGTTCTAATAGGTAGGCTCATTACTTTTGAGCTATCTAATTTTGACAACTTCAAATATGAAAATGTTGAATCTACTTTCAAAGCTAAGTTGTCATTGAAGGAACCTAATGAGAAGAAGAAGAAGAAGGTAAAATATGTTTCCACTTATAGTGATATAGATGAGGAAGATGTAGAACAAGTTGAAGCACTACTAGCAAGGAGATTTCATAGAGGTAAAAGAAAATTCAAAGGTAAGTTACCTATCATGTGTTTTAATTACAATGAGGTTGGTCATATTGCTGCTAGATGTCTAGAGAAGAAGAACAATAGAGGTGGTGAAAAATACAGAAGTAGAAGAGATGAAGATAGCAAAGGTTACAAAGACAAAAGACAAGAAGTCTTACTACATTGCAAAAGAGGAAACCAAAGATGGATTTGATGGTCATGATGATGAAGTCGTGTATGTTGCAATGAAGGATGATTTTGATGAGGATGAGGCAATTTTACTAGTGTCTTGTGTGAACAAGAACGATAGATGGATCATTAATAGTGGATGTTCACATCACATGAATGGAGATAAAATTAAGTTCATTACCTTGAATTATTATGATGGAAATAGTGTAAGGTTTTCTAATGATGTGCCCTATTTAATAAAAGGAAAAGGTTCTATCAAACTTACAAAAAATATTTTATCTGACAATGCTTATTACATTGAAAGACTTAACTATAATTTGTTGAGTGTGTCACAACTAAATAGTTTAGGTTGCAAGGTTGAGTTTGAGAAAAAGGTAGCTAAGATATATGATAATGATGGAAAACTAATGGTAAAAGGTGATCAAAATAGATGTAATCTATTCTACCTTGATACGAATGATGCTACTCGTCTAACTGTAGAATTTGATGATGTGTGGTTATGGTATTTGAGGTTATGTCATGTTAATTTTGATAACTTGGTTTGTATCAATAATATGAGAAGAGTTAGAGGTTTGTCTAAGTTGAAGAAACCTGATAATATAATTTTCAAACAATGCTAGTTAGGAAAAATGACATAAGTCTAATTTTAAGAGTAAGATTCACACCTCTAAAGGAATTTTTGAGATTGTTCATATTGACTTGTGTGGACCAACTAATATGCAAAGCTACAAAGGTGATAAGTACATTATGTTATTTATTGATGATTATTCTAGGATGATGACAGTTATGTTTCTAAAATAGAAATCTAATGCTTTCCAAATGTTTAAGTGGTACTTAGCAAGAGTTGAGAAGGAAATAGGTCAAAGCCTAAAATGTTTGAGATCTAACAAAGGAGGAGAACTTACATCAAATGATTTTGGGATTTTTTGTAATGAAAGAGGAATAACAAGGAAAACATCTTCCCATAGGACCTCGCCACAAAATAGAATTGCTGAAAGGATGAACAAATTTGTAATCGACTATGCTAGGACACTCATGATGGAGAAGAATGTTGCTTTGAAATACTGAAGAGAGGCTGTAAGTACAACTTACTATACCTTGAACTGTGTGCAAGTCAAGGAATGTACTCATTCAAGACCTTTTGAACTATAGTATGGATACTCACCCAATGTAAAATATTTTAAGATATTTAGAAGAAAGTGTTATATTCTTAAAGATTTTAGGAATGGTAAATTAGATGAAAAAAGTGAAGAAGGTATATTCCTTGGCTATTCCACAAGAAGTAAAGCTTATAAGTGTTTAAATACTAAAACTAACAAAGTTGTGGAAAGTGCAAATGTGAAATTTGATGAATATACAAAAGTACATGAGGCTGAACCTATAAAGGACCCAGAGGAATACAAATATTTTGTATACTTTTATGAAGGTATGCCCACAGATGAAGGTGCTATAAATCAAGTTGCAAATCAGTAACAAGTTTCAGTGACTATCCAGTCACATACAATGAATTTCGAGTTGCATTTAGGAACCAAGCTATAGTCAAGTGCTGAGTTATAGAATAAAGTTAAGGCAAATTTTGATTCTAAGATTAGTGTACATGAAAGAGATGTTGAATAAATTGATAGAGAAGTACATAGTGATTCAAAAGTTGATAGACCAAATGAGAAAAATAGAGCAAAACCAAGATTGTCAGGGTATGTCAAAAGACATCACCCTGTTGCACTAATTATTAGAGATAAAGATGCAAGACCAATGACAAGGAACAAGTTGAGAAGTGATACATATTTTCTTAGCATGCATGAACCTAAAATAGTGAAAGATGCCTTAGAAGATGTGTACTGGAGTAAAGACATGAAAGAAGAAATTGAACAAATTGAAATGAACAAGACACAGACTTTAGTTCCTAGCCTAGAAGATAAAAATGTGATTGGCACAAAGTGGGTGTACAGAAACAAGTTAGATGAAAATGTGAAGCTATAAGGAATAAGATGAGATTAGTTTGCTAGGGGTTATTCACACAAAGAAGGGATAGACTATTAAGAAACATTTGCTCCTGTTGCAAGATTGGAAGGAATAAGAACTCTGCTTGCTTACTCTGTTTACAAAAGGTTTCAAAGTTTATCAAAATGGATGTTAAATCTACATTTTTGAATGGCATATTAAAAGAAGAGGTCTATGTAGAACAACCATAAGTAATTGTTGATGCTGACAACAAAAACATGGTATATAGACTACACAAAGCTTTATATGGTTTGAAGTACCAAGAGCATGGTATGAAAGGCTCCACAATTATCTTGTGAAGATTGGATTTGAGAGGACTGATGATAATAAAAATATATACTTGAAGACAAAAAAAGGGAAAGGTATTTTACTATCTGAAATTTTTGTTGATGATATCATATTTGGAGGTGAGGATGCTTTATGAAAAACTTTTGCAAATGTTGAAGAAAAAATTTGAGATGTTCATGTTTTGAGATATCAAGTTCTTTGTGGGTTTTCAAGTACATCAAATGAAATATGGTATATACATCACTCATTAAAATATGTAAAGGTGATATTGAAAACTTTTGGATTGGAAGATTCCAAGCCAGTAAGCACACCTATGGTGACAAGACACAAATTGTCAAAGAATGATGATTTAGTTGAGGTGAATCAAACATTGTACATGTCTATGATTGGAAAACTACAACATGTAGTGCATAGAAGACCTGATATTGCATTATCTAATGGGATAGTTGCAAGATTCTTTTCTAATCCTAGGGAGAATTATTTGATGGTTGTTAAGAGAATAATGAGATATCTGAAAGGAGCAAAAGACTATGGTCTATACTACAAGAAAAATGAGAAATTTGAGTTAAGAGCCTATATTGATGTTGATTAGGCTAGAAATATTGAA
This sequence comes from Cupressus sempervirens, assembly GCA_028749045.1. Lineage (NCBI taxonomy): Eukaryota > Viridiplantae > Streptophyta > Pinopsida > Cupressales > Cupressaceae > Cupressus > Cupressus sempervirens. Next base: position 30,972,735 of record CM053787.1, read on the forward strand.
GACATAAAGAGAACTAGTGGAGGAGCATTTTTCTTAAGAAAAGGGCTGGTTACATGGACTAGCAAGAAATAAAACTGTATATGTCAATCCATTGCTACATCTAAATATGTTGTTGCTACAGTAAATTGTACAAGCATTGTATGGATCAAACAACTACTCAAAGGTATAAAGGAGGAAATCACTGAACTTGTGATACTTTATTGTGATAATACAAGTGTTATACATATATCAAAGAACCTTGTGATGCATACAAAGACTAAGCACATTGCAATCAAGTATCATTACTTGAGAGATTTAGTTCAAGACAAAGAGGTGAAGATGGACTATGTGAATACAAAAGAGAAAATAGATGATATATTCATAAAAGAATTACCTTAGGATACTCATGAGTATCTAAGAGGTAAACTAGGGGTGATACCCCAATCCAAAGCTTTTCAAGAATTATGAGAAGTGCCCTACATCAACTAGGATGATTGACATATGTTACATACTGATGCAGTGGATCTTAGTTTGGCAGCTACCTAAAGTAATCAAAGAGCTGGAGCTAAAGATCAGTCATAAGCTAGGTGACAGAGGGAGAAAATAAACATGTTCATATCTACATATTAAGATGTTGTAAGTCTTTGGCATTTTTGTCAAAGAGGGAGAAATAAAAAAAAGGGAGAAATATAGAAGAAGAAAAAATACAAAAAGGAAGAAACATGTAATATCTACTCAGAGGGAGATAGTGCTAAGGGAGATATAAGAACATATAGATAGAGATAGATACCCAATTATTAGAAAGAGGAAGTGATCAAGAGGGAGTCATAAGGATGAGTTGATTGTTTGTTGATCATAACATAATTTTGTAACCTATATAGCAGATGAAAGCTACAAATAGAGGGATAGATTTCAATAAAAGGAATTATTTTCTTTTTGGTATCGTTGTTGTTGGTATTGGTTTGCCATCAATTCCAAATAGGGAGATTATTGAAAATAGAGTGATACAAGTATGAGAATGTGTTTCAATCATTATTTTGTCATTGATGTCAAACCTACTACTTGCTAGTAAGATAATCATTTAGTTGATTTGAGTACTATCAATTGTTTGATTGCTGAAGATGATTTGATCAAATAAGATAGCAAAAGCACCTAGAGAAAAAGTTGAGTTATGGTATGAAAAAGGAGTAGAAAGATCAATTAAGACAATGATGATATAGTGCTTTTATCATCTACTTAAGGTTGAAAAGCTTGGATACACTAACTAAGTCTAGAAGAAAAAGTAAGAAGAATTAAGTCTGCCAAGCTTGACTAAGTGGATAGTAGGTGCTGAACAAAGTTAGTGGAAGCCAAGTAGAAAATTAGTTGGAGCCAAGAAGAGTCAAAGTTCAGTGTATGCTGAGTGATATAGTATAAGTCAAGTTTAGTTGATGGTAAGAAGTAGTAAACTTTAGTGTTTGCCAAGTTAGCCAGTGGATGATGAGTGGAAGAATAGTATGGAAGCTGAGTAACAATATATTGATGCCAAGTGCCAGTATTCATGTTAAATCATGGATTTGATAAATTTGAGCCAACTATTTTATTTTATTGAATTTTGTGAAGTGTGTGAAAGATAACTATGATGAGTTGGTGGCACAAAATTCATGTTTTAAGGCAAATTCAAAGAGGATTGAAGAAGAAGTTACTAGAAGGGACTAAAATGAAAAGATTGGTAGATTCATTGAATCCTACCTAATCCTACCTAACCCTAGAATGGATGATAGAGGATGGACGACAAAAGATTGTAATTTTCTATTTATAGAGATGGTTGGTTAGAAGCAAGGTTGGTCAATGTTTGAGTACCTAAGTTAGACAAGAGGTCTAAGGTATTTCTTCATCTAAAGACCAAACAAAAGAGAATGCTATTGGAAAGCAAAGTAAGAAGGCTTAAGAGTATGAATTCTTGAAGGGTGAACAAGATATTAGAGCTGAAGTGTGTGAAAGAAAAGTAGAATGGAGGACTAAAATAGAGATCTATAATCTGCAAGTGAGTTGTAATTTGTTATTAGATCAAGCCTTATTGTTACTTTCTTATCATTGTACCAGTCTAGGGTAAATCCTTTGGATTAAGGTTGACCTAACAATCATTTGTAAATCCTTTAACTAGGTGACATTCCAAGTGAGTGATCTGAAGTCCTCTAACAAAGCTCACTCCTAACATAGTGATTGAAATCCTTTAACTAGGTCACATTTAATAGTGCGTATTGTAACCTTTAACATGGTTGACCTCTCATAAGGCATCACTTCAAACGAGTGAGAATGAGTAGCATGTTACTAGTGGTTTTTCTCAAATTGGGCTTCCATGTAAAATCATTGTGTCAAATGTGTTATTAATTTTTTTATGTTTCATTCTTACATTTGTGCAAAGTTGATTCGACAATAACCTACAAAGTTTAAGTGATTGTATGATCTAATGGATGCATGCATGAATATGTTTTATGAATATGGGTTCACTAAGCCATGGAAATTTTTATTTGTACATCTAGACCTTGGGTAACTGATTCACCCCCTTCTCAATTATTCTAAAGAGTTCCAACAAAGTAGGCTAAATTGCAAAATTACCCATATAACACACAATGGAAGGATGGTAAGCCCATTACTAATATTGCATAAGGCACAAATGATAAGAATACACTAGATCCACTACAGAGGAATTCTATGAATATGATGGATGATTAGGGATGGTCATTGAATCTCCTCACTCCCTTGACTATTGTGCATTTGCCCAATCTTTTCTACACATTAATAGACACAACTTTAAGAGGGGGAGGAAGAAAAAAATCATGATGATGTGGCATGTAACACGGTTAATTTATGAGATAATGGTGAAGAATCTAATCTAGAAGAGTCTAAAATTGATGTTAGTAATAAGAGAAATATGTACTGGTTACATTATTAGAATTTTTTTTTAGATGATGAAGATAAGATGTGCAACATGATATCAGATGTTGAACATATGAATTTAAGAAATCCATCCAAAAAAGAAATTGATAGAATAATTGTAGAGATGGTGGCCCAAATTCATAGCACATATAATCTAATAAACAAAACTATCAATAATACTATTGGGAAAGTAACAAGTGTTTTCATTAAGGAAATAACCCATAAGATGAATGCCAACCATAAAGAAGAGAATCAAGTGATTGTCAAAGTAAAGGATAGTAAGACCAAGAAGTGGGAACCTATGAAGAAGATGCAATTTCAAGGTGTAGAAGAAGTCAAGGTAAACACAAAAGAAAAGAAGTCAAACTTTGATGTTGTCAGACAAGTGGAGGAGCCCATTGTTCAAGTACAAGTAGCCAAATGTAATCAATGCAAACCTCTTGTTTATGATCCTATTGAAATGATTTCCATGTTATCATAGATTACTATCAAAGTTCCTTTATCTAAAATGTTTAGGATAGATGAACATAAGAGTAAAGCCCTTTTTTTGGTTAGGATGGATTGGAAACAATAATGTTATTGATAGAGATTCATTAGTAGGGCAAGAGATATGACTTGTAATAAAAGAAAAGGAAGATAAAGGACTCATATCTTAGATACCCCAAATGTATTTGGATAATTCATCTTCAGATTTCATAGAGAATATTAATTCTTTCTTCCTTAGCTTGGTCATAAATGGTTAGACCTTAAAAAATCACATGATTGACTCAGGGGCTTCTAACACTATCATGCCTTTCAAGATCATGGAAGTTCTTGGTCTAAAGGTAGATACAAAGTAGGGTAGATGTAGAGCCACATATACTATAAAAGTCCTTGTAGGTACAATTAATGCATTGCCATTCAAATGAGCTACTTATCTTGACATTGACTTGACTATGACTTTCTTAGTAGTTGATATTCCTCCCCAATATGGAATGTTACTCTCTAGAAAATGGAGTGTTTCAATGGTAGGTATCCTACAATGTGACTTGTCTTTTACCACATTTCACATAGAGGAAAAATCCATCAAGGTTGACAAAGAACCAAGGGTTATTCACATGATTGAGGATAACATTGATAGATATTCCACATGTTTTCTAGTAACAAAAGTAAATGCTTTCAAAGCTGAGAGTATCATCCTAGAAAATGAAAAGATAGTCCCACTAATTTCACAAGAGGTAGCAAAATACCTAGATTCTTAGAATATCTAGACAATGTATTTTGATGGGCCTAGTTCAAAAGATGGGTTAAGAGATGGAGTAGTTTTTATCTCTCCATCAAAGAATACATTTAGATATTCATTTACTCTAAATTTATAGTAGAGTATGAAGAACTTTTACTTTGATTAAGAGTGGCCACAAAACATGGTATCAAAATACATGTTATTGGTGATTCTGAATTAGTTGTCTTAGATTAAGGAGACATATGCACCTAAGAACAAGACATTAAAATAGTATAGAAATGTTGTATGGGATTAGATTGAAGCATTTAATGCTTTTGGGATCTCTTGTATGGATAGAAGTAATAAAAAAATGAATGACCTATTGGCTAATGTAGCCATTAAGCCTAATGATATATCATTTGTTGGTGTTTCCAAGGTTGAAATGCAAAATAGACTATCAACTCTTGACAACATAAGGAACTAGTAGGTATTTGAGGATGATAAAGATATTCTAAGTTTTATTTTAAGTGAAGACAAATACTATGGCTAGGAGTTGGATTGCAACACATTGGTTGAGAATGAAGATGGGAAGGAGACCATCTTGGGCCAAGAGATCTTGCAACTAAAGGAAAACAAGGTGCCTAAAGGTTTGGTAGTGATGGAAAGTGTGTCTGATAATCAAGATAGAGTTCACCTTGAGACCAAAGACAAGAAACAATAGGATTTTTAAGAAGTGAACCTTGGAACAACTAAGTCTCCCAAGAAGGTGTACATAGGTAAGACTTTGTCTCCTGCCATTAGAAAGTCCTTGATTGATTTGCTAAGGAAATTTAGACATATTTTTGCATGATCATATGATGACCTTAAGGCTTATAGGGAAGATTTGTTTCAACATGTTATTCCATTGAAAGAAAATGTCAAGCCTTTTAGACAAAAGGAAAGACTTGTTAATCCCACATTAGCCCCCAAAATGCAAGAAGAGCTGATGAAGCTTAGGGATGGGGGGACCATTAAGCCTATCAAATATTCCTCATGGGTATCAAACCTAGTACTAGCTAGGAAGAAAAATGGTGACATTAGGTTGTGTGTAGAGTTTAGAAATTTGAACATTGCTTCCTTGAAGGACAATTATAGTCTTCCAAACATGGAAGCTATTCTATGATAGGTTACTAGTTTCAAATTGATGTCCATGATGGATGATTTTTATGGGTACAACCAAGTGTTGGTTGATGAGAAGGAACCATTTAAGAAAACCTTTACAACTCCATGGGAAACATATGTATATGTTTAGATGCCATTTGGTTTTATTAATGTAGGAGATACATTCTAGAGAGCTAGACATGTTGCATTTAAAGAGTATATAGATAAATTCATGGTTGTCTACGAAGATGACTTGACAACTTATTGCAAGAAAGTTGAAGACCACTATAACCATTTAGAGAAAATATTTTTAAAGGCTTTGGAATATGGAGTCTCTTTAAATCTAAAGAAGTGTACATTTGGTGTTACAAACATGGAAGCTATATTGTGTCTACTGATGGAGTTAAGATTGATCAAGAGAGAGTGACAGAAATAGGTAAAGCCCTTCATCCAAAAAATGTTGAAGGTATTCACTCATTCTTTGGTTAAGTCAATTTTTTGAGAAGGTTTGTGATAAATTTTGTTGAGATTAGTAGACCTATCTTTAAAATTCTCAAAAAGGAGTAGTAATAAATTGGGAGGGTGAACCATTAGTTGCTTTCTAAGAAATGAAGAATGCAATAAATAATTCTCTAGTATTGAGGATGCCAGATTATGCAAAGCCAATGCACATATTTTGTTTTACCTCATTCCACATCTTTGTGTTGGAAATACAATATTTTGTTTTACAATATTTGGAGTTACAAACATGGAAGCCATATTGTGTTTACTGATGGAGTTAAGGTTGATCAAGAGAGAGTGATAGTAATAGGTAAAGCCCTTCATCCAAAAAATGTCGAAGGTATTCACTTATTCTTTGGTTTAGTCAATTTTTTGAGAAGGTTTGTGATAAATTTTGTTGAGATTAGTAGACCTATCTTTAAAATGCTCAAAAAGGAGTAGTAATAAATTGGGAGGGTGAACCATTAGTTGCTTTCTAAGAAATGAAGAATGTAATAAAGAATTCTCTAGTATTGAGGATGCCAGATTATGCAAAGCCAATGCACATATTTTGTTTTACCTCATTCCACACCATTGTGTTGGAAACACAATAGGGAAAGTAAACTCTAAGAGGGGGTTGGGTGAATCAGTCCTTCAAAACTTTAACCATACAATTATTCACCACACATCCATCTCACAATTTGTATGTAAACTAAAATAGCTAGCTAAACATATTCGTCCACAACATGAAAGCAAATAACATTCAACATATGTATGACACAAGATATCTGGTTACCCAGAAACCCTCCAATGAGAAGGTAAAACTAGGGTGGGGATGACACCCACAAATTTCCACTATTGCAGTAGTAAAGTGTACAAGATTGTTAGATCTTACCCTGTTAAAGGATTCCAACACCCTATTAGAAGTGTGCTTGATTAAAGGACTTAGAACTCACAATGAAGTAAGCTCCCTATTAAAGGATTTAAAATATCCTGTTAGGACTACTTTATTAAAAGATTTAACTGATTCACCTACTAGAATGTATCAACAATGATCCTGTGGTTAGCACTCTACTGCTAGATAATGCATCACCTCTTTCCTAATGTGTACTTGATCCTCACTCATCAGATGTATCGCTCCTATTCTCTAACTCCTTTCCTCTATTCTCCTCTAACTGATTCTACAATGCATCTCAATTCACAACTCCTTAGCCACCATGAATACTTTATTTGCACATGCAAACTTCTCTCTTTGCTCCTTCCACACACATACAATTTTTAGGGTTTGTCCTCCTTAAGAAGAGGGTGAACCCACAATAATGGGTTCCACTTTTGTGGGATGAAGAAAATCTAAAAACTTTGCAAAATGTGTTAATCAAATTTATCATTTGTTTGTGCGAACATATTAAGCATGTTCGTAGCAAACATATATTATTATAGTGTTCATAGTGAACATATTGTACATTTATTAGGTATGTTCGTAGCAAACATACCTAATTAATATGTCCACTGTGAACATATTTTACAGCGATTGCGACAGTTTAAAATGCCATTTTCTTAATTTGACTGTTCATTTTTATGGCCCATTGATTTTGACTTATACATTGGAGTGAACATGCTTGATTGGTTAGCATGCCCCGTCATTCTCCTCTAGATTCTCGTTGTTGCACTATATATGTCTCTATGTTATTATTTGAATGTTTTTAATGTTTTCAAAGCATATTTTAATGTTACTTTAATATTTTTATTGTTTATTTATGTTACTTAATTCTATTAATTTAACATTAATTTTTTTTTTATATGTTCATTATATATTAGAAAAATATTAATAAAGCATTAGAAAACAAATTTAGAAAAAAATTAGTGTTAAATTAGATAAATATTAGAAAAACAATAGTTTAGAATATTAGAAAAACATTAGAAAATATTAAAAAAATGTTAATTTCTAGAATATTAGAACATTAGAAAAAAAATTACATAAAAAATATTAGAAAAACATTACATTCAAATATTAGTTTTTATTAGAAAAAAAATTACATTTAAATATTAGAAAAATATGTTAGAAAATATATTTAAAAAAATGTCAATTTGGAAAATATTAGAAAACTATGAGAAAATATTAGGAAAAACATTAGAAAATATTAGAAGCATTAGAAAAAACATTAGAAAATATTTTAAAAAACGTTAGTCTTGAAAATTAGAAAATATTAGAAAAACATTATAAAATATTAAAAAAAAATAGTGTAGAATATTAAAAAATAAAATTTTAAAAAAATTAGTTTTCTTAGAAAAACAAATTAGTTTAATTAGAAACAATTTTTTTAGAAAAATATTAGTTTTATTATAAAAACATTAGAAATTTTTTTTTTAGATAAATATTAATTTTATTAGAAAAACATTTGAAAAAAATCTACATTTTTAAATATTCAAAAAAATTAGAAAATATATTTAAAAATATCAGTTTGAAAAGTATTAAAAAATTATAAGAAAATATTAGAAAAACATTAGAAAATATTAGAAAAATATTAGAAAAAACATTAGAAAATATTAGGAAATATTTTTAAAAATATTAACTTCTTGAAAATTAGAAAATATTAGAAAAACACTATTAAAAAAAAAAAAAAATAGTGTAGAATTATTAGTAAAACATTACTAAGTGAAATATTAAAAAAATGTTAATTTCTTGTACAATATTTGAAAAATAAATTAGTATTATAACATTAGGAAATATTAGTATTTAACATTAAAGAAAATAAATTAGTATATATAACATTACAAACTATTAGAAAAAAATTATAAAATATTTGAAAAAAAATTACAAAACATTGGAAAAAATATTAAACTTGAATTATTAGAAAAACATTAGAAAAAACAAAAAAACAAAAAAAATTAGTGTAGAAAATTAAAAAATATTAGAACGAGCTAGATCTAGACATAACCCTAAAACTAACTATAACCCTAAAAAATAACACTAACCATAACCCTAACCCTAACTCAAACTCTAATCTTAATTTCTAACCCCAACTCAAACTCTAACCCTAATTTGAAATCTCTTTAACCCTAATATTTAACCCTAGAGTTTCATAACTGAAACGAGCTAATGTAACCCTGCGTTGAACCGTAACCATAATCTAATATGAACCAAATTTAACTGAAACCCTTAGATCTCTAACTCAAATCCTAATCTAAATCAAACCCTTAGATCTAATTTCCTAACTGAAAACTCAAACACTAATATTTACTCATTTACCCTAGAATTTCTTTTTAAATCAAATGCTAACCAAACCCTAATCTTTAACTCAAACCCTAAATTAATAATCTAAATTGAAAGATCTCTTTAAGTCAAACCCTAACTCAAACCAAGTTTAAGTAAATAATATACAACTATAACCCCAACCAAACTCTTTAAAATCTAGTTCACTCAAACCCTAATCTAGAAATCATTTGAACCCTTTAGATCAAACCCTAATCTTTAACTCAAATCCTAATCTTAATAGATAAGTAGATAACCCTGGAACCTAACCCTAACCCTAACTAAAATCCTAATCTTTAAACCCTAACTCAAATTGAAACCCTAATCTAACTCAAGTTACCCTAGCTCAAACCCTAGAATGAAATCCTAATCAAATCTAAATCTAACACAAACCCTATTAATCTAACCACATAAGTTCCCTATAAATCAATATAGGTAACCAAACCCTTAGATAGATGTCTATTTATCAAACCCTAGAATCACATGTGAGGTAATCTTTAACTTTCAAAAAACCCTTTAATCTAAACCATTTGAACCGTAATCAAACCTTTTATCTAAGTAATTTTGCCATTGAGTATACTTGTTAAATCCTTTATAATGTTAACAAGTGAAGATTAAATCTCTTCATATAGTGGTTGTAAGAGAAGGTGACTTGAGCTATCCCTTTTATAGCCATAAGATTAACTAAAATTTCACTTTCACGTGTACAAATTTTTTTAATTTAAAATGTAATGTATAAATGAACAAAAAAATCTTCAAATAGATTCATGTTTCATGACATTCCAAAAATATATTTGTCATTAACCATGGTAATCTAATGGATTCCAAAATATTTTTCCTACTCCCTCCAAACAATATAATAGCTTTAGAAGACAAATAATGTAGGAAGGAAGAAGAAGAATATGTATCCTTAACACCTTTCAAGTCACTATGAGATCTTTCATAATATTGACTCCCCTAAATTTTTTCTCTCTCAAGACAAATGTAGAAGTAGATAACGCTCAAAACTATTCACACTCAAAGGTCTTTGCAAGGATATTGATGTCTTAGAGAATTTTATTATTTATATTCAAAAGATATTATTTCTCATCATTTCACTTGGAGATATGAAAGAGAGCTCAAAGACTAATATAAAGTTGTAATGAAATATATTTTAAATACCAAGTCATGTCAATGCATGAAAATGTTACTTAAATGCGTTGAATTAAAAATTAAAAAATATACTTAGTCATTTGAAAAATACATTCTAATTCACCACTATTGAGTTTAATGTTCATATTTTTTATTAATGTAATAAATAAATATTAGTAAAGAAAACCAATTTTTAAATAATGGAGATTTTAATGGCTTGTCCGTTCTATTAAACTTGGTGTATAACTATCAATTAACATCTTAAAATGGTTTGACATTTTAATAATATCACTAAAGTACACTAACATTAAGTTGTATATGCATCATAATACTTCATTGAGAAAATATCCATATAGAAGTCATTAAATGCAAGAAGAAACATAACCATCTTAACAATGCAAGTGTCGCTAGTGAAATTTAAATAAAATCTTTTCTAAAATTGCTAGGTATTTATAATATCATATGTTTTCAAAAATAGTGGAAGCAATAAGATATATTTAAAATAATTACTACTACATACAACCATAGTTAAGTAGGTGTTACTTACAACAAGTCAATTTGTGATATTCAAATTATGATATTTTTGTTAGGATCAAACTTGGTGGCCTATAAGAAAATCTTGTTAAGTCACGTTTCATGAGTAGAGGTTCACAACAACCCAACTCTCATGATGATTCATTTTATCTAAGGAAAAGGTACCAGTAATGGCAACATAACTTATTAAAGTTAAGGTTTTAGCTTATGGCCAATAATGACGCACTCTATAGAAGATGTTATACAAAAAAGGCTCAAAACATGATTTAAAAATGTGTCGACTAATACAAAACCTCCATTTCACCAAAAACCATTTTAGTTATATCACCAATTGTTATGGACAAATGTCCAAGTATTGGTTCATAAATCTCTAGTAGTGGTGCATAAATGGACCAATTAGGAGCCTATATCTACATATATATATATATATATATATATATATATATATATATATATATATATATATATATATATATATATATATATATATATATATATATATATATATATATATCACTTTGCATCTAGATCAATACCTTTAATCATTTTCAGAATAAAAAATAGCCTATTATAATGACTTTTTACTCATAATACATTACATATCTCAAATTTGACATAGTTATATTTCAATAATTGTCTCAATATATTATAAATAAATTATACTATCAAATTTATTATTTTACCACATTCGCCAATTTAAAGACATTATCTTTTGGATTCAATTTATGAATAATAATATAAAATAAAAAAGTTCTATTTTTATACATGTTCACATTAGATCTAACCTTCAAACCATGCTAGGGGAGAAGAGACAAAATGTGTGCACCTAACTTCGAGGGTTCATGTTGGTTAGTACATGGAACTTATACTCAATTTTTGCTTCACCGCCCAAGGTGGCTAGGTTGAAAACCCAATTCAAAATTTAATCCCATTTGGAAATAATTCACAACATATAACAACTCAATTTACAACCGTAATCTAAATTCTCAAACTAGATCTAATGTTACAATCCTAATTGAAAACTCAAACCCTTATCTATCTAGAAATTCCACCCTTTAATCTAACTCAAACTCTAACATGTAAGATTTTAGGTAATTGGAAACTCATTTAACCCTAATTTCTTTAACTCAAACTCTAATGTAATCCAGAACTAAAAACTCAAACCCTTTTTAATCTAAATGAAATCCTAATCAAACCCTAATCTAACTCATTTAAAACCCTTTAAGTCAAACCTCTAGGTACTAATCTTTAATTGGACTAAAGTTTTGAAAACTCAAGTTCTTTAGCTCTAACTCTAACTCTCATATATGTATGTGATCATATAAATTTTATTGATATGTACATGTATTACAAATTATCTAGACTTATGATGTATGTGATTACATATATCTTGTAATTTAAATAAAAAATTGTTTGTACTAGACTTAGATAGACATGTGTACATGTTATAACATATGTATTATATGTACAATTTAATTTTTTTATATAAAGTAGCTCCATCAAATGTTGTACAGATATGACTTTACATGATCAGCTTGCTCATCATCCTACTGTGGCTCTTGCTATAGATCCGGCTGTGGCTCCTATTGCAACACTTACTACGGTTCCTGCTACAACACACGATGTGGTTCCTATTGTGGCACCTAATGTAGTTCCTATTTTGGCTCCTTGTGTAGTTTTTTATGTTGCTCATGGTCAGGCTCATGATGCGGCTTGTGGCGGGGCTCCTATTGTGCCTCATCATAGGGCTCATCATGGGGCTCATGTTGCAACTCCTGGTGTGGCTATAGGTGGTGTAGGTCTTGACGTGGCTCCTAGTGCTACTCCTGTTGGAGGTCCTACACTTGTAGCTCCTGCTAGAGGTCCTGCACCTATAGGTGTTGCTAGAGGTCCTACTGCACCACCTCCACACATTGATATCAATGCATTATTTATATTTTCAGAGAAAAATGTTGCTAGATTACAGTAGTCTATATTATCCTCTGATGATGGTCTATATAGAGACATATGTGCTACTATATGTAGGACTTTACAGGATTTGATTTCTATATTTAGAGCTCACCAGTCATTTACCCCTGACATATTAGCTTTGATATCTAGGGAGCTTAGGGCTAAGATTTTAGGAGATGCATCTTTTGATGATGCCAAGAGGGTGGCCCCAAAGATGTCATCAAACAAGATCTCTTTCCATCATATGAGGGTTCATAGGGTAGGGTGAGAGGCTACCGAGTCACCCGATGCAGAGATCCTATTATTGCTAGCATGATCTATTCTCATTTTTTAGCTACACATGGTTGTTATCCTAATAATGACCAGATACCTCTATATTTTACACAATAGTTGTATGCTGAGTTTTGCATAGGGCTCAATGTCAGCTACTTAGACATTTTGGATTATTACAGATAGGGGCATGGTCAGATTGCAGATCGTGACTAGTATCACAGTGTACCGCATCTGCCACCTCCAAATCTGAGAAAGTTCATTGGACAAAGACTACCTCTAGTGACTCCAACACATGAACCTATTGTAGATAGAGTTGTCATTGCTTCCCAGAGGGGAGCAATTGACAGTATTAGACACATTGCATCTGTGGCTACTAGTATCACATTTGATTCTCTTGGTCATTATATTCACAGTCGATGGAGTCATTAAGTTGACCATCTTTAGAGGCATCTAGTAGCACTTTAGGAACCTCCTCTGATGATGCATATAGAGCTACTAGATTACCAGTACTAGGTGATGTTCGTACGCTTTCAAGATAGTATACGCAAATGGATTTAACACTATATTTTCTAGAGGATGTGTTGCACTAATTCTACACCATTACCCAACCAGTTACATAGTCCACTTCACTCATCATTACTAGTAGTTGGAGATTGTGGTACTGAGGGTGGTTCAGTACATGTTGGAATTTTAGGAGATGATGCTAGAGTATTAGGATGCATTGATGTTTTAGGTAGTAGAGGTGCATCGATAGATGATACGATGGAGTCTACTTCAAATTATCCTCCACCTCTAGAGACCTAGGTACACACACACATATATAATTTTAAAAAAAATTTAAATATATGCAATTAATTTTTTTAGCTTAGATAGATATTTAATTTAAGAACTATAATAAATCATGTAGGCATAGGTCACTGAGCACATGATTAAATCTAGTGTTGGGTCAGGGCATGTACATCAGAGTGATGATTCTATTGAGGCACCTAGTAGTGCTAAGGTATAAGTTTTAAATAGTTTTTAAAGTTATTTATGTTTCAAAATAGATATATATATATATATATATATATATATATATATATATATATATATATATATATATATATATATATATATATATATATATATATGCATTCATATTTAATTTGAATATGTACACACACACACACACACACACACACACACACGCGCGCGCACACACACACACACACACACACACACACACACACACACACACACACACACACACACACACGCGTGCGCGCGCGCGCGCACACACACACACACACACACACGTGTGTGTGTGTGTGTGTGTGTGTGTGTGTGTGTGTATGCAGGGCTCAGTTGATGTGCCTTAGCCATAGGATGTACAGGAGACTCGATCAGGGGGTCATTCTATTTGTATGCATCTTGAGGGGTCTCTCTAGTAGTAGTAGATTTATGTATTAGATACATGCATTTATATATTGGAGACTTTGTATATATTCTAGAGACTTACATGTTACACATGTGTATTTTAGTACCTCGATGGCATACATACATGTTTCACTATTTAGTACTTTAGTAGTTGGATGGTCACATGTATATGAATTTTTATATTTTGTTACATATATACATGTTTATTTGAGACTTATAGTTTGCATATGTATGTATTTCAGTATCTAGTCTATATTAGATGTAAATGTTTATTCTTGAGACGTACATGTATGTGCATTTAAAATTTTTTTTTTAGTAAAACATTCTTCATCAATTAGATTATAGATTTTAAACTTTAGATTTTATTACATGATCATTATAAAATTTTATTGTGAGCATATTTAAACTCTAGATTTTAGATTTTATTGTGATTATTATAAAATAATCAAATAATATATTTCGTGTGTTTAATTTCACCATGGTAATTAATATTATTATTAATGTAATTAATATTAAAATGTAAAAGGTGAAATTAATTAACATGTTAAAGGTGAAATTAAACACATGAAATTTCTCTTGAGAATGTAGGGAGATCAAATGTAACATTCATTAATACACGAACCCTAACCAAGTGCATTCTATTCCAAATGTGCAAGATTAGAGTAGTTCACTAGTTGGAATGCACATAATAAAATGACATATGCATATAGATAAGGGTTAAATGCATAGCAAGATTAGATGTGTGCATGGGGAAATGATCATATGTGTAGTTCTATCTACTTTAAGGAAAAATACATAAATCTAAGTACTGATACCAATGTGTAACCTCTATCTACATCAAGGAGTGCCAAATAAACTAAATCAAGGTGAATTACACTTAATTACATCTATAAACATTATATAAACATAATTCAGTAATTAGAATTACAATATGGGTATATAATTAGAAAAGAGAGAGAAAGAGAGAGAAAGGGAAGAAATAACAATCCATTTCACACAAAGTCTCTCAATAAAGTTCATCATCTATGCATTGGTCCCTAATATTTGTTGATCATGTCACCTGACCATGTGGAACCCACATGCTCACCCTACCATGCTTGCAGAGAAAGTTTCACAACCTAAATAAGGAATAAATCACATAAGAAAATATAGGTATACGCTCATGCCAATTAATGAAATCAATGCAAATAGTCAATAACATATGGAGAATACTCAAGACTTGAGAAACACCCATAATGCAATACCAATGCAATAAAATCATAGTACACTAGGGTTACTACTCAGTACTATAAATGGTTTGGTGTAGGGAATCAAGAATGGAGTTTGATGACAAGAATGTGGAGGCCCATGTAGCACTAATTCAATGATCAACATTTGAAAATTATTAGAATCATTATATATCTTCAATCAACTTATAGAAAGAGATAGATACCATGCCTTCAATTAAAGTTACTAGATTACTAGGAGTAATGCCTTTGATCAATGTCCTCAAATTTGCATACATTGACTTACATTCAATTAATGTCCTCAAATTACTAGGGATACTCCACTCCATTACCCAAACACCAACCAGTCTCATCTTATTATCAAAAAAATGCGTGCAAAGAAAAATAATACAATAATCATAAAGATATGAAAGACTTAGAAGTCATTAAAATATTATGAAGCATAGTTCTCAACCTAGAGTATGCATCACTTAGATCCTATCAATAAAAATAACTCTATTATGCTAAAGATGAGGTCTTAAATTCCATATGTCCATAATTCAAATGTGATCTCAACTCAAGAAAAAAAGTTTCAAAACAAAAGGACAATACAACAAGAATAGAAACAAGGTCAAAAGGGCTCAAAGGTTAAGCTACCACCACAATACTAGAAGAACTCAAGTGGTCACATACCAAGAGTACAAGAACCTCAAGACCCCATCAAGTATATATATCTCAACTATGATAAAGGTTTTTATTCCAAACACATGCATTAGTCAATCTAATTTGAACGAATTTGGTCACAAATAAATCCAAGAACACAAGACAATAAGATAAGATAGTTCACAGAACAATATATTAACCTTATTGCCAAGAGAATGCATCCCAATATGATCCATGGTAATTAATATTATTAAAATGTATGTACATTTAAAAACACATTAATAAACTAATAAACTAAGAGTTATGACCTTGTATAGTAAACTAACAACTTTAAATTAATTCAAATTATTATAAAATAAATCTCAAATTTTTGTTCAACCATGATGTACACTTATAACATGTAATATATTCTCATGATCTTCATTGTCTAGTCTCTACTTGCGATATACATGCTTAAGTTTGACTGGATGTAGACAAAGCTTGGTAGCAACAACCAAGTGGCTATATTGTAAAACCTTGTTGTTAGGTTGATAATCAACAAAGTGTATTCCATGTTGGACTATTTTGTGTTGCTTCAAATATGTTCCCTCTATCACAATAGAACCTGCACTTCAAATTTAAATATTTTAAAATTTGATAGATATAAAGTTACCTAGATATATATATTTATTCATTTATGCATGTGCATACATGTATGCATAATACCTATGGGGAACAACATTCCATCACTTTCTTCAGGAGCATATAACTTTGTCCTCTTTGCAATATATCACAATAAATAATAACTAAGACCTTCATGATTTCCAGGCTCAACAATCACTACAAAGACATCTCCTGAATAACAAGTATACATACATGTGTATAGTATATATAAGACAGTTCAAATTGATAATTAAATAACAAGTTGAAATTAACTAACAAGTTGAGATTATTTTTTATGATACTTACCCACTTTTACCAATCTAGAGATATGATTATAATCATTAGAAATCAATGGAATATCATCAAAATTTTCATCATCTTTATCAAATGTATCGATAACATCAAGTGGTACCAAAATCCATGCACCTGTATATCCACATCTTTGATTGATGCATTCTTGATAGTCTTCATCAATGCAACTATCACAAAAACACGAGTATTCTCTTGTCTTGAATGTCTAATTGCAATTATCTATACTCATGACTGAATGTAAGGAACATTTCTTTTCTATCCTCTTGCAACCATGCTTATTTTTTCTATTGACACCTAAAAGTTCATTAAATTGAAAATATGGACAAATTAAATTTAAACTTCAATAAATTGAAAGATAAAACTTAACAATACAAATTTATAACTTAATTTCATAAAATTTAAATAGATTTACACATCTATACCTATTATCTCCCAAAAAACTCTATATGGTACTTGTTGACTCATTGTTGATGATGTCTTGACCTTGTTTGATGCAAAATGTGTCTTACACCATTCAACAACATCATGTGCATCATTTACATGAACTCCTTGATAATTCATTTAATACTTTCGTAGAGCACATTTGATTCAAGCTCCAACACCATCATGTTCACCTTTTCCATGGCCACTCTCAAATAAATTCCATGTGTTTTATATTCTCATTGTGATGATATCTACATAATGCATAAAATGGTGTAGATAATTTGAACTGTGCAACACATCCATCAAACCAAACATAATGTTTATCAACATTTATGTCTCTTTCTTTCAAATAAGAAAAGAACATATTGAAGCAATGTTCTACATAGTGAATGTCATGTTCTTTATCATCACTTATATAAAAATGATATTCCTTTTTAATTACTCATGCTGAAACTGTACTCTGAACACCATCCAAATCTAACTGTTCATGTCTATAACTAACATGTGCCATAATAGTGACCTTCTTAGAAAAGAAATAATCTAATTGAATTACTTTCTGATGAGCAAAGGAATAGTTCTTTGCAAAATCAACAACTAATACAATCATTCCAAGTGAGAAATTAACTCTCAAAGTTTGAAACTGTTGTGCTTGCCACTTTGCAAAAAATGCATGACGAATATAAGGTTGAATCAAATTCTTAAATCTGTCCATAAATGTTAGAATAGGTAACTCCTCTTCAACACATTCCAACCTTTTTGTCTCTTTTCCCAACTTTGTTTCATTCTTCATATACTTGTAAATTTTACAGTTCAATTTTTTTGTTACACCAATATTTTCAATTTTCAAAGGAAATAGAGCCAATTCACCACATGTTTCACATAATCCTTTGATGCAATTTATTTGACCAGCTGGATCATCTATTTTGTCATATAGAAGGGATGATATAAACTCACTTCTCCTACTAGGAGGAGCAACATGAAAACCATATGTGTCTTCTACAAACTTTCGAAATACCTCATAGTGGAGATCATACTCAATATGATGATAACAACTATTGGTCTCAGAATGGTTTTGACATTTGAGTGTTAACACACTTAACCAATTCTCAAAGTTAATGCCAAGTATAATATAGAATTTGATCTAATATGTATGTCAAGCTAGAGAATTCAATAGATGTTGAGTGAACTTCAGGTGTCGAGCAAAGTTCAATTTCCAAGTAGAGTATAGATGCAGAGTCACTATAGATGCTGAGTGAAATAGAATTGCTATAGGAATAGAGTGAGCCAATTTTTCTATATGTGCCAAGCATCAACAACTAGTATGTGCCAAGTAACACAAAATCAACATATGAGTTTGTGCCTTCACAAACTCAGATGTAAACCATTTTTGGGGCCGACATGGGATGAATCTTGAAGGATCTTGAAGATAAGATCAAATCTTTCACATTACCTATGTAATCAGCATGCAACCAATAAGAAAAATGTAGAAGTCATGCAATCAATAGGAAAAGTGCAAGAAATGAGTGGGAAATGATGATTTAATATTGATCGTAGATTCATGCCTAATCCTAAGTCTTTGAAATCTTTAAAAGGAGGAAAAAGCCCTATTATGAAAGAGAAAGGATGCATATGAGAGGATATGTATGGGTGAAATATAGCAAAGTGCAGAAGGGTAAAAGACTTAGTGAAGAATAGAGCAGCATTGTAGAATCTAGTTATTGAAGAATAGAGTATCAGAACCATGCAGAGTGACATATTATATCAAGTAAGGATCAGATCAACAAGCGTAGAAAAAGGATTTGGAATCAACAATTGAAGATTGCAAAGCTATTAGGTCAAAAGGCTTTCCAATACTCTCTAGCAATTGTATTAGATATGGAAATCCTATGGACTTAGGTTGGCCTGGCAGCCATTTGTAAATCCTTTAACAGGGTGGCATTCTAAGTGAATGTACAAAAGTCCTTTAACCAGGCCCACTTTTAGTAGGGTAGTGAAATCCTTTAACCAGGTCACTTTTAATAGAGTGTAAAGTCTTTAACAGGACAAGCCTTTCACAGGGAAGACCATTGGAAGTGGTCAAAAATTGTAACCTTGAATAGTTACACACTACTACAGTGATATTTTTGTGGGTGTCATCCCCACCCTAGTTTTACCTTCTCATTTTGGAGGGTTTTTGGGTTACCAAATTTGTGCGTTATCTATTTTCATGCATTTCTTTAGTTTTATGCTTATTATTTGAATTAAATGCATGTAGATGATATCAATTAATTTTTTTTTTGAAAAGGTTAAAGTTAGTTACTTCTGATTCACCCCCCTCTCAGAAGTAAATCTTCCCACTTCTTAATTCCAACAATTGGTATCAGAGCTAAGTTCTCACAAGAAGGAGCTTTACAACTTGGAGAGAAAAATCTAGAAATGGAAGTCTATAAACTTGGGAAGATCATAGAGAATCAAACAATTGACTTACAACTTGCTTTACATGCTTTAGAAGAAGCTATAGGAGAACTAAAGAAATCCTTAAAAAGAAGAAGAGAGATTGCCATAGCTAAGAATGACACACAGTACAAGGAGATTGACACCTCAAATCTATTTTCAAATGGAGATTCCAAAGAGTTTGATGTAGCAATAGCAGACCTGATGGAGAAGAATAGAGCTCAAGTAGAAGAAATTAGAATACTCAAGCTTGAACAAGAATCACAAGCCATGATGCTTTGTGAGATAACTGAATAGAAGAAAAGAGCCATTGAAGACAAGGATATGCTAGAAGAAGACAAGAGAAACCTTGCCAATAGATTGGAAGAAAAGTTAATTTAGCTTGCAAGAATCTCAAACATGCAGCTGGACACCCTAAATTAGATGATGAATGCACATCATGAACTAAATGTCAAGGACATTGAGATTTCTACACTGAAGATGCAAAATGAACAATTGAAAAATGATTTGAAAAGAGAAAAAGATATTGCAAAAAGCTTCAACGAACCCAATGATGCCATCAAATACTTTGAGTAGCTATTGAAATCACCAAGGGCTAGCAAAGATACTGTAGGACTTGGTTACACCAACACTGAACAAGGAGAATCCTCCAAGACTGTAGAAGAAAGGAGTAACAAATGTAAGAACACTAAACCTACTTATCATTTCTATGGTAAAAAGGGACATACCTCTAATTTATGCAGGAGTAAGAATTCCCATTAGCATGACAAGCCTAAGAATGCAAGTTATTGTCATAAGTGCAAAAAGAAAGGACATCAAGCACATAATTGTAGGACTAGGACTATCAGAACACCAAAATTTGAAGGTCGCTACTACAATTGCAAGAAGTATGGACATAGAGCTTTTGAGTGCAGATTAAACCCTATGTGGGTATCAAATCAGGAAACAAGGGAAGGTAACCATGGTCATCACTACAATTGGGACTACAACACTAGGTATAGCTGTCATTATTGTCAAGAATATGGACACACTCTTGAAAATTGCATAAAGACACGTTTCAGAGGGAACTACAACAGATGGTTGAGCTAAACCACATGTTTTAGTTGCTTGAAGACTAGTCATATCAATAGGAACTTCCCAACAAAGTCAAAGGCACCCAACTCAAAGAAAGAAAAAGGTAAAGAGAAGGTAGATATTGAACACATCAGAGGAGAAATGAACAAGACATGAAAGAAAAAAGATGGGAGTAGCACATCAAATGAAGGGATCACTTCACCTAATAGGTCAAGTGGTCACACTTCATCAAACTAAGCAAGACAAGGCATAAGGGACTGATTTACAAAGTTTCATCATGCATTAGTTCCTAGAAAAGAAAGTACTAAAAAAGAATAGATCAGCATGAACAAAGATGCAAAGTTAAAAATTAAAGAGATCACAAGTGTTGCCGAGTTGCTGTCAGATGTCAAGTAGAATTTAGTACAAGCCAAGTTGATTATCAAGACCATAGGAGCTGAATGATTGGTAGAAGCCGAGTTGGTAGAGGAAGCCAAGTGAAGAAGAAATCTTAGTTGAAGCCAAGTGAGTAATAATCCAATAGAAGTCGAGTAATGTAGAATCCTTCAGAAGTCAAGTGGACAGTTGTAAACATACTAAGCATTAAATGCATTGAAAATAGGGTATATTATCACATTTTTATTCATTTTTCTTCATCGAGAATGAAGAGAACAGAAGAGAAAGAGTGTAGAGAAAATCCAAAGCAGAGAATCCAGTGTATACAAAGATTTCAACATCATTCCAAGCATGATTCCATCAATTTTAAGGTATTTACAACTATGTTGAGCTATGCAATTTCATGTTTTTCTTTGTGTTGAAACCCTAGTTTGTGTAAAATGGCATCAAGCTCTAGAAAAGCTTAGAAGGAGGAATCATTTGAGGTCCAAATAGTATCAAAAGAGGTTAGATAGCCTAATTTTCATCCAATCCTAGAGGTTTCATATAAGAACAACCCAGCTGGAGCCCTATCCATCATACCCCCAAAGGTTGTAATGGTTCAAGATGTAAGGAAATGTCATAACTACAAAATTGGAGCTATAGGTGACATGGAAATGAGGGAGGCATATGAGAAATTGTGTGAAAATAGAGTGTTGAAGGAAGAGTACAAAATTGTTGAGAGGAAGGGTTTAATCCGTGCCCTAGAATTCCCTACAATGTTCAAGACAGAATGGATTAGGCTAATGTTGAGCTGAATGCATGATGGTAGTTTATGGTTGGAGGATGGTCCTATCAAGATCACAAAGAGAATTGTACATAGAGTAAAAAGGTACCCAACCCTAGATTGGCCAAAGAACCTTAGAAGTGATTCTAAGGAGGAAATTGAGAAGAACATAAGTGCAAAATAAAATAAGAGAGGGATGACAATTAACACTATCCAAGACCCACTAGTTGACTTTGCTATTAGGGTCATTGCACACAAATTCTAGCAGTCTAATAGACTCAACAGTGTGCCTTGTATTGTAGTAGATGTTGGATACAAACTAGTGAAGAAGGATCATACGTATGATCTTACAGAGCTATAAGTACAATAGATCAATGAAAATCTAGCAGCAATCAAGAGAACAAAGGGAGCCCAATGCAAATTCGGTGCTATTTTGATATGTATTTTCTTTTATGTTCAGAATGAATTTCCTTCTTTTGGTAAAGTGGCATGGACAAATGATAGGTCAATCATAGCTCAAGTCAATGAATACATAGGGCAGATGGGAGCTAATTTTGAGACCTTGATGACTAGTTATTTTGAGGATTTTAAGAAATCAATGAAGCAGAGGCTTAGAATTCCAGTTTCCTTATTAAAGAAACATGTAAATGATGTATGTTTTCTTTTAGATATAGACTATACATACATACAAGAAGCCATACCAAGAGTGAGATGGTTGAGACCTCTTAGGTATGAGATAAACATAGATGAAGCATCAACAACAATAACTGCTTTATTAGCAGAAGAAATTGACAAGGATGCACCACATTTTGGAACGTATGACATGGTGAGATCCAAGGTGGATACGGAGTTGAAAACTACCTCTACTTTGAAGAAGAAGGACAAGCTTGTTAAAAAGCTCAAAGCCAAATTTGGGGAAGGAACTGTAGAAGAAGTAGAGGAAGAAGGTGAAGATTCCAAGGGTGATGAAGAAGAACAAGATCAAGGGCCACTTGCCCTAACCCAAGGTATGGGAGAGGATGTAGATGAAGAGGAAGGTGTCAAGAAAGAAGCACCAAAGGTTGAGCCAAAGAAAAGGAAAGCTTAGAAGCAGCTAGTTGCATAGCCCAAAGGGAAGAAGAAGAAACCTGCAAAGCCAAGCCTAGCCAAGCCAACTACAAGGGATGACACTAGGGCTACAAATCAAGGGGCAAAGGGCCAAGTAAAATAAAAGGAAATAGTACAAGGATGACCTACAGAGCAAAAAAAGAGAAGAAAGTATGTTGCACCTCCAGAATCAGACAGAGAGAGAACAAAGTTTGATGAAGAATAATTCAGATGGGTAAGATGCTCTACCACATCTAAATTGGAAAATATTTGCAATAATATTAGAGATAATGCAAATTTATTTCATCTAAAGACCATAAATTTTAATAAGTTGTCAAAGGAACAACAAAGCATAGTGGAAGAGTCTATCTATGTTATGATGGCTAAGTTCAAGACTACCCCACTTGAACTAGATAATTCAATGCCTAAGGAGCTAAGCTCATTAGTTGAGAATAAATGGCATCAATGCCTTAAAATGGAGAAAGAAATAAGGGAGTCTACATTGGCTCATGTAATGCTAGACCTCACTAAAGTTCAAATAAAAAAGGTGAATAAGAAGCATGGGAGCAAGTTTGCACCCAAATATAGAGCCTCAAATATTTTGCAAAATCATATTGAAGATGTTGTCCAAAAGTCAACACAAATATGGAAATTAATATATGGTTTGAAAAGTATGAAAGAAGGGCAAGAAGACCCATTTGAGGGTAGAAATGATGGAGAAGAAGAAGAGAATGAGAAAGAGGAGGAAAGAGAGAAAGAAAGAGATGAGGTAGAGGAAAAAGAGATAGAAGAGAAGATAGTGGAGACAACACATGGTGAAGAGGTAATAGCTAAGGAACAGTAGGAAGAAAAAAGTTTCCAAGATACCCAACTGCCACCACCAAGCCCTCCACATACAACACCTATAGATATAGTAACTGTAAAGGATGTTCTTGACACTTCAACTCAGAACATCAATCCTTTAACTGCAAAGTATCTCAAAAATATCCTTCACCAATCTACATTTCAAGCACAACTTTGTAAAAATCCAGTTTTGGTGAGTGTTGATGAGTTGCAAAGAGTTGTAGCAGAAATAACAAGGGAGAAAGACAACACACAAGAATAATAATCACAACCTCCCACAGCTACAATAGATCAACCCAAAGAGTAAGAAGTACAAGAAAAAATTTATAAGGTTGATTCTATAATAAAAGTGATAACAACTACCGAGGAGCAAACAAAGGAACAAATAGGGCAAGATTTTCCTACTGCACAAAGTCGAGGTGCACCTCCTCAAATTATCATCATTGATCAAGGCAGTAGAGAAGAGGAGAAAGAAGTAGAGAAAACCCCTAAGGAGTAGGAGGCAATACAAACATTGGTGAACTTTCCTACCTCGGGCACTCCTAATAACAAGCCGAGCACTAATGTAGTACCACTGTAGATTTGAACACCAGGCTCAAGATCCACCAAGGTTGCAAGGGTACTTCACTATGGAGACCCTGCACTTGATGAAGAAATTTTCATACCCATCTATGACTCAATAACCATGAACTTGAAATAGATAAATGAAGTACAAGAGGCACTAGAGAGGATGAAGAAACAAGAGATACTCAGAAATGAGTATAGGAAAAAGCAAACACTAGTGGAAATTAGGGACATATTTCTTGATGCATTCAGCTTGCAAGTTCCTGATGAAACCCAACCCATCATGGAGCAATTGTCCAACATTGTGGACCAGGTACAGAATGAGGACCTAGAAACTAATATCAAATTATTAGAATGGTTAGAAAAGAAGTTTTAGATGAAAGTAAATGAGAAAATATCAAGTGAAATAGCACTTTCACAAGTTGAATTGGCAAAGAAGATTGAAAAAATGAAGAAAGTAGTTGAGAATGCATTCTCATTGTACAATAAGTTGTGTGATTCCTCATATTTCACACAGGAAATGAGCCAAAGGATACTGATCTTGGAGTGAAATATAAAGATTTCTAGCACTCAGCTACCAAAAGATCTAGCTTAGAGTGAGAAGCATTTTGCAGCTACGCTTCACACACAAAAAGAATTAACTATGTTGAGAGTAGAAGAGGCCAATATTAAGGCCAAATTGATGCAAATTCAATCCTCCATAACTCCACATTTGGAAGTACTCCATAAGGAGAAGACCTATGTAGAAAATGTTCTAAAGAAAGATCCAAATCTTTCTACTTTAGAAGGTCTTGTTCATCTTGCAGTAGAGACAACCATCCAACACAAGTCATTAGAGATAGCTTTAGATAATTGGGATGCTTCTCTCAAGATGATTATGGAGGTAAATAAAATATTTTTGTCAAAGTATTCTATTTATGCTTAGGACCCTTTGACATAAGTGTAAAAAAGGGGGAGAATAAGAATATTCAATTCATTATTTATTGCATCTAACAAAAAGGGGGAGAATAAGAATGATTACATAATACATTCTTTGATGGAAGCAATAAAGAATATCCAAAGGGGAGATATTCCAATTCACATTTTGAGGAAGTAATAAAGCCAAAAGGATGCAAAACTGCAAGGAGATGTGAAAAGGGAATAGATATAGAGTACAGGAAGTAGAAATAGGGTACATAGATACAATAAAGCCAGATAAGGAAAAAGGTATTAGATATATCAGCATGAGACATATTTAGCATAAGAATTTTGGTAACAAGAATGGTAATGACACATCAGCTCAGGGGGAGTTACAAGATTTTGAGGTATACAAAATTTTGAATAAGTTTTTGAAGTCTTGTACATATGTCAAATAGAATGTGTAGTATACTCTTAAAGATCGGATTTATAATGTCTAGTTAAGTGTTTTTTCCACTCATGTCAAATGGGGAGATTGTTGGTCTCAGAATGGTTTTGACATTTGACTGTCAACACACTTAACCAATTCTCAGAGTTAATGCCAAATATAATACAAAAGCCAAGCTATAGTGTATGTCAAGCCAAAGAATTTAACATGTGTTGAGTGAAATTTAGGTGCCAAGAAAAGTTCAAGTGCCAAGAAAAGTATAGATACCTAGTCACTATAGATTCAAGTGAAACATAATTGCTATAGGAGCTGAGTTAGCCAATTTTTCTATATGTGCCAAGCATTAGCAACTAGTATGTGTTGAGTAACACAGAATCAACATGTGAGTTTGTGCCTTCACAAACTCAGATGTAAACCATTTTTGGAGTTGACATGGGATGAATCTTGAAGGATCTTGAAGATAAGATCGAATCTTTCACATTACCTATGTAATCAGCATGCAACCAATGAGAAAAATGTAGAAGGCATGCAACCAATAGGAAAAGTGCAAGAAATGAGCAGGAAATGATGATTTAATATTGATTTTAGATTCATACCTAATCCTAAGTCTTCAAAATCTTTAAAAGGAGGACGAAGCCCTATTATGAAAGAGAGAGGATGCATAGGAGAGGATATGTATGGGTGGAATATAGCAAAGTGCAAAAGGGTAAAAGACTTAGTTAAGAACAAAGCAGCATTGTAGAATCTAGTTATTGAAGAACAGAGTATCAGAACCACGTAGAGTGACATATTATATCAAGAAAGGATTAGATCAACAAGATCAGAATAAGGATTTGGAATAAAAAATTGAAGATTGCAAAGTTATCAGGTCAAAAGGCTTTCTAATACTCTTTAGAAATTGTATTAGATATGGAAATCCTATGGACTTAGGTTTGCCTAGCAAGCATTTGTAAATCCTTTAATAGGGTGGCATTCTAAGTGAATGTAAAAAAGTCCTTTAACCAGGCCTACTTTTAGCAGGGTAGTGAAATCCTTTAACTAGGTCACTTTTAATAGAGTGTAAAGTCTTTAACAGGACATGCCTTTCATAGGGCAGACCATTGGAAGTGGTCAAACATTGTAACCCTGAATAGTTACACATTACTACAGTGATATTTTTTCTATGTCATCCCCACCCCAGTTTTACCTTCTCATTTTGGAGGGTTTCTGGGTTACCAAATTTGTGTTATCTGTTTTCATGCATGTCTTTACTTTTATGCTTATTATTTGAATTAAATGCATGTGGATGATATCAGTTAAAAAAATATTTGAAAAGGTTAAAGTTAGTTACTTCTGATTCACCCCCCCTCTCAGAAGTAAGTCTTCCCACTTGTTAATTCCAACAGACAACAACATGTTTCAAACACTTTGTTTGACCTCATGAAGTATGGCTTCAAATTTTCAGACAATATTTGCCCAACTTTTACATTAGGGTCTTCACTATAAAATGACACATATAACTTGTGTTGTGTCCAACCAATATTTTGTATGATGTTCATATTGACCAGATACAATCCTATGCCTAATAACATCTCTACTATTTGATGAAGGACAAGTGTTATCAATCCAAAATGATATGACTATATTTTTTGATAACTCTTCTATCCTATCAAAATGAGGTGCTCTACACATGATTGCCCAATTACACTCCATAGTATTGTCATCCAAAATTAATCTTCTCTTAACATATTCTCTCATTGTTTTTCCTACTAAAACCCATTTCAAATGAAATTGAAGATATTTGTCTATTTTGGGTTATATTCTTATTTACAATAGACACCAACGTCAATTTTCTTGCCACGTACTTATCTTTAGTTTGAGAGTGTTTTCCTATGTTTCTCAAACCTTGTTTAACATTTTCAATCACATCAGTTTGCATGTTAGAAAATATTCTCTTCTTTGATGTTGTGTCTACACCTAACAATTTCAATGCGTCTTGCAAATTCTTTTGTGTAAGCAAAAGTGGAAGTAACTAAGCTTGTTCAAGTGTTTTAGTGTTATCAAATTTAGTCATAATTTCTCTTATCTTCTTATTCATTGACCTTTTCTTAGACAAACTTAAGGGCTGAACAGTAGCTACAAGTCTTCTCAATTTATCCACATCCATTTTAAGTAAATGATCTAAATTTTTATGAGAAATACCATTCTTTATAGATTGGGCAATATTTAGGAGTTTTTCCATACCAGTTCCTGCACCTGATCCTAACCCTTCTCTGACTTCTGTTACTATAATTTCTATAGGGAGTGATCTTGAGCCTTCTTGAACATTCATTTTTTGAGATTCTGTAGCAAAATATTCTGACCATTCTTTGACTTCTATTATTTGAACCTCTGTAGGGAGTGATTTTGAACCTTCTTCAACATTCATTGTTTCAAATTTTGTAGGGAGTGTTCTTGAACTTTCTCCCATATGCACTTCTTCTACTTCTGTTGAGCCTTCTAAAAAATTTCATTCACCTTGTTGATTGTTTGCAACAAATTTATAAAAAAATCAAATTAGATAAAAAACAAGATTGAAACATAATTAAATTTAGGACCATAACAAAAATTAAAATATAAAATTACATACTTTATTTAATTTGGTGATAACATGCAACAATCTTCTAAATATTTTTTGGTTCTACTTCATCAGATCTCTTCCTTGCATATTTGCTTTGCCTTCCTTTCTTGTTTCCCATTAAAAAATCATAAAAAAAAATTACCCAATTCCTCAAGATAAATTTCATGCAATAACTATATAAACATGTCACCTGGTATGGCTTTGCAAGTAAAGCTTCACATTATTTTAAAACTAACTTGTTTGTTGGTGATTTCAGCATTTTTTGAATTTTTGTGTGAACATGCTAAATTGAATTTTTGGCTACTGGAAAACTTTGGTGTGTATGTTCATTGTGAACATGTGTTCGTAGTGAACTCATACAACATGTTCGCTGTGAACACCATGTTCATAGAAAACATGTCAAATTACAAAATTTTGACCCTCTTTTCTAATTTTTTTTAGCACTTTTGATACCCAAAATTGAAAATTATTGATCTCCTACTGTAAAATAAAAAATGCCAATTTGTGCTACTTGGAGCAAGCTTTCCAATGACTATAATTGTAATACATATTATATTCATTAAGACTTTCAAATATGAGTTTAAATAATTATAGGTTCATTACTAATTGAATATCAATTGACTTCAACACTTTGGAAAAATTAGTAAATTAGGTCAATTTTTTTAAAAAAAAAATCTAGGAAATAGGTTATTGAGATAGCTTTCTATTAATTTTTTTTTAAAAAGATTTATGATAAATTGAGTTCAAGTTATATGTGTCAAAACGAACATATGTCTAAATTATGATTGGTGTCACTTCAAAACTTCATAAACTATACAATATTCAACCAAATTGAATCAAACCAAATGCAGTGTTACAAATCTAACACCAAAAGAATTACCTCATTATCTTGTCTAGAAAAAAATTTGTGTATCAAACTAACTGTCACTCTTTAAAAATATTGAATTTTAACATATACCACTTTTCAAAGGAGAAGAAAAAATTGACATCATTTTTTTTTTAAAATTAAAAAATATGGTTACAAAATAGGAACAGAGTACTACAAATCACTAGTTTATGTCATCTTGAAATTATTCATAGTTTTAAAGATATAGTCACTCGAACGTGAGGTTTGTTTCAAAAATATTGATTTTAGTGTCAAAATTGGTCAAAAAGTGGAACCCATTATTGTGGGATCACCCAAGACTTAGGTGACTTAGGGTTAGATATGAATCAATGATTCTGATTCACCTATTTTTCCACTTAAAACATCCCTTCAACTGATTGGCTGCATGTACTACATAGGGATCCTAAGTAAAGATTCATCCTTATCATCTAGAATTGCAAATCAATCCTTAAGTTGACTAAAACATGGTTCACAAAGAAGTTTGTGCCATTAAAAACACCTATGCCCAAAACTATTTACTTAGCACATGAAGTGTTTGATGCTCAACATCAATTGTCTCTTCAATGCTATAACTCAACCTCTAAATGACTCAATATCCATTGATCACTCAACATCTGAATGACTTGGCATCTACTATCTACTCAACACTTGAGTGGCTTGACTCTTAATAGTTAGTTAACATATTATCTCTCAGTCTACATTTAATGCCTGACAACTTATGCTTGACATACATTACTTGTTCGACATGAACTAAGAAAATGACTTAAGTGTATTGTCACTCATATGTCAAAAATAATCTAAGATTAAAAATCTCCCCCTTTAACATGAGTGACAAAAACACTTAGTCATGCATGGATAACCTTAGCTTATGAGCATAACCTAGATAATATCCATTAAGTACTTGGCTTACATACAAAAATTTAAAAACTTCAAAATTTTGCAAAACTCATGACTCATCAGTCATACCTCAAAAATCTATAACTCCCCCTGAGTTGATTATTCCATTCTTATTATTTCATTCTAATTCTAAAACTGAACACTCCTGCTGAGTAGATTTGTTGTGTTGACTCTGTCTCTGTAGTCTCTATTTGGTCTCTCCCAAAACTTATCTCTCCTTCTTCATTCTCCCCCTTCATTCATCTACTCCTTTTGACACTTATATCATGGGTTGTACACAAGTTATGTATTTTTCCAAGAAAGATTTATGGACCTCCATCATAATCTTCAGTGATGCATCCTAGTTGTCACATGCTACCTCCAAAGATTTGATTTGTATGTCTAACTTGGTAGCAAGGGTGACTAAGCATTCATGTGTAGAAAGATGGGGATTTCTCTTCAACAATTTCTCTTCATAGGCTACTTCCTTATGTAACACCTCCATGTGAGGGGTTAATATGGATTGGATACTGATCAATGTAGCCCTAATATTGGAATCTTGAGCTTATAATATTGCTAACTAACCTTGTGCTAATAATAAATTCCTAAAATGAGACCAACCTTGACCAAGAGATTGTTGTGGAATATTACCTATTTTTTTTTAGATCTCCCTCCAAATGGTCAACGTGTCACTACACCTCTTGTGTGAATAGGGGAACATCACACAACTTGGTTTAAAGATTGAAAATGTGTTCCAACATCTTCTTTACACCCTCAATCTTGGTTTCTAATTCAACTTGGTGTAGTGTAATTACACTAGATATCTATTCATCCACCTTTGTTTGAAATTTCTTCTCAGATCATTCTAGTAATTTGACATTGGAATCTAGGTCTTCATCATTAATTTTCTCTACAATATTTTCCAATTGCTCAATGATTGGCTTCATTGGGTGCAAGGAGGATGAATGCATCAAGAAATATGTCCTTGATGTCATGAAGTTCTTATTTCTACCTATGCTCCCTTTTGAGTATTTCTTGGTGTTTCTTCCTTGCTAGAGCATCCTGCAATATGCTCATTTTTCTATTATGATTGATGTAATATCATACTTTGGTAACTCAATCACCTCATCTAAGTTGATATCATCATAGGATGTCACCTCATCAACCTTAGATGTGCTAGGAGTCTGCCTTGATGCTTGCAATGGTGTAGCTTTAGTACTCAGCCTGTGAAGTGCTTGACTAGGAGTAGGAGTAGTAGTGTCTGGTAAGGTAACTAGTGTGGGTATTTCTATCACTTCCTCTTTTTTTTTAGCCAAGACTAAATCTTCAATCGTATCCTTCTCCTTTTCTTTGATTTTTATTCTACCTTGTTCTTGTGGTGTAGGTGTAGGACTGGCTTCCTAACTTGTTTGGACTGGTGTCCCTTTTTGCTCAATTATTGTAATTGTTGGTACCAAAACATTTGTACCTTAGTGTTAATATGTGAAGGCACAATTTCCTTCCTTTGGTATACTATAATATTCATGGTAGGTTAAACCTTTGTAGATTGAGTGGGGGCAATGGATAATGCTTGTGGTTTCTCCCCTATAGATGCCAATTCTTCCTTCTCAATCTAACCCACACTCACCAAAATAAGATAATTGTATAGTTGTGCTTTAATGGTGGACTCATTCAATATTTTTTCCATATCCTCCTTTGTTAGGGGATTGATGTTTTGAATGGTGGTGTTAGACACATACTTAACCTTTACTATATCTTCTTGTGGACTAGCACTTGACATTTGTACTCTGGTACATTCCAGTCTTCCTCAACTATTGCCTCTGTAGTGCCTTCGCCATGTACTTCCATCATAGATTCATCACTGGTTTCTTGAACTACCTCTTCTTCTTTTTCTTCACCTACTTCCTTACTTGCTTTCTCAATAGCCTTTTGTGTTGTTAACCCATAAGTTACCTTCTAGACATGTGTGATCTACTAAACAACCTCTTCAATTATGTTCTATAGAATATTAAAGGCTTGATATTTTGGAGAAAATATTCTCTTATACTTATTAATATCCTTTGTCATTTTAGATTTTTTTCAACTCTAGCATCACTCTTGCAAGTGTAGACTCACTAATATTTCTCTCAGTTGTGAGACTATATTGCCATCTTTGCTCAACTCTATCTTGTAGGCTATTGGGTAAAGAGTTGGTAATCTCAATTGGAGTCTTCTTAAAAGTTTCCATCATGGCATATATCGATTCTTCTACTTTGTTCATATCTATCTTCCTTAGTTGATCAAACTCAACATGTGTGAATCTAATTAAATCAACATTATCCTTGACATTTTCAAACAAGTTGTCTGAATTAGAAGAGGCACTATGACTTACCACTTTGAATTGGGTGTTGTCATCTGATTTAGTCCTCTCCTCATCTAATTTAGTTGGGGCAATATACTTCCTTCTTTGTTTCTACTCAGGTTCATCTTATTTAAATGTAGCTATATTAGCTTTGTTTCCTTTAGACTTCTAAGTCTCTTGAGTCTTCTTGGCAGTAGCTCTTGTGCTAGCCTTGGTAATAAGAACTATAGGCTTTGGTTTCACAATTTTTTAAGGTTTTCTTGCTGCTTGGCTTCTTTTATTTTGTGGCAATAGGCACTTCATTGGCTTCTTCTCACTTAGCACATTCATCAAATTCTACTTCTTCTCCTTGATCCTCACCTTGACCCTATGTGAGAGAAAGTGGTGCTTGGGTAGGTGCATCATCATCATCATCTTCTTCTTCTTCATCTCCTTCTGCCCCTTCACCAAATTGTTCTTTGAGTTTCTTCACAAGCTTATTCTTCTTCCTCATCATAGAAGTTGTCTTTAAGTCCATTGTGATCTTTGACTTTGCTACATCATAATTTCCAAAATCAGTAGTATTCTTATTGTTGGTGTAAATCTATATTTACTATTTACAATTTACTTAAGTTTAGTTAAGTTAATGCATTATTTTATTATTAATTTGGTGAGACACTTAGGAGTTTGCATACTTTTATGAGTTGTCATGTTGACAAAATTGAAGTAAGTAACTCTAATTTAGTACATGGTGTCTACAACATTGGAGTTTGCATAATTAACTAAGTTGTCATGTAGATAACATAGTTATTCACACTCCTATTATAGCACATGGTGTCTACAACATTAATTTGTATGCTACACCTTTGTAGGCTTATCCTCACGTCATCACACTTACTCCTATGCTTAATGGAGGACAACCCACACCTGGTGGACATGTGCCTAGTTGTATGGCTTATCATGTTGTTGATTCCTATGTATTTTAGAAGTATTCTAGAGGCCTTTATATACAAGTACTCCTAGTGTACTTTCACATTAAACTGAATACATATAAATATTCTAATTATACTCTTTTTGGTCTACTATTGTGCTTGTGCTTGAGTTCTTTGATCTTGGATAAATTTTTTCCTAAGGAAAATTCTTACATGGTATTAGAGCTTGAAGAATTTATCTTCACATAACCATTCAATACCATTGTTGCTTTAGCACCTCAACCTAGATCTAGAGTATCATAGTCATTGGGAGCATCTAGAGCCAAAACAAACCTTGCCATTATGTTTGGAACGTCGATTTAGTGAAAATTGATTATAAATTTGCCTACCCTAGGCCAAAGTTGATTTTGAGGAAAAATGTTTTTGCAAATTGGCACTTGAAGGTCCAATTTTCAATTTTGAGTATGATCATTTACATACCTGCTTAGTTTTTTTTTATATTTGATTTTTTATTTCTTCTCTTCAATTATTTCTGAATTCTACTTTTTTCAATTTCATTTTTGGCCAGTTGGCCCCGTAGAGAATTTTTTTTGCAGGAACCAGGCAATGACACCCCAATCCTCACAAAATATTCCAGCAAAATATTCCCTTTTATTTGGTGGTTTGCACATCACAAATTTTGGGCAATATTAGTATTTGGGCAAGATTCAACTCAATGAATCACATTTGGTAGTCAGATTCCACCCAGCACCGACGAAGCATACTCAACTTCTGGTCAAGACTACTTTGCTAGCTAAAGCTCTTTATTTTATATTTGGAGGGCCTTTCTTTCTAAAGGCCTATGAAGAATTCTACACAAGCAATGTGGGATTAATAAAGTCCCCCACTAGCTCCCATAGAAATCAATCCTGACTCTGACTCTCATTTCACGAACCTCACGATTTGCTCGGTCGCTTGCAGATTTAAAAGTTCTAATAGATGTTAAAATGAAGGCCACTGGTATATACTTCTACCACTATTTTAAACCTCCAATAGCACTCCAGTTTCCAATTGCCACAAAAACAACTCTGGCAACCATATTTCTGGCCATGAACAGTCTGACCCTCTGACACAGCCCCACCTTGACAAGTAGGCCTTGCCACGTGGAACTTGAAACCTCCACATAGAAGCTACCACGTGGAGCATGTAGAGGTTCCTTTTCAGTACCACTTGTGACACTACCAACTTCACAACTTCGAGACATGCAATTGCCATGTCACTAACACTTGGACCACTCTACACATGTCCACCTCAACCGCTCAACACGTAAGCCACCATGTCAGCTTCAACATGTTAGCACACACATCTATCGACTACCACATCATATTTCTAGCTAAGCTACCCATATAGGCCACTGGCATTTTTTATACGAGTGACATCATCCAACCGTACATGTAGTTAGCCTGCCACATTAGCAAGGAGGATTTTTTCATTGATTCAAGCATTTCATGGTGTTAAAATTAGCAACCACCTAACCATCATTCTTACAAAAATTTGAACTGCTATGATGATTATTTGACCATCAAATTTAATCTCATAGTTTTTTGCCTAGACCCCTCTCCAGATGCAGTTTTGATTGGATAGTCCAACTTTTAGAGGCCATAACTTAGTCATCTAGACTCCAAATTAGGTGTTATTTTTTTGATTTTGGGTAGAATTTCCTAAACTTTTTAGTGGTGGTGTTTTTTTTCTAGTTTTGGTGCAAGGAGTTGTCAAAAATTGCATTTTTTGATGACTATACCCATCCAATCCTATATTTTGCAACTTGAAACACTTCGTACAAGCTCATCTAGACACATTTTTAGGTTCTATTTTTTTGAAAGTGTGTAATTTTTTGTCTACTTTCTAGATCTGAAATCAGATTATAGGGTTGTGTGGAAAAAAATATCACTTTTAGACTTAGGGCTTTTTCTGCATCATAATGCTTTGATTACTTTTTAGAATTGCTGTACATCTGAGCTATACTACTTAGTGATAGATTTGAGCCTCAAAAGGTAGTTGTAAAAAACAAAATTAGAAGTCCACTTTGTACATTTTGACAAGTGGTCTATTATACATGCACTACATATAAAGTGCCAAAAGCATCTTTTTTGGAGAATTTTTTTGATTGAATAAATAGGGGGGTGTGTATTGTGTTTTTATGTCTCTCTCTTGTGCTCTTGTACCTTTTTGCATCATGGCTTCACCTAAAGGTCCACTTCTAACTTCACACAATTATTCTACATAGAAAGATATTGTATGGAGTAGATTAATGGAAAAAGGTCTAAGTCTTTATGTTGATGGTTCAATTGCAAAACCATTGATGCCGCAACACTTGATGATTGGAAAATTAAAGACCGACACGCTTTAGGAATTATCAAAACTTGTGTACATAGAGATCACTTCTTCCACATTTCTAGTTTCAAGGAAGCCAAACCTGCTTGGGACAAACTTGAATCATTGTATGGTAAGGTGGAAGAGAAAAAGGGATACTAGATTGAGAATGATCTACTTCTCTTGGATCCAAAGAACTTTAACACAATTCAAGATTACATCAAAAAACTCAATGAGTTTAGAGAACTACTTAAAGATTGTAGTAATCTCATTAAGGATGACAGGTTGATTCATCACATCCTAAAAAGGCTACTTTTAGAGTATACTTCCTTTTTTTCAAGTTATAACACTCATAGGTTGACCATGGGAAGTGCTTTCCAAAAGCTTGCATTTGATGCATTTGAAGAAATGTTGATTTTTGAACAACCCCACTTGATACATATGGGACTTCTCACATCATCAAATAGCAAAGCATTGGTGGCTAGTGATGAGAACCACTCAATTCAAGGAGGAAAAAGTTCTAACAACAACAAGAAAAAGTCATGGAAGCAAAAATTACAATCTAAGACACAATAATCCTCCTCATAGCAAGGCAATTCTTCTTCCAATAAGAAGGGAAGTAATGAAAAGAAGGAAACACTTTTTTGTGCATATTGCAAGAAATCAAATCATGATGAGCATCATTGCAAGACTAAGAGAACAAATGAGATGGAAAACCTACTCAAGAAGAACAAAATTCAAGTCCTAAATGCTTCCAAGGATTCAACTCCAACCACTTCAAAGGGAAAAGGGAAAGCACTTATGGCTGGTTCGAGTTCTTCAACAAAATGGATTCTTGACTCAGGTGCCTCATATCATATGGGTTCTTCAAAGGAATACTTTTCTTCATTAAAGTAGTCACAGGTATTGCATATTTCTATGGGAGATGATACAAAATGGAAGTTGAAGGGAAAGGACATGTGGAGATGGAAAATGAGGAATTCAAAGACATTCTCTATGTTCCAAACCTAAGCTCTAATCTCCTTTCAATTTACCAAATCACTTACCTTGGAGATGGCAACAAAGTTTAGTTCCTTCCAAATTCTATAATGGTGTGAAGTCTCAAAGATGATTCATTGGTTATAGTGGGGAAAGTTAATCATGATAAGAGGCTTTATTCCTTCTCCCACTTAGTGCCCCTGTCTCCTTCACATGCCTTTTAACTCAATCTAATTCACAAACCAAATTATGGCATGAGCAGTATGGCCATCTTGCCTTTCGCTATCTTCAACAACTTTGCTCAAAAGCCATGGTCAAGGTCTACCTATAATTAACTTTTCTAAGGGTGAATGTTTATCATGTTTAGTGGATATGCATCTAGAGGAGAAGTTTGATAAAGGAAAGTCTTCAAGAGTGCTAGTTGTTCTTCAGTTGGTTCACATGGTACTAGCAGGACCTTTTGTAGTGACATCAGTCAGCCAAGGCCACTACATTCTTACTTTCATTGATGACTTTTCATGCTACACATGGTTCTATTTTCTTCATCACAAGAATGAAGTGGTTGACAAGCTTCAAGACTTCAAGAGTCATGTTGAATAAAAAATAAGGAAAGCTATCAAGATTCTTTGGATGGATAATGAAAGCAGATATGTGGACACAAGACTTAAGGAATTTTGTAAACTTGAGGGTATTGATCTTCAGAATCCACTAGTATTCAGTCCACAAAAGACAAATGTTGCAACACTGAGGATATGAACTCTTAAGTCCATGGCAAGTTGCATGATACATGCCAAGTCTCTTGATCCAACACTTGAAGTTGAAGCTATTAGCAGTGCCACTCAAATACTTAATAGGTCTCCTCATAATGCCTTAGATGGTAAGGCTCCTTTTGAGGCATGGTGTGGTAGAAAATTAGTTGTGAAATACTTCAGAGTCTTTGGTTGTCTAGCATGGGAAAACATATCTTCCAGGGGATGCAAGGCACCACCTCCTAGGTCTTGCACTTTCATTGGATATGAAGATGGTGTTAAGGCATATAGACTTATGGATCTTGAGACTCATGAGATCTTTGTAGAGAGGGATGTACACTTTGAGGAAAGCTCACCCAACTTATCCTCTATTCCTCTCCACACTTTATACACTATGGAAACTAATAGTGACACCAAAAAACACAAATTTGTGGGATCCTATTGACAGATGTAGAGAATGGTCACATCATCAACATCCACATGCATATATTTCCATAGTGATAGGTGGAGCAAAAAAGGGTACATCTTGTCTTATAGCTCCAACAATAGGGGATGACAACATAAAAGATATTTTAGGTTTGTTTGTGGAGTCATACATAGTAGACTTGGGAGATATCATTTATGATAGACATCTTCTCTTTGATGATGATGATCCTTCTTCAGTTGTTGTGAGGGCTCACTTTAACCCTCATGTCCATTCTCTACATGATCAATCTTCATAGGTTGATATGATTGTGGATCCTTATGTACAACAGTTGTAGGAGGTCTCTTTATCATTAGAGGAGATAGATGGTTCTTTAGGATAGGTTCTACATCCATCCTTGCTAGATTTGCACTTCTTCTTTTTAGTAGTATTGGAAGGGGTGACTATCAGCATTGACATAGGGATAGTTGAGAAGGTTTGAGAGAACCATTCATCAATGGGATTCTTTATACACACAGGGGAAGCATCTCACTTGCAACTTTTCCATTGTTTCTTCCAAAGGGAAGGAACATTACTTAGTAGTCATGGACCAACTTCTACCTTGGAGTAGCTATCACTGATTGAAACTCTTCATTAGGGGGGGGGGGGACTACCTTATCTCTCTTCCTCTTCTCTCTTATGGGGGGACATTTTCCTCTTATGGGGTTTTGTCTTTCTCATTCTTCACTATTGTATATACTTGATGTATGTCATAATGGGGGAGGGTCTTGATTACTCCATCCATCCATGCATCTTGTTTTTTCATCTCTTTTTGAGGGAGGGTTTTTCTCATGAGGTTTTCTCTCTTTCTCTGCTTTATGAGAGATTTCATTCCATTATGTACATCGGTACCTAACATGGCCTAGTAGCCTTGACCCATTATGCATTTCATCCTAGTTGTGAACTTAAGTGCATTCCCCTAAGTTGCACTTAAGGGGGGGGTAGTTTTGGTGTAAATATGTATCTACTATTTACACTTTACTTAAGTTTACTTAGGTTAATGCATTATTTTATTATTTATTTGGTGATACACTTAGGAGTTTGCATACTTTCATGAGTTTTCATATTGACAACACAAAAGTAAGCAACTCTAACTCAACACATGGTGTCTACAACATTAATTTGTGTACTACACCTTTGTAGGCTTATCCTCTCATCATCACACTTACTTCTATGCTTAATGTAGGATAAACCACACCTGGTGGACATGTGCTTGGTTGTATGACTTATCATGTTGCTAATTCCTAGGCATTCTAGAAGTATTCTAGAGGCCTTCATATACAAGCACTCCTAGTGTACTTTCACATTGAATCAAATACATATCGATATTATGATCATACTCCTTTTCGTCTACTATTGTGCTTGTGCTTGAGTTCTTTGATCTTGGGTGAATTTTTCCCTAAGACAAATTCTTACACTTATGTACTTCTTCTTCTAGTAAAGCAGTGATGGTTATAGATGCTTCATCAACATTAATCTCATAAGGCAATGGTCTGAGCCATCTCACCCTTAGAACAACAACTTGAAAATATGTGAAATCAACATCAACTAGGAAATAAAAATCATTGAAATGCTTTTCAACTAGTGACACTAGAATCTTCAGTCTTTGTTTCATTGACCTCTTCGAGTCTTCAAAATAGCTAGTCATTACAATCTCAAAATTATCTCCAAGTTTCTCTATAAATTCACTAATCTGCACTACAACTAACCTACTAGTCTTCCAAGCTACTTTCCCAAATGAGGGAAATGTGTTTTACACATGGAAAAATATACAAATAAGTATTGAACTAAATTTACATTGTGCACTTTTAGTCTTTCTTATGAATCCCAAGTTTTTTGATAACTGCTAGAGTTGTAACTTGACAAGGTCATAAGAATGGTCTTTCTTTATTATCTTGTAACCCAAATCCACAACCATACATGTTACACTATTCAAATTTTTGGATTGAAAGAAATTATGTGCAATAATTCTCATTGCAAATACAATTAGGAAAATAATAATTGTGTCTATGGTCATCCCTCTCTTGTTCCAAGTGCCCTTGTATTCTTCTCAATTGCCTCTTTTGCATCACTCCTCATTGTCTTAGGTCTATCTAGGGTTAGATACCTTGTTACTTTGTGAATAATCCTCGTGATTTTGATAGGGCCATCCTCCAACCATACAAAATTATCATGAATTCTACTAAGCACAATCTTAATTCATTCTATTTTAAACATGTTTGGAAAATCTAGGGCACGGGTTAACCCTTTTCTCTCTACATCCTTGAATTCCTCTTTCAATACTCCATTCTCACACAATTTTCCATTTAAGTCTCTTAACTCCACATCTCCAATTCTTCCTACCTTATAAGTGTAGCAACACCTTACATCTTGTATCATCAAAACTTATGATGGTATCATATATAACATACCAGATGGGTCTCCTTTATATACAATGTCAGGAATTTCTTGAAAATGTGTTTGTTTGATCTCATTACTCATTAATTGAATATTCAAAATTTCCATCCTTTCTTAACCAAAATAACATAAGAGCTAGATTCCATAGAAACTTACTAGGGTTTGTGAAAATTCAAACAACATAGTTTGACACATGATAAATACCTTGAAAAATATGATGTTTGGTGTCAAGTAGCAGTTGAATTCAGTGTGGAAATGCTGGAATCATTTTCTCCAATTTTCCTTCAGCTCTTCGCGCTCTCTTTAATCTTGAGTAATTGCAAATGAGTCAAAAGTTGACCATATGGTTCTTAAAACTTTTACAATAAATGCTCAATGCTTCCATAGCTATACACTTGGGTCCAATAAAAATTATGACTCACTTGGTTTCCATGTAATTCCTTCCATGCTTGGCAACCACGGTGAGCTCGACCAACACTATCACCTTTGATAGCTCAGAAACATCTAAACTTTCACTTGGCAACCATAGTGAAACTTTTCATGCTCGATAGTAACATGAAAAGTCCTATACTTCTTCTAAGTTCTAATCAATACTTTGCATTTTGCTTTATGCATATATGATCTTTTCAGAATTGACTCATTGAAACTAATGTTTAATTAAACTTTGAAATATTAGTCCCACACATACCTCTTAATTTCCTAGTTGAGGATGGCATGATCACTTGATCCATTAGATGAAGTGAACCCATCTAAGCTTGATGTACTACAATCTTCCTTTTTCTTCCATGTCTTATTCATTTGTACTTTGAATTCTTTAACATCAACCTTTCCTTTGCCTTTACTGAATTCACTGCTAGGTGCTTTTGACCTTGTTGGCTAATTTCTATTTATGTGACTAGTCTTCAAATAACTAAAACATGTAGTTTGAGTCAACCATCTTTTTTAGTCACTTCTAAAATGTATTATAATGCAATTTTTAGAAACATGTCCATACTCTTGACAATAGTGATAACTATACCTTGTATTGTAATGCCAATTGGAGGATCTTCTAGTATGGTTTACCTTGGTTTCATTGTTTGATGACTAGTTAGGCTTTAATCTACACTCATATGCTTTATGTCCATACTTCTTACAGTTGTAGTAGTAACCTTGAAGTCTTTGTGTGCTTGATGTCTTGCTCTTGTATTCATGTGCTTTATGTCCTTGTTTATTGCACTTGTGGAAATTACCCATGAGTTTCTTCTTAGGGTTCTGATTTGCATTGTTTCTCTTGCAAACATTTGTTGTATCACATACCATACCACAATTATGATAAGTAGGTTTTTAGTTCTTACCATTGTTGCTTCTTTGTTCACCACTTTTAGATGATTCTCCTTCTTCAGTACCAGTGTAACCCAATCTAGTAGTATCACTACTAGATCTAGGAGATCTCATCAATTGTTCAAAGTACTTGATGGATTCACTAGGTCTGTTGAAACTTTTACAAAATTATTTTTCTCTTTTCAAATCATTTCTCAGTTGTTCATTCTACAACTTTAGTTTTGTGATCTCAATATATTTTCCATTCAATTCATGATTGGCTATCATCATTTGATTCAATGTTTCCAATTGCATGTGAGAAATCCTATTCACCTCTACTGTCTTCTCTTCTAGTCTATTGGTCAACATCATTTTTTCATATTCAATCATGACTTTTTCTTCTTCAACTTTCTTTTTCTTCTTGGTCACCTCACATAGCAATACCGATAGGACTTCTTGTTCTATCTTAAGATTTCTGACCTATTTAGTTAGTGCTCCATTCTTTTCCATTATATTTTCAATTTCTTTATCAAATTCACTTGCATTTACATCTACAAAAAATTTAGTAGTGTCTTCCTCTTGGTATTGTGTTTCATTCTCTTCAATAGCTATCTCTTTCCTTCTTTTCAATGAGCATTTCAAATTATCTTTTGCTTCATTCAACTGATGTAAGGAAAGCTAGATTTCAATCTTCTAATTCTCATAAGTCTTTCCCAACTTGTAGACTTTCATCTTCAAGATCTTTTCTCAAAGTTGCAAAGCTTTCCTTTCCAAAGAACCACAAATCTAGTACCAAATTTTTGGAAATATAATAGGGAAAGTAAACTCTGAGATGGGGGGGGTGGGAGGGGTGAACTGGTCCTTCAAAAATTTAACATAAAATTATTCACCACACATCCATCTCACAATTTGCATGTAAACTAAAATAGATAGCTAAACATATTCATCCATAGTGTGCAAGAAAATAATATTCAACATATGTATGACACAAGATATTTGGTTACCCAGAAACCCTCCAATGAGAAGGTAAAATTGGGGTGGGTATGACACTCAAAAATCT
Organism: Cupressus sempervirens; assembly: GCA_028749045.1. Classification (NCBI taxonomy): domain Eukaryota; kingdom Viridiplantae; phylum Streptophyta; class Pinopsida; order Cupressales; family Cupressaceae; genus Cupressus; species Cupressus sempervirens. Next base: position 31,015,656 of record CM053787.1, read on the forward strand.
TGACTATTTTAGTAATAAAGTGTGTCCAATGAAGGCTACAATGTTCAATCATAAACTATGATCTACCTTGTGAAAGGTTTTCCATGTTAAAGGCTTACAAGATTGTTAGATCTTACCTTGTTAGAAAAGTGCTCGATTAAAGGAATTAGAACACACAATAAAGTAAGCACCTTGTTAAAGGATTTACAACAACCTGTTATGACTACTCTATTAAGATATTTAACTAATTCATCTACTAGAATGTATTAGCAATGATCTTGTAGTTAGCACTCTACTACTAGATATTAGATCACCTCCTTCTTGATGTGTACTTGATCCTCACTAATCAGATGTATCACTTTTGTCCTCTAACTCCTTTCCTCTATTCTCATCTAACTAATTTTTCAATGTATCTCAATTCATAACTCCTTAGCACAAACTAATTTCAAGAAAAAAAATTATATGATAAAAGGGCAGTTGCAAAAAAAATTTGAGCCTGAAGATCTCATCCTGATGTGGAATGATAGAATTGAAGACAAAGGCAAACCATGAAAATTTTGATCCAATATGGCTTGGCCCATACTTAATTATCCATTTGGGGTGAGATTCATGTATCTTAAAGGAATTTTTAGGAAACATTCTTGAATTGGTAGTTCATGGACAATTCTTGAAGAAGTACTTATGTTGAAGATACTTATTTTTCCATGAATGGTAGTTTAGGTCTATGTACAAATTATAAATCCTTGTATATATGTGTGTTTCCCTATATATATGTGTTGTGTTTTTCTTGTTGGGTGCGTGTTGCTCTCTGAAAAAGTTATCATCCCTAGATAGAGCCACTGTTAGCCCTTCTATTTGTGTCCCATTATTTTAAAATAGTTCTATAATGTTTTTGAAATTTTAAATGGTCTTATCCTTTGTTTAGGGTGGGAAATTTGAAATACACCTTAAATAAAAGTGTGAAATACCTTAAAAAGCGTAGTATTACTTTTGATATTCTTTGGTTGGGTTTTTCCTTGTTACTTTTTAAATTTTCATAGAATAGGATTAATTTCTTAAGTCACGCCTCTACTCAACCCATGGTTTCATCTTGGTTAGCTTGTATCCCATATAAATTGGCTTCTTTTAACCAAGTGGTGAGTTATTTTTAATAACCATTGATCTTACTAAAGATCTATGGCTTGCACTTTCTTGCAGTTTCAAGATGCAATGTGTTTAACCAAAGTAAGAATACAAGGAGTTGACACATGTCTTGTGGGACCAAAGAAACATAGAAATCAAAAATTTTAACAAGAATACTTAGATCTTGCTAAGGTAAACAATTCTCTTTTTCTCCAAAATGAAGATGTTCAAAGTTTAACTAATATAAGAATGTGAGGGTTTGACACCTGGACAGTGTGGGCCCATAAAAGACTCCTTAAAATTCTTTTTCATCATGTGCCAACTATCATACCATGACTAGTTCTCAAGTCAAACTGAGTCTTCTCTCTTGGTTATTTCCAGATCATTAATAAGATTGAAGATCAAGGGCTGTTGCATCCTCACTGAATAGAAATGATAGATTTTTAACCAAGGTGAGAATGTGAGGGATTGCCATGTGCCCATGTTGGTCCCCAAATGATGGAGTAATATACAATTTTTGAAACCGCTCATCAAGGATCCTCATATTGTCACATATCAAAGATGCAAGTTCTTTAAATAGTGTGACAATACAAGAAACTAACAAGTGTCCTAGTGAGCCCACATTACATTAAACAATTTAGAGAACACACACCTTTCTTAGCTATAGGTCTAGATAAAGATCCACGATGGTCGTATTCTTGCAAAGGAAACATAAAGGTTGTTTAACCAAAGTGAGAATGCAAGGGAGTAACACATGGAGTTGTGGGTCTAGTTTCTATTACAAGTTGCAAAAATGGCTGAAGTCAACATAAAGTACTCTGATGACATGTTTTGATTCGATCTAAGTATTATGTATAGCAACATTGATATCTTTTCCCAGCTATTAAAATAGAAGGTGATCTATGCTTCTTTCTTTCTCACAAAATAAAGGTGTTAAAGTTTAACTAATGTGAGAATGAAAGGTCTTGCCATGTGCCCTTTTGGGTTAGCTTCTTAACACATCAACATGGAAAAATCTTAACCATCTAGTATCAGAAAATCTACAGTGCTCGCATTCTCAAGAAATCAAAGTGCAATATAATTAATCAAAGAGAGAATATGAGGGAATGACACATGTCTTAGTGGGCCCATTTTCTAAGAGGAACATTAAGAATCATGAATATTTCCTGATTGTCTAATGCAAGGTAGATTGAGGATTGTTGTGGTTTCATGAAATGAGAGTGTTCAAGTTTTACACAAAGGGACAATATGAACCTTACATATATCTCCCTAAGTAACATGTGATGCAACATCAAGTTTGAATCATAGTTGTTGGATTTTTCCTAGATCAACAACCAGTTTTCAAATTTTTTGAGTACCATGCACAATTTGACTATTAGAGCATTAATGGTTTTTAAAGAGAGCTTTGTTTGAACTAGTTTTTTATAAAGTTTGTAATTCATTCCATGATCTAGTACAATGCTAAACAAAATTGAAGCAGAGAAAATAGAGCTCAAATTTTCAGCCCCCATACTATGAACTATTGTAAACAAATAATCTTGCTGAGATCAGAAGATTTGTGAGTAAGTGCCTTGACATTGTTGTGAAAATTTTTTAAGGTTCAAATATTTTCTAAACTGATAAGATGCCTCTCTGAAGATATTTTTCAACAAGGATAGATTATCAACATAGGAATGCACATGACAATTTCCTTGAACAATTGCCCCTTTCTATGAATGAAACAACAAAAAGAAAGGAATTGGTCCCTAAAAACCCTAGACTGATAATTGATGAAGGTTTTTATGAAAAATGCAATTGGTTGAGAGATGTAGAGACATTGATAGGTGGTTTGGAGTCATTTAAGAAATGGTTTTTATAGAGAAATAATGATACACATCTGAGAAATGTTTGGGAGTTCAACATTGGGAAGCTAGTTGTACTAGGAGCCTTCATGGATGACAATTTGATAACAATATTGGCAAAGAGGTAGAGCCCATGTTTTAGGTTGTGAAGAACCTTTTTAGAGACAATCTGTTTGGGGTTACTGTCATGTCCCCATTTTAACAAGATTTTAATAAATATTATAAGAAATATTAATAAGTAACATCACTAACAAAACTAAATATTAAACTACAACATAAAATATAATTATAATTATAATCAATTATAGATAATTAATGTAAACTATTCTATATAAGTCTAATAATACATATGATAGTAAATATGATAATAAATAATAAACAAATACTATTCCAATATACTTATAACTTTTATAAATAAATAATATGATTAACAATATAGTATTACATGCAAAGTGAATACTATATATAATAATAAAGTATAAGTATTTTATTATATTTTTATTTATTTCAAGTATTTTATATTATATTTTAACTAAACTATAAATATTTATTAGATCAAATAAATTACAATTAGTGACTAAATGAATAGTCATGAACCTTCATCCACTCACATAATTAGTGACTAAATGAATAGTCATGAACCTTCATCCACTCACATATATTAGAGGGAAGCAATGTTTCCAAGAAGGCATCAGATAATTTTTTTGTTCTTCTTCTAGAAAAAAATTTATTTGATGCCTTTGTGGAAACATTATTTGCCTCTAATATATGTGAGTGGATGAAGGTTCATGACTATTCATTTAGTCACTAATTGTAATTTATTTGGTCTAATATGTATTTAAAGTTTAGTTAAAATCTAATATAAAATACTAAAAATAAATATAAGTATAATAAAATACTTATACTTTATTATTATATATAGTATTCACTTTGCATGTAATACTATATTGTTAATCATATTATATACATAAGATATAAGTATATTGGAAAAATATTTATTATTTATTTTTTATTATATTTACTATCATATGTATTATCGTACTTATATAGAATAGTTTACATTAATTATCTATAATTGATTATAATTATAATTATATTTTATGTTGTAGTTTAATATTTATTTTTTTATTGATATTACTTATTAATATTTCTTATTATATTTATTAGAATCTTGTTAAAATGGGGACATGACAGTAACTGTTGAGGTGATCAAAGAGGTTTTTGTGTTAAACCCTAACCTTGCTCTATATGAGAAAATCGATTTGGATGATTTGTAGTCAATGTATGATGCTCAAAGAATATACCTTCAAGGGGGACCATTGAAAGATAATTTTGTAAAGCTAGGGCATTTGATACTTGTAACACCTTCTATCCAAGAGCCCTTGCTAAAAACATATTTCAACCCTAGGGAACATGCCCTTTATATCTCCCTCTACAAGATTTTTGGTAGGGATGAGAAAGATCACATTCTAGGTATTGGTGCCCAAATTAGCAAATTAGGTTTCCTATGGAATGGTGATCCAATTATGGGAACTCCTAATAGCAATTTTCCAACTGACAAGTTCCACTCCTAATGAATGTGAACATCTACAATTTTGGCTTTGTAGAACCAAGGCTAGTAGGCCTATACCTCACACCCTAGAGGATTTTTAGAGCATATAACTTGGGGCACGTGGGTGTTTAAAGAATTTTAAAAATCAATAAAATTTTTTAGGTGTAAAATAAATAAATGTATAATAGATTTGTTCACCTTTTCCACTTGGATGTATGTCCTTTCTGCAATCAACATGAAGACTTAAAACAATAATTAAAAGACCAATGCCTTAGTTGATGGATTCTTTATCATTCTTCTATCAATTGTTCACAATATTTAAAGTAACCCTCAAAGACAAATGATAAATCCCTTTTACACAAATTGTCGTCACCTTAATGATGTATGAACTGTTGAAATGCTTAAATGAATTTCAATACTTAGTCTTATTGAATTTAAATCCCCCAAAGAGCCCAATAATATAGCAATAAATATTGATTTTCCACTACAATATCATTAGTTTCTAATCACTTAAATTATTTAATGCATTCAATCAATTGGACAATCAATTAAAGAAAACTTATAAATTTGATCAAAGGAAACAAAATGAAAGAGACAAAAATGATATCACCAAAAGATCAATTGAGCACATGAATCCTTGTATTGAACTTGAAATCCTTTCACCACAAATTACTTGTGTTGTTGTTGCATATAGATAACAAAATCTAGAGTGGAAAATAGAATCAACTTCTCTCTTTAAAATTGTATATGAAAATATATATCTTGTCATTCTTCTTTCTGATGATGATCTTGGTATCTTTTATTTTAATTCAAAGGATGTATACAAGCTTTAGATCATCATGATGCTTCCTAAGAAAAACCTAAAATACAATTGAAAACTTTATTACAATGCAAAATCTTTAATAATCATTTGATAAATGATCATGTCTATTGGATTTGAGAAAATAATTAAATCTTTAGTGCTTGTTAAATCTCCCTTTTGATCCTCTTGACAAATACTTTAATAATATTGATGAATAAACTATGCACACATAAAATAACTTAATGAGAGATTTTAATAAAGTAAATAAATTAGGGTCTTATATTTAGTTTATATTTCCCTAAAGCTCTTTCTCACACATAAGCATTAGGTTAAAGTAATTATATTCAAAGAATACTATAAAAGACACATAAAATCATTTCATAAATTTGACAAAGTAAATAACTATTTTAATAAAAAACCTAATATATTTACATGAGGGTAAAAATAATATCTCTATGCCAAGAAGAATTTTCTATAAAAATTTCATTTCAAGGAACATATATTTTACTTTAAAAACCTTCCTTTATATGATAAATGAAGCATAAAATGAAAATATTTCATATCAAAGATCCAAGGATATAAATGATTTTAAATTTTCAATACTGATACTTTATCAAAATATCTCCCTAGAATTAATACTTAGATAAAAAGTAAGCAAAATGTATCGTAAAAATCATTCACATTAAATTTTTATTTATATTCCCTTTAAAAACAAGAATTAATGTAGATAATTTCACTTATCTTAATTAGCCCATAAAAAAGATTAATTATCCCTTTTATTTACTTGTAAGATAAAAATATTGCAATTAGAACTTTCCTCTTTAACAACCATTCTCAAGAAATATGATAGAATAATTGGTTAGGGTAGAATGGGTAGTTATGATAGAAAAGAGGATATGGTTGAAAGGTTGTGTGTTTAACTCCCTCTCTCCATCCTTTTTCTTAAAAAAAGGGAACAATTAATCAATCAAATATGCATTATAAATCATAATAATTGACATTTTCAAATGAACGAATATTTTCCCTTTTAATGAATTTTACCCTAATAAGACATTTCATTTCCATGACAAGGGCAACATTATATTTAATTTTTTAATTGTTAAATATAAGAATAATTTCCAATGAAATAATCAAGCTTTTTAGCACAAAAAATACTTCCCTTGCAAATTTGACACCTGTAAATTTAGGTGTCAATAGTGGCTCTAATGTGAGATGTGTGTCCATGCCTAGGCACAACAACAATCCAACATTCTCTAAAGGAAGAAGGAAACATAAAAAACATAAAATAGATTAAAAATATGTAAAAAATTTAATCTATTTAATAAAAATAAAAATATAATAAAAGGTAGGAAAAAATACTTCCCTAAATCATTATTTTTTACCCTCCTCATATTTCCTTGGTCCTACGAAAAATAAAATCTTGGGCCCCACTTGACTTCTCATTGGCATAGCAACCATTATCGAGAAAGCTTGAAACATGTTATAGCCATCCCTAATGGATGTGATTATTATAAGATATAGCTATTACTAACTTTAGGGTTTATCTCACAAAGGAGAAATTTATAAATATTTTTATAATATTTGGATCAATACTTTGTTAAGAAAATATATCCAATATAATCATACCAAACCTCCATTTAAAGCTTTACTATCTCTTAATATTTGATATAACAAATAATTTAATTGCAATAAAACTTCTTTATAAAAATAAATAAAATCAAACACTAAAAATACCTACTTTTTCTCACCTTAAACCTTATCTCTATTGCTACAATGATCCAACATTTTCATATCACTCATCGCTATATGAAAAACCCTCTTTTTGTGATATCAGATGGATGTGATTATCCTTTCGCTATAACACATAGTGATATACAAGCTCATCGGTAATCACTATATCTTTATTACTCCAAATGTGATCTGTAATCATTCCCAATCCATCACTATAGTATATAGTGATCCCATTTTAAGATATTATTACCATATTGGTGGATAATATAGCAATCATCTCCTCCATCACTCATCACTATATCTTCATTTCCTTGATTGCGATCAACAATAGGATTAGGTAACTTAGGGTTTCATTATTGGTGAATTAATTTATATCTAAAAAAATATTCTCATGATTATTCATAAAAGGAACATTATGATTCATTTGCCAAGAGAGTAATATGATTTTAAGGTGGAGACACCAATTAACCTTCAATGCCATATGTACTGGCTTGAGACTTTAATGTTCCATGAAAAACGATCCTATTAAGTTGTTGAGTGTGTAAAATCTATGTTCAAAATATATCTTCACAAGACTTTCTCTCTCAGAGTGTTATGAGCATATTATCTTCATCCCAACTATCAATATTAACACTACTTTTTATGAAATTTGAGTGAAGATGAGATAATTCAATGCTAAAACTCCATGCTCTCAATAAGACATTTTATATCATTCTCTTAATAAGATAACACTTGGCTCATAATGATGTTAACTCATATTGTCATGAAATTTCATATGTTGAAAAATTGCCAGTGCATAAGATTCATCCATATTAGAAGGTTTTGTCCACATCAAATCATTATTTCTATCTTACCCAAGCTGGACATCCACATTCTATTATGATTACATATGTATATTCCCATCCCATTGCTGGGCCTTGAACCATTGTTAATGTCATAGGGATTTGTTGGAAGCATGAATGTTGATGATTTTCCTATGGGGAAGTATTGTGAAAATATTATTTTGATCATATGTTACATTCATGACTATGTTTGTCATTGATGTCAACATAGTAGTTTTTTGTGGTATTTGACAGAAGAACAACAGTAAAGATCAAGTTGGTATAAATATATTGTTGAGTATTTTCACTAGTGAGGTTAATGGGAGATAATACTGAGTGTCTAGCATATGTAGCTAACCTCAGATGCATAAGATATTAAGTTTGGAAGAAGTTATGCAAGTTTTGGTGAAGACTATTCTAAGATAGAGTTTACATAAACATATTATGTTGAACTTGTTATATCTCTTAGTAGAGTTGTTATTCTAAGAAGAAAGGTCAAAGATGTGTAGAATACATGTTGGAGATGATGTAGCTAAGCTCTCTTGTCATAATATTACACATATGAAAAGTTATTCAAGTTACAAGGTGACAAATTAAAGTTATCACTAAGTATAATATGTTCTTAATGAGATCCTATAAGAATTAATTGAGAAGATGTAATAAATGACTCAAGGAATTGTTTTATGGATTTGGTATAAAGGAAGGGCATTTTATTTTTTTATGTATAAAAGATCAAAAGAAGCACAAAGATTGGAATAGAAGAGGAACAAGTTGATATGCAAGGATAAGCAGAGCAAAGTGAAGTTAGAGAAAACTTCATTACCAAGGTTTTATTTTAAGATCTGAGGTTTAATATTTGGATCTAAGGTTTGTGACCTAGTCTACAAGGTCTAGCAGTGATTGGTCTGGTTGATAGGATAGAGGAAAGAGGTTAAAGCACAATACAAACAATTATCCTACAAGGAATAGTTGAGAGATCAATTGGATAGTGAAGTTTAGTGGTCTTGCCCCAGAAGCTATTTGGATAGTGGGTCCTTCTACCTTCTACAACTCCTAATAGGGATTCAAAGTCTCCTAATAAGGACTCTTATATACTAAATGTGTTTATAGAATCCTAACAGGCTCCATCCTCCATCAAGGAACACACACACACACACACACACACACATATCTTTGTGGGCATCATTCCCATCAGGGTTTTCCCTTTGATCAAGGGTTTCCCTAGTTAAAAAATCTAATGTAATAGTGTATATGCATCTTTTTATGGTTTTTTTCTTACTTTGATTGAATGGTTAAAATTAATTAAGGTTGATAAATGTTTTAATTGGATAACTAATTTCCCCCCACTCCCTTAGTTATGTTAGTGGACTATTATTTTTAATAATTGGTATCAAAGCAATAGGTCCTTGAAGATAATTTTTGACAACTTTGGGAGATCCATGGATCACATATTCAAAAAGGATAGTCCAAAGTTCAAGATGGAACAAATTTTGGTAGCACTATGAAAACTAGTAATATGTTTGCAATCAGGGATTTTCTTAAGATTGTAAAGCCTACTAGTACAATTTACAAGGAGTGTGTATTGGCAAAGCATACCATAACTTCTTTTCCCAACAAGAAGTTTACTACTAAAATAAAGTTGGAGATTGTACACACAGATCTTAGTGGTCCAACAAAGACTAAAAGATTATATGGTGAAAGGTACTTCATGATTATTGTTGATCACTTTTCTAGAATGATGTGGGTTACATTTTCTTAAAGAAAAATTTGAGGCATTTGACAAGTTCAAGATATTCAAGAATATAGTTGAGAATGAATCAAGTATGAGGATTAAATATTTAAGATTAGATAGATGAGGATATTTTACTTCAAATGAGTTTGACATCTTTTATGAAGCTAATGGAATCAAAAAACAATTGTCAGCTCCTAGAACCCCTGAACAAAATGGTATTATAGAAAGAAGAAACATGTTAGTAATAGAAGAAATAAGAGATATGCTAGCTGAGAATGATGTATCCAAGACATTTTGGAGAGAAATTGTGAATATAATAGTTTAAACTATGAACAAAGTGCAGGTGAGGAAAGACACAAAAAAGATCCCTTATGAACTATTGTTTGGTCACTCACCTACAGTTAAGTATTTCATAAATTTTGGCAGAAAATCTTATATTAAAAGAGATGATGATGTTTATAAATTTGATGCTAGAAGTGTTGAAAGTATGTTTCTTGGTCATTCATTGAAAATAAGATCTTATAGATGCTATAATCTGAGAACTAACACTATTTTTGAAAGTGCAAGTGTAAGAGTTGATGAGAAATTTAGGATACAAGAAAGCATAGTTGACTACAATTCTAATGATGAGAATATCATTGTTACTAAAACAAGGAATGATGAAGTATTCTTTGAGACTAACAATGATTTTCATAATGAAGGAGAGAAAATTTAGGAACAAAGTTCAAAACATAGAACTAAGCCAAGAGTTGAGATAACGACTCCTACTTCTGGTAAGAATATGACAAAGAAACATCCACTAGACAGATCATTGAAATCAGAGATGAAGGTGTGATGACAAGAAGCAAAATCAATGAAGAACTATGTCATATATCTCAAGTAGAACCAAAGAATACATATGAGGCATATAGAGATGACTATTGGAAGCAAGCTATGAAAGAAGAATTGGGTCAAATAGTGAAGAATGAGACATGGGAATTGGTCTCTAGAACAACAGACAAGAATGTGATAGGAACAAAATAGGTATTTAGGAATAAGATGAGTGAATAAGGTGAAGTTGTAAGGAACAAAGAAAGATTGGTATTTAAAGGTTACTCATAACAAGAAGGAATATACTATGATGAAACCTATGCTCCTATGGAAAGAATTGAAGTAGTAATAATTTTGATTCTTAGTTAAGTAAGAAGTCATAATTTCGAAATGGAGGAAGATTGGTTTCTTAGTTAGTAATATGCTCAGAATTGAGATGGATGTCAAGTAGTATTATGCTCCTATGGAAAGAATTGAGCCTTCTTTCTTGGAGCAAGATTGGTTTCTTAGTTAAGTAAGAAGTAGGACTATATCTCATAGAGTACAATAGAGGCACAATAGGTTGTAGTAATAAACAATTGTAATCAAGTTGTTTGGATGAAGCAGATGTTGAAGGATATAAGGATAGAATTCATTGAACCTGTTGTCATACATTGTGATAACACAAGCACATTGAATATGTCTAAGAATCTAGTATTGCATTCCAAGACTAAGCACATTCTATCAAATATCACATGTTGAGAGAGAAAGTTGTAGAAAAGGAAATAAGATTGGAGTATGTAAGCACCAAAGAGTAGATTGCATATAATTTCACCAAGCCTCTTCCCAAAGAGAATTTTGAGTATATGTGAGGTACGCTAGGGGTTATGCCCCTAACTACATCAGAGTAGATGATGCAAGTGTGCATAACTCTAGTGATATAGAGTACTATTATTTGTCTAGACTGAATGCTGATGCTTCCTATATGGGGGAGTATTTGTGATGGACAAAGTCATCTAGGACTCTTGATAGATGTTTCTTTGAATAGTGTCTTTGGACACTTGAGAAAAAATTGCTGAAACTTTTAACATTGATGTCAATGGGGGAGAGATTACAACATGAATTTTTTTTTGATATAGAGCAGATTGAGGAGAAACATGCATGATTGATGGAGAGGATAACAATATTTAATAGTTGATATTCTTGAAACTAGATGTTTTTCATTATGTTTCTATCAATGCCAAAGGGGGATATTGTTGGAAGCATGAATTTTGATGATATTCCAATGGGGGAGTATTGTAGAAACATTATTTTGATGATATGTTACATTCATGATTGTGTTTGTCATTGATGTCAACATTGCAATTTTTTGTGGTATCTAACCGAAGAATAGTGGCAAAGATCAAGTTGATGCAAACAAATCATTGAGTATTTTCACTAGAAAGGTTAATGGGAGATACTACTAAGTGTCTATCATATGCACCTAAGCTTGGGTGCATAAGATATTAAGTCTAGAAGAAGTTATGCAAGTTTTGGTGAAGACTATTTTGAGATAGAGTTTACAGAAGCACATTCTAGTAAACTTGTTATATCTCTTAATAGATTTGTTATTCTAAGAAGCAAGGTTAAAGGAATGTTGGAGATGATGTGGCTAAGCTTGCTCATCATAATATTACACATACAAAAATTTATTCAAGTTACAAGGTGACAAATTAATGTTATCGCTAAGTATAATGTGTTCTTAATGAGGTCCTATAATAATTAATTGAGAAGGTGTAATAGTTAGCTTAGGGAATTGTTTTATGGATTTGGTATAAAGGAAGGACATTATCCTTTGTTATGTATGAATGATTAAAAAAAGCATGAAGATTGGAATAGAAGAGAAACAATTTGATATGCGAGGATAAGTAGAGCAAAGCAAAGTTGAAAAAAACTTCTTTGCTGAGGTTTTATTTTAAGATTTGAAGTTTGATATTTGGATTTGAGGTTTGTGGTGTACAAGGTTTGATAGTGATTGGTCTAGTTGACAAGATAGAGGAAAGAGGTTAAAGCAGATTACAATCAATTTTTCTACAAGGAATAGTTGAGAGATTAGTTAGATAGTGAAGTTTAGTTGTCTTTCCTTAGAAGTTGTTTGGACAGTGGGTCCTTCTACCTTCTCCAACTCCTAATAGGGTTGGTACAACTCCTAACAGGGTCAAAATATCCTAACAGGGATGCAAAGTCTCCTAATAGGGATTCTTATATAATAAATGTGTTTATAGACTCTTAATAGTGTCCATCCTCTAACAAGGAATATACATATTAATATATCTTTGTAGGCATCATTCCTAATGGGGTTTTCCCTCTGATTAAGGGTTTTCCTAGTTAAAAAATTTGGTGTAATTGTGTATGTGAATCTTGTTATGGTTGTTTTCTTTTATTGAATGGTTAAGACTAGTTAAGGTTGATAGTTGTTTTAATTGGATAACTAATTCACCCCCCTCTTAGTTATCTTGGTGGACTATTATTTTTAACAAGATCCACTTTGGGACTGCCATTTCACAATCTCATAAAAAATAAATTATTGTTCTCGTATTATCACATTTTTGAGTTTTGGTTTACAAATAGAACCTAGACATAGATCTCATCGAGTATATTTTGAAACAACAACTCCATGCATACATTAATAGTGCACCAATAAAATATGTCGGCTGTTGTCATTATAATTATAATTTTTCCATTGCTGAACTTCCTCTTTTGGTCAAAGCATTATCATATCCAAAACCTTGGCATTCAAATAATAGCCATTCTTAAATCCTTGAACATTTATTTGAAAACAAATTTTACAAGATATTCACTCCAGTACTTCCTACCAATCCAATGTTGATTCCTTCAAAGGAAGAATGAGAACAGAGTGACACCTCCCATTGAAGTTGAGCCACATTAGGTAATGGTGTCTTCACTTGTTGCAATGTTTAGATTTTATTTTTCTTAAGTAATAGTCATAGGTCTTATATTTTCTTTTCTGGTATCTAAGAGTGGTGTCTTTAGTGTGACCAATGATTTTTCATTCATCATCTATTAGTTTACAACATGGGCAGAGGCAAGGAATTTCCCTTCAACTCACAAATTGAGGAATAGATAAGTATTTTATTGTAGGGGATTTTATCTTTCAAACAAATGGTTGATATGGCTCTTTTCTTTTCTTACTATGCTTTTGAAAGCTCTTCTACCTATGCCACTAGAGCCACTATCTACTGTCTGAACCTTCCAGAATATTGTAGCAACACTAAAGCTGCTGGAAGCTTCTAGATAAATGAAGATAATTTTTGTAATTTTTTGAATTCAGAAAATAATAAAAGCCCCCAAAAAAATGAAAATGACCAATAGTAAAAAATAAATTAATGAAAGAAAAATATTTTAAAAATAAAACATTTTCAAACTTTAGAGTTTGATTGATTTTTGACTAAAAAATTAATTACAACCAGACAAGTGAAAACATTAGTTTCCTAAATATTTAGGCAGGGTCTAATAATTCAAATCTATTTCATATACTTGTTCAATAATATAATCTCTAAATAATATATCATGATAATGAAAAGAATTGAAAAAATCAAATAAATCACTTAATTATGTTCTTATACTTTTAGAAAATGGTACATAATACTCATCTCATGGAGTGGTATAAATATTTTATCAATGTAATAATTTATGAATGAAATAAATTGGCTTTTTAATATGATCATTTCAATGAAAAATATTATCATAAAAATCTAAAATAAACATATTGAAAATATAATCAAGCACAATGGGATTAGGGCTTAAGGAAGCATACCTAGAATGACTTTGCCTTTTGAATACATACCTAGAGTTTGACCATCCAACCTTCAAGAATAGTGAAAGATAATATAAGATCTTGATTGTATAGAGAGTCTCAATCCTTGATCATGTAATGGAGCCTCTAAATTTGCAAAAAAATTAGGGTTCCTATAGTGGTTCTTTCGAAGGACATATGCTTCTTGACGATGCCATTGTGAGCATAGAGAGATCCCATAGACCTGGATTGACGATGCCATCAATTTATAACCACTATAGAAACCAGTATACAAGTATTAGGTCTCCTATGTGATTAGCAACTCCTTACTTTAATCAAACTAAATAATGAATTGGTTGCAAAGGATAGTGAAAATATGACTGAAACAATATATGAGTTAGATGAAGTTTCAAATTGGGATGGAAATGAAAATACTGGACATTATGAAAGAGTATATGTGTCTACAAAATGATGGATACTTTAAAAGTAAGGAGTTGCTATCCTTTCATACTTCTTGATGATTCCATTGTGAGCATAGAGAGATCCCATAGACCTGGATTGATGATGCCATCAATTTATAACCACTATAGAAACCACTATAGGAAACCTAGTATATGTTCCTATTTGTTCTATAAAATGCTTCTTGTGAGCATAAAGAGATCCCATAGACCCAGATTGATGATGCCATCAATTTATAACCTTTCATGAATGCAATCTTCTAGGAAGCTTCCTTGTGATCCATCATACAAAATATCATCCAGTGTGTCATAATTCATATCATCATTGAAAGTATCCTCCTAATAGCCACTATTTGCCTCATCAACAAGACTCATATCTCCATTGCTACTATCTATTGACATTCTTCTATGTCCACTTGTTGTATGTAATTCTATTTTATCTCCACATTCTAGATGTATTTCTATTTCAAAAAATGGATTAATAATGATTCATACTTGTGAAACTTATTTTCAGATTCCTTTGGAGCTTCATTACTTGAGAAATTTTCAAAATCATAGTCAAATGTTTTATCCTCTTGAGGATCATTTTCTACTTCACCAAATACCTCCTTAATAATCATTGATCCATCAATCTATTCATCATGGTAGATTGAGAAAAAAATTTGAGCCATTTCTCCCAACATATTTTTTGTATTCCATATCTAGCAAGGCTGAGATTTCTTCCACACTAAGAGAACCACCCTCCTCATTTTCATACTCACTATTATATATTGTCATACAAATATTTGTAGACACATATACTCTTTCATAATGTCTAGTATTTTCATTTCCATCCTAATTTGAAACTTCATCTGACTCATATAATGTTTCAGTCATATTTTCACTATCCTTTGCAATCAATTCATTATTCAGTTTGAGAAAAGTAAGCAGTTGCTAATCAGATAGGAGACCTAATACTTGTATTTTATTGATAATAAAAAAGGATGGAGATCTATATTTTGTAGGTATTTCTTGATAGGTATTGAACATCCCTATAAAGAATTATATTATAGATTCATCCTCTTATTTTTCTAAGTTCCAAAATGCATCCAAAGGAGATATATGACTTGGTCCTTCATCACCTTCATGTAATAATTGAAAAAGGAGCTTCAAATTAGGATCATCTAGTGAGATTTCAAGTTACTAAATTTTCTTGCAAATTCTTTGGATGAAGGCATGATGCCTGAAGGTGCTTCCCAAAATATATTGGCCATCTTTATAAATAAATGTGCATAGGATTCTCTTTCATATCTTTCTAAATTGAAAAATGCATCTAAAAGGTGTTTGCGTGCTTCCTCAATGGTGAAATATATATTTACTTCTAGATCACAATACAATTTAAACCATTTCCTTTTGAGTCTTCTCCCTTAGTAGAGCCACCAACTAGAATCTTTTTAAATATAGTCACCACCTCTTTTATAGAGGAATATATAAATTTTATGATCTTTTGAGTTTTGCCTCTAGTAGAGTGCACAAACTCCTCACTCTATATTTTTGATATTCTAAAATCTAATATTTTCTAGGTTACTTCACAATCCTTGATTGTGTAGACAATTCCCTAATAGAGTCACCAATTTGTTGGTGCTAAAATTAGTAGAATAAGTTTCCTATGGAATGATGATCCAATTATTGGAACTCCTAATAGCAATTTTCCAACTCACAGGTTCCACTACTAATGAATGCAAACCTCTGCAATTCTAGCTTTGTGGTACCAAGGCTGGTAGGCCTATACTCGCACCCTAGAGGCTTTTTAGAGAGAGAAATGGATATTTTAAAGGACTTTAAAAGTTGATAAAACTTTTTAGGTGTAAAATATATAATAGATTTGTCAAACTTTGTCACTTGGATGTATGTCCTTTCTGTAATTAGCATGAATACTCAAACCAATAATTAATAGACCACTACCTTAAACTAATTGATTCTTTATCATTCTACTATCAATCATTCACAATTTTTAAAGTAACCCTAAGAGGAAAAAAAAAATCCCTTTAAGATAAATTATCGTCACCTTAATGTTGTATGAACTATTGAAATGCTTAAATGAATTTCAATACTTAGTCTTATTGAATTTAACTCCCTTGAAGAGCCTAATAAGACAACAATAAAAAATTATTTTCCACTACAATATCACTATTGTCCAACAACTAAAATTATTTAATGCATTCAATCAATTGGATAGTCAATTAAAGAAAAATTGTAAATTTGATTAGAGGAAACAAAATGAAAGAGATAGAAATGATATCACCAAAAGATCATTTGAGCACATGAATCCTTGTATTGAACTTGAAATGCTTTCACCATAAATTATATGTGTTGCTAATGCATATAGATAAAAAAATCCAAAGTGGGTAATGTAATAAACTTCTCTCTATAAAACTGTATATGAAAATATGTATCTGGTCATTCTTCTTTCTAATGATGATCTTGGTATCTTGTATAGAAATTCAAAGGGTGCATACAAGCTTTAGATCATCATGACACTTCCTAACAAAAACCTAAAAATACAACTGAAAACTTAATTACAATGTAAAACCTTAAATCATCATTTGATAAATGATCATTTCTATTGGATTTGAGAAAATAATTAAATCTTTAGTGCCTGTTTAATCTCCCTTTTGATCCTATTGACAAATACTTTAATAATCTTGATGAAAAAACCCTACACACATAAAATAACTTAATGAGAGAATTTAATGAAGTAAATAAGCTAGGGTCTTATATTTAATTTATATTTCCATAAAGCTCTTTCTCATACATAAACATTAGGCCAAAGTAATTATATTCAAAGAATACTATAAAAGGCACATCAAATGGTTTCATAAATTTAACAAAGTAAATAACCACTTTAATAAACCTAATATATTTACATGAGGGTAAAAATAATATCTCTATGCCAAGAAGAATTTTTTATAAAAATTTCATTTCAAGGTACATATATTTTACTTTTAAAAACCTTCCTTTATATGATAAATGAAGCATAAAACAAAAGCATTTTATATCAAAGATCTAGGGATATAAATAATTTTAAATTTTCAATAATGATACTTTATCAATATTATTAGCTTAAAGAATAAATTTGACAACTGAGTGTCAATACACTTAACCAAGATCAAGAACAAGTGCCGAGTGATAACAAGTACCAAGTGACAACAGGTGCCGAGTGATAACAAGTATCGAGTGACAATAGGTGCCGAGTGATAATAAGTGTCGAGCACAACATGTGCCAAGTGATATAACAAGTGCCGAGTGACAACAGGTGCCGAGTTATAATAAGTGCTGAGCACAACATGTGCCGAGTGATACAGTTTTTGTTCAAGTGCCGAGCGCAACATGTGCCGAGTGATATAGTTTTTGTTCAAGTGCCGAGCTATCCAGAAAATAGTAAGTGCCAAGTGTTAGAAATACTTCAGGAGCTGAGTAACTCAGTAGAACAACATAAAAGTTTGGAATTGCACAAATTATGATACAAACAATTTTTGCAGCCGACAGAAGGTAAATCTCGAAGGATTGAATGATAAGATCGAATCTTTTAATTTTTCTATGCAATTTGCATGCGGCCAATAAGAAAAATGCAAAAGGCATGCAACCAATCAGCAAAAGATAAGTATTGAGCAGGAAATTGAGATTCAATATGAATCGTAGATCCAAAACAAACCCTAAGTCTTTGGAGTCTTTATAAGAAAGATGAAATTTCACTGTAATAGTGAGAGATGAGACATATTGAAGGACATAGAAGGGCACAAATCTATTTTCAGATGCAAGAGTTATCAGATCATAAAGGATCAAGATCAGGAGAAGGTGGAAAAGGAGCCTGCATTCAGCAATCAAGGATTGTAATCTATCAGGTTTATTGCATCTAATACTCTCTAGCAATTGTATTAGAATAAAAATCCTATGGTGATAGGTTAGCTTTATAGCTATTTTGTAAGAACCTTTTGATTAGGTGATTAAAATCCTTTAACTGGGTGACACTTCATGTTAAGTGTTTGCAAATCCTCTAACCAGGTCACTATTAACACAGTGTAAAGCCTTTAACAGGGAAGGCCTTTAATAGGGCAAAGCATCAGAAGTGGTTGAACAATATTGCTGCAGTAATTTTTGTGGGTATCATCCCCACCCCAGTTTTATCTTCTTATTCTTGGAGGGTTTCTGGGTTACCAAAATTCCTGTGTTTTGAGTTATTGATGCATGTGTTTTGTTACATGTTTATTTGATATGTATGCAATTTAATTTCAGTTAAAATTTTATTGGCTAAAGTTTGATACTTATGATTCACCCCCCCCTCTCATCAGTACTCTTTGCATATTTGAATATTCCAACAATTGGTATCAGAGCCTACTAGGTTCTCACAAGAAATAGCCTAACAGCTTGGAAGGAAAAGATCTAAAGATGGAAGCTTTCAAACTTGGAAAGATCATTGAAAATCAGGTGATAGATGTGCAACTTGCTCTGCATAGCTTGAAGGAATTCATAAACAAATTGAGAAACTCATTAAAAAAGAGGAAGGATCTAGCCATAGCTGAAAATGATATACACTACAAGGAGATTGACACCACCAACATATTTTCCAGTGGAGACACTAAAGAGTTTGATGCAGCAATAGCAGAACTGATGGAGAAAAATAAAATTCAAGCAGAAGAAATAAGAACTCTCAATATGGAACATGAATCACAGGCTATAATGATATGTGAAATTACTGAACAAAAGAAAAGAGCAGTTGATGATAAGGTCATGATGGAAAATGACAAAAGGAATCTTGCAAACAGACTTGAAGAAAAATGTACTGAACTGATAAGGATCTCAAACATGCAGATGGATACACTTGCGCAAATGATGAACCTTCATCATGAACTTAATGTAAAGGATATTGACATCTCTACCTTGAAGATGCAAAATGAACAAATGTAGAATGAATTGAATAGGGAAAAAGAGGTAGCAGAGAATCTCAACAAATCAAGTGAAGCAATCAAATATTTTGAACAGTTGCTGAAATCACGAAAATCTACCCATGATACATCAGGACTAGGATACAATAGCACTGAAGTTGGAGAATCATCAAAGAGTGCTGAACAAAGAAGCGATAAAGGTAAGAATTCAAAACCCACTTGTCATTTTTGTAATAAGAAGGGACGTACAACTAATGTGTGCAGGAGTAGAAGATTCAATCAATCAAAAATACCCAAAAGTTTTTGTCACAAGTGCAACATGCAAGGACATATGACTCAAAATTGCAAATCCAATGTTACAAGGACTCAAAGATTTGATGGACATTGTTATAATTACAAAAAATATGGATATAGGGCATTTGAATGCAGATCAAAACCTATGTGGCCAGTAAATCAACTAGCAAAGACATCAAACCATGAATTTTGGGATTACAACACCAGGAACAACTGTCACTATTGTCAAGAATATGGACATATACCACAAAATTGCATAAGAACACATTTTAGAGGGAACTACAAAAGATGGTTGAGTCAAACCACATGTTTCAGTTGCTTAAAAACTGGTCATGTCAGCAGGAATTGCCCAACAAGGTCAAAGGCATCAAGTTTTGAGTTCAGCAATGGAAAGGCAAAGATAGATGTTGGACATATCAGAAGTGAAATGAATAAGACATGGAGGAAGAAAGATGAGTCTAGCACATCAAATACAGAGATCACTTCACCTAATAGGTCAAGTGATCACACTTCACCTAATAGGTCAAGTGATCACACTTCATCAAATTAAGTAAAGAATAAGTGTGAGGGATTGATAAACCGAGTTACATCATAAATCAGTCCCAAGACATATAAGAGCTGCAAAAATGAAATCAGCATAAATAAAGATGCTAAGTTAAAATTGAGAACTTTGTGAAAATATGTAAAAATTGTCTTTAGGAGCCGAGTTGCTAACAATGACCGAGTTAATAGTTGATGCCGAGCTATGAAATATCAATAGGAGCCGAGTAAAGTAAAACATAATGGGAGCCGAGTTATGACGAAACCTTTCAAGAGCCGAGTAGACAGTTGGCAGCGTACTAAGCATTTATTACTCTATTTTGTAGGGTACATAAATGTGATTTTTGATCACTTTCTCACCATTCAAACAAGAAGCAAAGCAAAAAAAGAAGCAGAGAAGATCAAGAACAGCTCAAAAGCCATTCGTAAAAGATTTCAACAGCGATTCAAGACAAATTTTGTCGATTTAAGGTATTTTACTTAAGTGCCGAGCTACGTAGGACTTATAAACTTGTTTGAATTATAAACCCTAGTTTGGAAAACAATGGCATTTGGGTCAGGAACCACCAAGGGTTTAGAGAGTCATGAAGTTCAGTTGGTCAGTAACGAAGTAAAACAACTTGAATTTAAGCCCATTCCAGAAGTAGCATACAAGAATGATCCTGCAGGAGCATTATCAGTTATTCCGGATAAGGTTGTTATGGTACAAGATGTTCGCAGATGTTACAATTGCAAAATTGGTGCCATAGGAGACTTAGAAATTCATAATGCATATGATAAACTGTGTGAAACCAAAGTACTAAAAAATGAGTTTTCAATAGTAGAAAGAAAAGGATTGACCAAAACCCTAGCATTTTCGACTATTTTCAAAATAGAATGGGTACGGATAATTTTGAGCCGAATACATGATGGAGCTTTTTGGTTAGAGTCAGGGCCAGTAAAATTTATCAAGAAAACTATTCATAGGGTTACTGGTATTCCAACCCTAGATCGGCCAAAGACCCTGCGAAGTGACAAAAGGGAAATAATAGAGAAAAATATAGGTGCCAAATGGAACAATAGAGGAATGACTATCGACAGAGTCACAAATCCCCTACTAGATTTTGCTATGAGAATTATTTCACACAAATTCTATCAATCAAGCAGGTTGAACAGTGTACCTTGTATGGCAGTTGATGTTGCATACAAGATAATCAAAAGAGATCACACTTATGATCTGGCAGAGATCATGTTTCAACAGATTAATGAAAATTTGGGAGCTATAAGGAAAAGAAAGGGAGCTCAATGCAAATTTGGATCAGTTTTGATGTGTATGTTCTTCTATCTGATGAAAGAATTTTCTTCTATGGGGAAAGTAAAATGGAATCCAGATAAAACAATTG
The DNA here is from genome assembly GCA_028749045.1 of Cupressus sempervirens. Lineage (NCBI taxonomy): Eukaryota > Viridiplantae > Streptophyta > Pinopsida > Cupressales > Cupressaceae > Cupressus > Cupressus sempervirens. The sequence goes on from CM053787.1 coordinate 31,037,420, forward strand.
TTGAACAAATTAATGGATACATTGAAAAAATGGGTGAAAATTTTGATGCCCAAATGACAGGTTATTTTGAGGACTTCAAAAAGTCCATGAAACAAAGAATGAGAATTCCAGTCTCACTGACTGAAAAATATGAAAAAGACATTTGTTTTCTTGTAGATATAGATTATACTTACATACAAGCAGTTATACCTAGAATAAGATGGCTTAGGCCACTAGGTTATGAACTTGATGTTGATCAAGCCTCTATAGCAATAATAGCTCTACTTGCAGAAGAAGCTAATAAAAATGCACAAATTTTTGGAACCTATGATGTTGTCAAATCAAAGGTAATAACAGATTTGAAGACTGCTTCTGCAGTAAAGAAGAAAGAGAAAATGGTGAGACAACTCAAAAGAAAGTTTGGCATGGAAGAAGAAGAAGGAACAACAGAAGAAGAAAGAGAAGACATTGAAGAAGGAGATAAACTTCAAAGTTAGACTCAAGGGTCAGGAGAAGACAAAGAGGAAAGTGCTGAGGTAGAAGAAGCCAAGGAAGCACCAGTTAAGAGAAAGACCACAACTCCCTCTGCTCCTAAATCCAAAGGAAGGAAAGTGGCTGCCCCTGCATCAAAGAGACCTACCACAAGGGCTATAGCACAAAAAGCCCAAGAAGAGGCAAAAGGAAGGAAGAAAGACTCAAAGAAGACTACTGCTAAGACAAAGAAAAGGAAGTTTATTCCCCAACCTAAAACAGATGAGGAGAAAATAGAGTCAGAGGACAACAGTCAATTTCAAGTGGTAAGACACAAACCTTAGACTGCTGTTGATAAATTATGTTCAAAAATTAGAAATAATGATTTAAAAGGTCTAAAGAACCTGATTTTTTCTAAGCTCACCAAAGAAGAACAAAATAAACTAAAGGAATCTATGTATGCTATGATGGCTAAGTATAAGCACACACCTCTAGAATTAGATGAATCTATGTCGAGAGAATTGTATAAAATTGTAGAGGATAAATGGCATTTTTGTTTACAAATGGAAAAAGAAATAAGGGAGTCTACATTAGCAAGATTGTTGCCTGATCTAACTAAAGATCAAATAATAAATGCCGTAAAAAGGCATAATAACAGATTCACTCCCAAGTATAGAGCATTTAGTATATTGCAGAATAAAATTGAAGAGGTAGTTACCAAATCCACAAGATTGTGGAAAATAGTTTACAAGAAAATTGAAGATGTATATAATGAAGAATATAAGGCAGAAGTAATTGCTAAGACAAAGGAAAAGAAAGCATCAGAAAAAAAAGAGAAGAAACTAGTGGAGAAGGAGAGTAAAGAAGAAAAGGAAGAAGAGGCACACAATGAGGAGAAAGAGGAAGATAAAGATACAGTTGAGCCACAAGATCAAAGTATGCAAGACATACAGGCATCTCCTCCTAGTCCTCCTCATGCCACTATCACACCTGTAGATATCATAAAAATAAAGGATGTTACAGATACTTCAAATCTAAACATCAATCCATTAACTGCAGAGAATTTGGAAATCCTTGACCAATAATCACTAGTAGCAAAATTAAGTTCAAATCCTGTATTGGTCAGTGTTGATGAATTACAGAATCTAGAAGTCAAGGTAAAAGCACAAGTGCCACCTTTGACCACACAAACTACTGGTATTCTATTCCTTCCACCACCACCTCCACCAAGTATAATCATTGATACACTCCAAGTGCTGAGTACAAAAACAGGGGAAATAAAAGAAACATCTGAAAAATCAACAAGTTCAACCCCACCTAGAATTTATAAAAGGGATATTCAAGCTGAAGAAAAAGAGACACAGAAAAAGGAGGAGACTACAATACAAACATTGGTTGCATTACCAAAATCTGGTACTCCTACACAAACTCTTCAGCAGCCGAGCACAGATGGACTACAGTTGCAAATTAGGACATGAGGCTTGAGCTCATCAAAGGCAGTCAGGAGACTTCACTATGGAGTTCCTGAGCTTGATGAAGAAATAAAGATCCCATATTATGAATCTAGCACTCTTACTAAAGAAAAGATTAATGAAATTCAGAGTGCATTAGACAAAAGAAGGAGACAAGAAGCATTAAGAAAGGAATACAAGCATAAGCTTACATTAAATGAAATTAAAGACATATTCACAGAAGCTTTTTGCTTACAATCTCCAGATGAGTCAAGACCAATAATGGAACAACTATTTGATATAGTTGACCAGGTGACTAATGAAGACCAGGAAACAAATGCCAGATTGCTTGAATGGTCAAAAAAGAAGTTCCAAGGTAAAGTAAATAGTAAACTATCCAGTGATATAGCACTGTCACAAGAAGAACTGGCAAAGAAAGTCATAACAGTTAAAATTGTACTAGGAAACATTTTTTCCCTATACAACAAGTTGTGTGATTTTTCCACATTGACACAAGACACTAGCCAGAAAATACTAAGATGGGAAAACAATCTAAAAACTTCTAGCATGCAACTCCCCACAGATCCAGCTCAGAGTGAGAAGCATTTTGTCCAATCGCTTCATACACAAAGAGAGCTAGCTATTTTAGTAGCAGAGGAGGCAACCACAAAAGCCAAATTGATACAAATTCAATCATCAATTACTCCTCATTTGGAGTTACTTCACAAGGAGCAGATAAATGCAGAGACAGTCCTCAGGAAAGATCCCAACCTTTCTTCATCTGATGGACTTGTACACCTAGCAGCAGAGATTGCCATCCAGCATAAGACATTGGATGTTGCATTAGCAAATTGGGATGCAACTCTAAAGGTACTTCTTGAAGTAAACAACTCATTTTTGGCCAAGTATGGCATTTCACTGTAAAGATGATTGACATAAGTGTCAAAAAGGGGGAGATAACATTGAGTACAGGAATGAAATGATAAGTATAATAATAGGGGGAGATAGCAGAGATAGCAAATTTTGTGAAATTTTGGGGGAGATAGCAAATTTTGGGAGCAAAGTTTGAATAAAGGATAAATTATTGAGTCACATGGATCTTAATTAAGTGTTTTTGCCACTCATGTCAAAGGGGGACATTGTTAGCTTAAAGAATAAATTTGACAACTGAGTGTCAATACACTTAACCAAGATCAAGAACAAGTGCCGAGTGATAAAAAGTACCGAGTGACAACAGGTGCCGAGTGATAACAAGTGTCGAGTGACAACAGGTGCCGAGTGATAATAAGTGCCAAGCGCAACATGTGCCGAGTGATATAACAAGTGTCAAGTGACAACTGGTGCTGAGTGATAAAAAGTGACGAGTGCAACATGTGCCGAGTGATATAGTTTTTGTTCAAGTGCCGAGCTATCCAGAAAATAGTATGTGTCGAGTGTCAGAAATACTTCAGGAGCCGAGTAACTCAGTAGAACAACATAAAAGTTTGGAATTGCACAAATTATGATACAAACGGTTTTTGCAGCCGACAGAAGGTAAATCTCGAAGGATTGAATGATAAGATCGAATCTTTTAATTTTTCTATGCAATTTGCATGCGACCAATAAGAAAAATGCAAAAGGCATGCAACCAATCAGTAAAAGATAAGTATTGAGTGGGAAATTGAGATTCAATATGAATTGTAGATCCAAAACAAACCCTAAGTCTTTGGAGTCTTTATAAGGAAGACAAAATTTCACTATAATAGTGAGAGATGAGACATATTGAAGGACATAGAAGGGCACAAATCTATTTTCAGATGCAAGAGTTATTAGATCATAAAGGATCAAGATCAGGAGAAGGTGGAAAAGGAGCCTACATTCAGCAATCAAGGATTGTAATCTATCAGGTTTATTGCATCTAATACTCTCTAGCAATTGTATTAGAATAAAAATCCTATGGTGATAGGTTAGCTTTACAGCTATTTTGTAAGAACCTTTTGATTAGGTGATTAAAATCCTTTAACTGGGTGACACTTCATGTTAAGTGTTTGCAAATCCTCTAACCAGGTCACTATTAACACAACGTAAAGCCTTTAACAGGGCAAACCATCAGAAGTGGTTGAACAATATTGTTGCAGTAATTTTTGTGTGTATCATCCCCACCCTAGTTTTACCTTCTTATTCCTGGAGGGTTTCTGGGTTACCAAAATTCCTGTTTTGTGAGTTATTGATGCATGTGTTTTGTTACATGTTTATTTGATATGCATGCAATTTACTTTCAGTTAAAATTTTATTGGCTAAAGTTTGATACTTATGATTCACCCCCCCCTCTCATAAGTACTCTTTCCATATTTGAATATTCCAACACAATATATCTCCCTAGAAATAATACTTAGATAAAAACTAAGAAAAATATATCATAATGATCATTTACATTAAAATTCCATTTATTTTCCCTTTAAAAACAATAATTAATGTAAATAATTTCACTTATCTTAAATAGCCCATAAAAAAGATTCTTTATCCCTTTTATTTACTTTTAAAAAAAATAGTGGTATGAACCATTGCACCAAAACTTTGAGGTGCTAGTGAAGGCTACCCACTAGGATCATAACATCCCACCATGCTCTGCAGTCCAAACTCTAGGCTGGAAGTGCACCCATATGGTGGGCCCTCCCTTGGCCATATGAGCCCCAGATGAGTACTGTAATTCCAGTGTTGCCACTTACTTTGAGACTTGAACCTAGGTGGAGGGTTTGATACCACATGGTATGAACCATTAAATTAAAATCTCGAGGTGCTAGTGAGGGTTGCCTACAAGGATCATAAAAAGAACATTGCAATTATAACTTTCCTCTTTAACAACCATTCTCAAGAAATATAATAGAAATTTTTTTTAGGTTAGAATGGGTAGTTAGGATAGGGTTGAGAGGTTGAGTATTCAACTCCCTCTCCTCATCCTTTTTTTGTAAAAAAAATTATTTTCAAAAAGGGAACAATGTATCAATCAAATATGCATTATAAATCATAATATTTGACATTTTCAAAAGAATGGATATTTTCCCCTTTTAATGAATTTAACCCTAATAAAAGATTTCATTTGCATGACACTGGTAATATTATTTTTAAGTTTTTAATTTTTAAATATAAGAATATAATTTCTAATGAAATAATGAATCTTTTCAGCACAAAAGAACTTCCCTTACAAATTTGACACCTACAGATTTAGGTATCAACACCAGGTTCTTTGATTTTCATGATGGCTCAAACTCTATAGTATGGAATGAGCTCCATTTTAAATTTTTCATCCCATTTAGTTGAAGAGATACACAATGGGCTAATTGGCATAAGAAATAGTAAGGTTGATAAACCCTTTTTCTAGTATTATTTTTTGATGTATATGTGCTTATACAAGGGTGTTTCTGTCTTTGCTAAAAACATGAAACTAGAAAGAGAAAGGGATGAAGAGAAGTTACCGATGCACCTCTAGAGCACAGATATGACTTGGGAAGTCATAGATGCCATTTTTTTTTACCATCAAAGATGAGGATGTTGTTAAATGGAGACAACCCTCAAATTCCTAAACAATTATTGGACCTAATCAAACCTAAGGATCATGCTAAAGTTTTAAATGTAAGCCACAACTGGGGAGACATATTCCCATATTTAGTGTCCACTATTTTCAAAGTGTATGGTTTCCAAGGGAAGCCTTATGTCCTTCCCTACTAGGTGCTTTGAAGGTAGGAATTGCTGAGTTTTTGTGGTAGATTGGAGGACTTAAAGAGAAAGAGTTGGTGGGAAGATCTAGTGGGACAATCTTTCCTAATTTTATAGTTTTCTACAATTTTTTTTTGACCAAAGGAGGATGGAGAAATTTTGGTAATTTTCTTGATATATATCAAATGGCCCAGTCTCATTCTCATTTTTTCAATTCAGAAGGATTTTATGAAATGTTTAAAGAAAGGATTAGGGCCAAATCCTATGAGAAAATATTCTACTTTCCTCAAGATGTGATTAGAAATGATTTTTCTCTACAAGAATAGGAAGTAAAGAAAGAAAATTGAGGGTTTATAGTATGGTTTGGAGTTTATTAATGCTTTAGATAGAAAGTATGAACCTTTGTTTGATATCAAATTTTGAGGAGATAAAGTGAACAAACTTATGGCACATTTTTTGGGATGATGCAAACCCAAAATGAAAAGAAGGAAGCATTGATAAAATTATAACCAGATTAGGACAAGAAGGTAGAGAGTAGAATGGTGAATAGGATTTTCATTAGTCTAAGGAATTATACCTTCTAAAGGAATGCCATCTATGTAGTTGTTAGGAGTGTGGAAGCACATCCTGCACCAGTATATAAAAGACAACATTCAGATAACCCACCCTCAAAGTCAACAACAAAAAGGAAAAAAATAGAAGAGGGATCCTCATAAAAGGTAGACGAGTATTCTCTATCCCAAACCCCTATTTATTATAAAAATAAAGACTCTTTGAGGGAGAAATGAAGTGTTAGGATTAAAGAGCAAACATAAATAAAAATTACAAACAAATATAAATAATATCAGGAAGTAATAAATTACATAGAAGAGAACACAAGGCACCAACATTTAGTGTGGTTCACCCAAACCCTAGGCCATGCCCACCAAACAACAAGCACAATATTATTATGATCCACTGATTATAACCTAATTACAATTTGTAATCCCTTACAACTCAATACAGTCACAAGAAGAAATTTTGCATCACACACTATGAAAATCCCTATCCCTAAGCTCTTTTATACAATTATTTCTACCACTTTAGGTTATAATTAATTATTACATGTCGACCCAAAATCCTGATAAAATAGGGTCCCAAACCCAAAATAATTATGAAGTATTTACAATACTTCCTTGATTAGTCACCACAAACTAACAATCTCCCACTTGGGGATTGATCAAGCTCCACACTAAACAACAATCTCCCACTTGGAGACTGATCTTGTAGCAATATTGCTACCACATGGGGCTCCCACTAGATCAAACCACTCTGGACTTTGCTGTTCTAATATTTTTTTCAGTCTAGAAGACTAAACAAAGCTGAAGAAGAGTTCAACTTCTCCCTTGTCACTACCTTTGTAAACATATCTGCTAGATTGTCATTGGTATGCATCATGTCTAGCTTTAACTGTCCATCATCCAAAACTAACTAAATAAAATGGTACTACAACTGTATGTATTTTATCTTTGAATGCAAAGCTCAATTCTTTACAAGATGAATGACACTCTAACTATCTGTAAATAAATAATTATCTTTCTAAGGGTGTTCTAATTATTCCAAGAAGAATTGAAGCCATATCATCTCCTTAGCTGCCTCTTTAGTAACAACATACTCTGCCTCTATAGTGGATAGAGTATTAACCTTGTACAATCAAGAAACCCAACTCACTACTACTCCACCAACAATAAATACATAACCTATAGTACTCCACTTGGTATCAATGTCCCATGCCAAATTTGAGTCAACATATCCCTGTAAATAAGTAGTTGATACCCCAAAATGTAGACACTTACTAGATGTTCCTCTCAAGTATCTGAGAATCTATTTTATTGCATTTCAATGTTGAATTCTTAGATGAATCATGTACCTACTAATGAATCCCACTACATGTACAATATTTGGCCTTGTATATACCATAACATATGTCTTGCTTCCTATAGTTGAAGCATAAGGTACCTTGGACATCTTATCCTCCTCTTCTTATGACTTTGGACACATCTTCTTAGTCAGCTTCAAATGAATAGGTAAGGTGTTCTGATAGCTTTAGCATTCTCCATAGAGAAACATTGCAACACCTTCACAATATAATCAGCCTAGGATAATGTCAATTTCCTATTCTTCCCATCTCTACAAATCTTCATACCAAGGATTTATATTACTACCCCCAAATCCTTCAAAGTAAAATGTGCTAATTGTTCTTTCAACCCCTTAATGAGATCCATGTTAGACTCAACTACAAGCATTTCCTCAACATATAAACATAAAATAATGTAGCTATCATCATCTAACCTCTTAAAGTAAAAAAAATGATCTAAATGAAACCTACCATATTCATGCTCATGCATAAAATTTTGAAATTTTAGATACCATTGCCGAGGTGATTACTTCAAGCCATATAAACTTTTCTTCAATCTGTACACTAAGTTTTCCTTTCCTTTGACCTCAAATCCCTGTGGTTGTGCCATATATATCTCTTCATCTAAATCACAATTAAGGAAGGTTGTTTTAATATCAAGCTACTCCAAATTCAAATCTTCAATAACCATAATACTTAAAACAATATGGATAGGAGTCGTTTTTACAATAGGAGAGAATATCTCAACAAAATTAATGCCCTTTTTTGTGCAAATCGTTTTACAACTAACTAAATATTTTATTAACTCCATCCTCTTTTTTTAACTTGTAAACCCATTTATTCTATAAAGCTCATTTACCTATAGGTAACTTGCATAAATCCCAAGTCTTATTTTTCAGCAAGGAGTCCATTTCATTTATGATTGCATGCTCCCACTAAATCTTAGTATCCATCTGCATAGCTTCATCATAACATTCAAGTTCATCAACATCTATTAGTAAAATAAAGTAGAAAGAAGGAGAAAATCTTTTAGAGGTCTACCTAGCCTTGTTGATGATCTAAAATTCACTAGGATGCATGATATTTGTTGTTGTAGATCATGAGGAATCACTAGAACATCATCTTTTGGAGTATCATCCAACACTACATAATCATCTTTTTTCTTCTCATGCTACTACAATAGATCTTTGTACAACACTTTCTCATTGAATATGAAATCCCTACTTCTTATAATTTTACTATTTTAAAAATCCCAAAGCCTATAACCAAATTCATCAATGCCCTATCCAACAAATACAAATTTCTTTGACTTAGCTTCTAGCTTGGTTCTATTTTCAAAATCTATTATGATAAAATGCTTCACAATTGAAGGTTTTAAGAAAAGAATAACTCACCTTCTTACCAAACCATGCTTGCTTTGGAATACCATAGCCCAAAGGAGTAGAGGGACCTCTATTAATCAAATATACAACAATATTGACAACCTCTACCCATATGTTTAAGGGCAACCCTACATGTAACCTCATGCTCCTTGCACACTCCATTATAGTCCTATTCATGTGTTTAGCCACTCCATTTTCTTGTGGAGTCCTTGGAATTGCCTACGAATACCATTAGTTGAGAAATAATTTTCAAATTCATGACTGCAATAGTCACCGCCATTATTAGATCTAAGACATTTTAATTTCTTACTAGGCTCATTTTCAACCAAGCATTTCCATTTCTTAAAAGTTTGAAATACATTAGATTTTTGCCTAAGGAAATAAATCCATAATTTTTTAGTTGCATCATCAATAAATGTAACATAATAATGAGAGCCACTAAAGGAAGATACCTGAGCTGGTCTCCATAAATTTGTATGCACAAGCTCTAGTCTCTCACTTTTTTATTTCTTGCCACTATTCACAAAGCTCACTCTCTTTTGTTTTCCATATGCACAACTTTCACAAAAATCCATATTAACACATTTTTGACCTGCTAAAAATTTCTTTGAATGAATTACTTTCATACCTTTCTCACTCATGTGCTCAAGTTATTTGTACCATATCATTGTATCAGAATTTACAACAACTGTTTATTCTCCTTACTCAACTACAACAACTTTTTCTGAACATTCATTTTTCTCTAAGACAATCAAAGTAGAAGGAATAGTATGACTTGTACAAAGATATAAGGTGCCTACTTTCACACCTTTTTCTTCTACAAGGGAACCTTTTGAAACCTTCTAGTTTTTATCATTAAAAGTAACTACATAACCCTCATCAACAAGTTTCCCTGTTGAAATTAAATTCCTACTCAACCTTGGAACATGTCTTACCTCATGTAGTAGCCAATGATTCCCATTCTGCAACTTAATCTAAACTTTTCCCTTTGCAAAAATCTAATAGGGTTAATTATCTCCCAAATAAGTAAGCCCAAAATCTCTTTGGACATAATCAATAAAATAACCTCTATGAGGTGTAGCATGAAATGAAGCACCAAAATCTAAAACCCATGAATCATCAACACTTTCTCAAGAAAGAAGTAAAACATACTCTTCAGATTTGTTACATACCACATTTGCCTCCTTGTTCCCTCCTAGTTTATCTCCTTCATTGTTCTTTTGAGTCCAATAATATTTCTTCTCATGCCCTAGTTTACCACAATACCAACAATCTCTCAGTCCTCTAGATTGAGACCTATTTCCCTTTGGCTTTCCTCTTGATTTCCCATAATTTTCGGAATTATTTCCTCTCTTAGTCATTTTGCCTCTTCTTTATGCATTTAAAACACTTCTTAGTGTAGATCCACTTGAGGTTCTTCTATGAGTTACCTCACTTAAAATAACACCAATCACATCATCATATTTTAGGGTATTAGATCTAGAAATAGAATTACTCATAGCCATTACCAATCAATTCTTGTTGAAATATCAGTCAAGTTTGTTATTAGTGATACACACTTATTCAGAATCTATTCAGCTACCAATCTCATTGAATAGTTTATAGTGTTTTCCATATAATTTAGTAGCCACCAAGCTTTACAGTTGCTACTATTTCTTTTGGACCAATTCTAGTGGTTATCAAGTAGATTTAGTTAGTGTGAAGCCTAGTAGTTCAAACCATGTATTTCAATGTATATCAAGTTTATTAGTGGTTACTGAGTTCACAGTTCATATGATGTAAAGCCAGTGGTTATTGAGCATTGCAGTGTCTATTGACTTCTTAGTTCATGCGATGTGAAGATAGTGTTAACTGAGCCACTTCATGGTAACCAAGTGATTCAATGTTTGCTGAGTTGCACAATATCTACTGAGTCACCAATGCAGACTAAGTTCAAGACTACTTGAAAGTGATCATTATGGAAAAAGCTTCTATGTCTACCAAGAGCATGACAATGCCAAGCAGTGATAGTGGATGCCATGTATCAGAACCTCACCGAGTCAGTCTTCAGAACTTGAGTATCTTCATGTGGATTAACTTTGTAATATTTGTGTTAATTTTTGTCATGGTCAACTTTGTAATTTTATTAGAATATATATCTAATGTATTGTATCATTTCAAATGAACGAATGTATGTAGTATAAAAAGAAAGAATGTGAATGTGAGCATATGTATTGTGAATGTGAAAAGATCAAGTTATGATAGCAGTAGATAAATATTTATGAAGGATATATCATCACAAGGAGAAACAATGAAAAAAATATCATAGAAAGGTGATCAATACACTAAGGAATCTCTATCAGCAAACTCAGTTGCAAGTCAGATATTTGTTGCTTGATTCTAATAGGTGAACTAGTCAAAATCCTTTAACAAGGTAGACCTAACAGTTTTCTATAAATCTCTTTACTGAGTGCATACTTCATTGTGTGTTTGTAAATCCTCTCACAAGGTGGACCTAGTAGTCCTATTTGCTCCTAACAGGGTAGACCATCAAAAGTGATCAATGTAAGCCTTAACTAGCCAACTTTATACTACAGTACTAAAGTTTGTGGGTATCATCCCCACCCTAGTTTTACTTTCTATTTGGAAGGTTTATGGGTCACCAAATCATTATGTTCAAGTGTTATGGATGCTTTTATGCTTTTAGTTTCTCATCTTCATAAACCAAGTGAATATCTAATTGAAGTAAAGGATGTCAATGAAGAAGAAGATAAGGTGAAATATGTGGAGGAAAATGTTGAAGAAGTGACTCATTTTGATAATGAGGAAGATTAAGAAGAGCAAGGTGCAAAAGCTACCAAGGAAGATAAGGAAGATGATGAGGAGACTGACCTAGTCAAGATAGCTGCTGCACTCATTGCCTCACTTCCTCACTCCTTGACCAAACCTTTGACTACATCAAGTTTGGAGACAACTCTAGAAAGTTTGGTTGTGACTACCACTAATACATCAAATGTCCAATTAGTCTTTTCCTCAACTTAGCTCAGCATATCATTGACAAAAGTGACTTCCACTTCATCAACCAAGCTATAGACCCCCTCTTCATCTACCAAGTTGAGCTCTTCAGTCATCATTGCTCCAATTCTAACTTCTTCAATTTTGAGTACATCCATGGTAAGCACTCCATTTTTTTCTACTTTAGTTTTGGATTCCACAAATTTGACTTCATCAATTTTGGATTCTTCAAACATTTCTATAAGTATTCCATCAGTAAGTACATTATCAGTTTTTACTGCAAGCTTGAGTATGTCTACTATTATTTCCATTCTAGGTACAAAGACAATAAGTACAAGGATAGTTGAGCCTAAGGCTCAACTGAGTAACTAATTCTTGAAAGGAAAGGATATAGAAGAAGATATAGATTTAGATGAGGAAATAGAAATTCCCAAATGAGATATCTATAATCTTTCTATAGATCAAATGCACATATTTGGTGAACTCCTCTAAAAAAAGGAAAAACAACAAAGATTGAGAGAGGAGAGAGATAGAGAGTACAAGATTATAGATGAGGCCAAGAATATTTTGTTTGAGGCTACATGAATTGAGGTTGATTCTTCTCAACCTATTTTGTTTCATCTTGAAGAGGCAGTCCAAAAGTTCAATGAGGACACCGAAGGCCAAGAAAAGTTGGTTGAAAAGGCTGAAAAAAAAATCAATAATAAAGTGTTGGAGCACATTGCTCGACAAATAGCTATTTATCAAGTTGAGATTTCAACAATTTTGGTCAATCTTGAGGCATGTTGTTCAAACGTATCATCACTTTTTGCAAAGCTATGTGATGTCACCAAGTATACAAAGGAAGTTAAGGGCAACTTGACCCCAGTTCAAGCTCTACACATTTCAAAAAGATTAGATTTTTGTCAAACTTGCAAGTGGAATTGTTAAGAGAAGAAGCAAGGATCTTTTCAATAGTAGTTGATATATGAAATATGATCCTTCTAGTCATGGATTCTATGCAGAAACACATTGTACATTCAAAGACCCTAATCCATTATTAACAACTTCTTTGCTGTTGACCACATGATTGAATTATCAGTAGAAGTGAAAATTGCCATTCATACATGTGAGGTATTACAAGTGAACTGGGATAAAACCTTGGCAATTAACCTCATGGTACACTATGAATTCTTATCTCATTTTGGTGTCTCCATGTAAATATGTTAGAATAAATCTTTGGCATTATTGTCAAAAAGGGCGAGATGAGATATGGGAGAAAAGTTAAAGGGGAAAAGAGAAGAGTTACAAGGGGAGAAATGTATATAAGAGAAAATTTACATGTACATAACAGATCACATAGTATGGGGGAGAAATATGCTATGGAGAAGAACTACTCTGCATATACCTTACAAAGATCAATTTTGAAAAATCTCAAAATTAGACTGAGCTAGTATCACATGGTGATGAATACAAGGTATTTAATTTTGGGCTAATAAGTGTTTTTGTCACTAATACCAAAGGGGGATATTGTTGACATATCAATCAAGTTTATTATTAGTGACACACACTTATTCAAAATCTGTATAGCTACCAAGCTCATTGAATAGGTTGCAGTGTTTGCCATGTAATTCAGTAGCCACCAAGCTTTATAGTTGCTACTGAGTCCTTTGGACCAATTATAGTGGCTACCAAGAAAATTTAGTTAGTGTGAAGTTTAGTAGTTCAAACCATGTATTTCAATGTATACCAAGTTTATAAGTGGTTATCGAGTTTGCAGTTCATATGATGAGAAGCTAATGGTTACTAATCATTGCAGTGTCTATTGAGTTCTCAATTCATGCAATGCGAAGAGAGTGTTAACTAAGCCACTGGTAACCAAGTGATTCAGTGTTTGCTGAGTTGCACAATATCTACCGAGTCACTAGTACAAACTAAGTTCAAGACTACTTGAAAGTGATCAGTATGCACAAAGCTTCTACGTCTACCAAGAGCATGATGATGCCAAGCAATGACAATGGATGATGTGTATTAGAACCTCACCGAGTTAGTCTTTAGAACCGGAGTATCTTCATGTGGGATGAATTTGTAATATTTGTGTTAACTTGTGTCATGGATAACTTTGTAATTTTGTAATTTGATTGGTATACATATGTAATATATCATGTCATTTTAGATGAATGAATGTATGTAGTATAAAAAGAAAGAATGTGAATGTGAGCATATGTATTGTGAATACAAAAAGATCAAGTTATGATAGCAGTAGATAAATATTTATGAAGGCCATATTATCATAAGGAAAAAAAATGCCAAATCTATCACATAAAGGTGATCATTACACCAAGGAATTTCTATCAGTAAACTTAGTTGCAAGTTAGAGATCTACTACTTCATCCTAACAAGTGAACCAATCAAAATCCTTTAACAAGGTATACCAAATAGTCTTCTATAAATCTCTTTTTTGAGTGCATACTTCATTTTGTGTTTGTAAATCCTCTCACAAGGTGGACCTAGTAGTCCTATTTGCTGCTAACATGGAAGATCATCATAAGTGATCAATTTAAGCCTTAACTGGCCAACTTTATACTGTAGTACTAAAGTTTGTGGGTATCATCCCCACCCCAATTTTACTTTCTAATTGGAAGGTTTCTAGGTCACCAAATCATTGTGTTCAAGTCTTATGGATGCTTTCATGTTTTTAGTTTCTCATGCATGCAATTATATCAGATGTGATGAATTAAATGCTAAATTGGTTTATTGAATTTGGTAGAAGTTTTAGAAGTTATTGATTCACCCCTCCCCTCTCAGTAACTTAGCATAGTCTTGAATATTTCCAACAATTCCATCTTTTAGACAAAGAACACAAAATAAAGAGAGCCCTAATTTCTTAATCAAAATAAATACCCACAAAAGATAACTGATTATTAATAGTATTAAACTCATTTAAATGATCTACAATAGATCCACCTTCTACCATCTTCATATTAAATAAACACTTCATCAGAAATACCTTATTTGAAGTGGAGGGCTTTTCATACAATTTTTCTAGGGTTTCCATCAATTCTTCCATCATCTTCACTTTTGTAATTTTAAATGTCACCTATGGTGCTAGGCATAACCAAATTCTTCAAAGTGCCTTTCTATCTAAAATCTTCTAGTTCTCATCTGTCATAGATCTTTGTCTCTTTGTTTTTCCTTCCAAAAAATTTCATAAGTCCTTCTAATAAATATAGTCCTCCATTTTCATTTTCTATAACTAAAATTTTTGTGCATTAAACTTCTCCAACTTCAGCTTACCCTCATATTCCATCACTCATAATCAATTGTGAGACTTCCACTCTATCGTGAGACTTTCCTATAGAGGATAAATGATAAAAAAACCTAGCCTTGATACTACTTGTTAGGATTAAACCACATAAAAATATAAAAATTACACACAAATATAAATAATATTAGGAAGTAATAAATCACACAAAATAAAATAGAAGACACCAAGATAAACACTGGGCTACATCCACCAAATAGAAAGTCCAATATTATCATGATCCATTAATTACAACCTACATACAATCCATAATTCCTTACAACTAAATACCACTACAAGACACAATTTCGCATCACACACCATGAAAATCCCTAACCATAAGCTCTTTTATACAAGTATTTTTACCACTTTAGGGTTATAATTAATTATTATATGTCAGCCCACAATTCTAATAAAATAGGGCCTAATTTTTTTTAAAATAAAGTATGTATAGTACTTCCCTAATCAATCACCATAAACTAACATGAAGTAGATGTGAGGTCAAGATGATGTTCTAATAACAACATCAAAAGTGGAGGAAGGAATGCCTAAGGTATGCCCAATCCCACTCTTAGCCCTCATTGTTGAAGATTTCAAAGGGAAAGAGATGGATCATGTTGTAAAATAGACTACTAAGAAACTTTTGGATGATGATGACTTTATAAAGTCTAGGGATTCTATCGAAATTTTGTGGAGATGTAACATATACAACTTTGAGGAAAAATGCAAAAAGGGAAAGACAAAGAAACTTGATAAACAAGACTCTGAGACAGAGGAAGAAATAAAAGAAAAGTTGATGAAGGATTTCTATCAGATAACTCCTAAAGGGGGAAGGAAATTTCTAAATTTTTTAGGTGTGTTTATACTTCTAGAGTGGGAAATTGCTAATGCAATAGTTTTTGATTCCATTAGGAAGGAAAAGGAGACAAAGTTTAATACACAAGAAGTTAAAGAAGCCCACACAGGGGTAAAACGCAACAATGATCACAAGGCCCTAATGATATGGTCTATTCAGAAGAGGGACAAGTCAAGACTCTAAGAAGCTTCAGATGTAGAGCATACAAGAAGTCTAGTAGTTTACAGAGTGGGGGATGTAGACAGTGAAAATTTTTCCCGCATGAATATAGACATGGCTGATTTTGGTCTAGATGTGGTTGTGAAAGACAAGAACAAGTTTCTAGAATTAAATACTAGATTTGATAAGGTATTGGAAGATTATGATGAAAGAGGAAGAAAATGTTGGAATTACAATAGGAAAGATAAACTCTTGGGGGGGGGGGGTGTGGAATCAGTGCATAAAACTTTTTTCCATAAAATAATTCACCACACATCCATCTCACAAATTAATAAGTAAACTGAAATACTATGTAAATAATATACATCTAAAGTATGTAAACAAGTAAGCATTCACACATATATGACACAAGATATGATTACCCAGAAACCCCCCAATGAGAAGGTAAAAATGGGGTGGAGATGACACCTAGAAATCTTCAATATTGTAGTAAGAAAGTGTATCTAATCGAGGTTACAATGTTTGATCATGAAACATGATATACCTTGTGAAAGGTTTGCCCTGTTAAAAGCTTACAAAGACTATTAGGTCTTACTCTGTTAAAGGATTTCAACACCCTATTAGAAGTGTGCCTAATTAAAGGACTTCAACTCACAATTAAGTGAGAACCTTGTTAGAGGATTTCATCATAACCTGTTAGGACTACTCTATAAAGAGATTTAACCAATTCACTTGTTAAAATTTCTCAACAATGATCCTATGATTAACACTCTATTACTTGATGTTAGATCACCTCTATACTATCATGTTCTTGATCCTTCTTGATCAAATGTCTCTCTGCTATTTACTACTTACTTCCTCTATTCTCCTTTAACTAATTCTATAGTGCAATTCAAATCATAATACCTTGGTCACCATGGATGTCCTATTTGCACATGAAATCTCTCCTCTCTCTCTAATCATTCATAAAAATTTTAGGGTTTTTTCTCCTTATGAAGACCTTGGTGACTTAGGGTTAGTTATGAATCAACAGTTGTGATCCATCCATATTGCTACTTAAACCTTCCCTTTACCTAAGTGGGTGCATGTAATACATAGGGATTCCCACTTAAGATTTTTCCTTATCAACAAAAGATCATAATTCAATCCTTAAGTGGGCTCAAAAATGGTTTGTAACATAATAGTTTGTGCCAATACAAAAAACTATGTCAAAACTATGTTACTCAACATTTGAAGTCTATGGTGCTCAACACTAATTGTGACTTCAATGCTATCACTTGGCAACTAAATGACTCATTATGTACTGCTTTCTTAGCTCCTAAATCACTCAGCACATACTATCTGCTTGACACTTCAGTGACTCGACATATGAGTGATTCGATACTCACTATTTACTCAACATGTTGTAACATTACATGTTGTACTTGGAATATGTTATGTGTTCAGCATGAGTGAAGTAGATGACTTAAGTGTATAGACACTTGTCAAAACCAATATGAGATTAACAATCTCCCCCTTTGACATGAGTGTCAAAAACACTTGGTCATACATTAATAATCTTATTCTTACAAGTATAACATAGATGTGTATTCAACTTCTGTACAAAATTTCAAAATATCAAAATTTTGTAATACATGACTTATACCTCAAAATGTCATAACTCCCCCTGAGTTTTTTGATCTATTCTATACTAATTTGTATCAAAATATTTCTCCTACTAAGTAGATTTGCATCAACTAATACTCTTTCTATATTCTTACTCCCCCTTTGGATAGATATCTCTTTGTTCTACTTGCTTTCTTGCTAGCTCATGGCTCTCTCCCCCATTGCTCTTATTCTACCTTTTTGACACTAATGTCAATGGGTTATATACTAATAGTCTATTTGTCCAAAAATGGCTTATGAACCTATAGAATAATTTTAAAAGTTGCATCCTAATTATCACAAGCTACCTCCAAAGACTTAAGTTGGATGTCTAGCTTGATAGCAATGTGGACTAAGCTATCTAATGTAGAAAGATTGGGGTCTTTCTTCATAAGTGTTTTTGCATAGCCTAGTTCCTTGTGTAAAATCTCCATGTGAGGAGTCAATATCAACTGAATACTAATAAGTTTAGCCCTTATTTTGGCTTCATCTACTTATAATGATGCTAACTAAATCTAGGATTGCAAAATGTTGCATTGGATGATTACATTTGGCTCTCCAAAATTAGGATGTGATTCCTTACTTCTTGTGTGAAGAGTGTAGGATTACATAGTTTGGTGTATAGAGAGATTTTTTTCTCTAGTACCTTTTCACATTCTCTATCTTGGTTGCTAGCTCAACCCTTGTTAGTGCAATATCACTAGATATATTCTCATTTACCTTGTTTTGAAATTTCTTTTCAGACCATTCTAATAGTTTGACATTAGTATCTAGGTCTATGTCACTAACTCTTTCCACTATATTGGTCAATTTTTCAATGATAGGCTTTGTTTCATCTAGAGTAGGAAGACTAAATGCATCTAAGAAAATATCTTTGATATCAATCAAAGCTTTCTTCTACCTATGCTCCCTTCTAAGTGGTTCTTGATGTTTCTTCTTTACTAGGGCCCCTTGTAGTATACCCATCTACTCAATTGGGATTACTGCCAAATCAAATTTAGGAAATGCAGTCTCTTTATCTAGGCTGATATCTCCATAAGTAATTACCTCTTATGCCTTTGATGAGCTAGGACTGAATACTAAAATTTTTAATGGAGTCACCTTTGTGATTGGTCTTTGAAGAGATTGACTGGAAGGAGTACTAGATTCTAGTAATGACATGAGTGCTTGGATTGCTACTAGCTCCTTCAGCTTGGGTGTCAAACTTGTCTCATCCTTTTCTTCCTCTATGGTTTCAATTACACCTTGAGCTTGTGCTAAAGGTGTAGTTGTATCTACCTGACCTATTTGGTTTTGATTCCCATTATTTTATGGTGTTTCCACCTTGTCTTTGCTAACTATCTCAACCTTATCTTTTTCAATTTATTATGCATTTACTAAGATTGGAATGTCTTGCATGAGTGTACTGACAGTAAAACCTTCTATCTCCTTCCTTTGATATAAAACTATTGGTTCTGAAGGTTGTACATAAAACTATGGGTTGTGAAGGTTGTAGACTTGTGACTTGAGGAGTGATTATAGCTGTTTCTTGTGTTTTCACTTCCTCCCCTGCAGTTATAGTCTCTATCTTCTGAATTTCATCTACACTTACCAATATAGGGTTGTCACATAATTTGGTTTGGAGAGTGGATTGGATAAGTATCCTTTTCAAATATTCCTTTGTAAGGGGATTGATGTTCTAAGTAGTAGTATTAGAAACATCCTTTACTTTGAGAGTTCAGTGTTTACATTTGTCACTTATGAAGGGATGCAACTCGATATTTATGTATTTGGTACACTCTATTCTATTTACTGCTCTTCCTTAGCTAGTTCCTAGTTATCAAAATTCATATCAATGCCTCCCTCAACTATGCCTTGTTCATTATCATCTTCTTCATCTTCTCCTACCTCAATAGGTGTCTTGTCATCTTCTTTTGATGTTGATAGTCCATATGTTAACTTCCACATTTATGTGGACTTCTTTACACCATCCTTTATATTATTTTGTAATATGCTAAATGCCCTATACTTTGGTACAAATATTAAAACATATCTCTTAATGGCTTTAGACATTTTTACCTTACTAAGTTTAGGAATAACTTGAGCAAGGGACGTCTCCCTAATTTGTCTTTCATTATTTAAATAGTAATGCCATTTTTGCTTAACTCTATCATATAAACTTTTAGATATTGAGCTGGCAATTTCTAGAGGAGCCTTTTTTAATGTAGCCATCATGGCATATACTACCTCTTCTACTTTATTCTTCTCAATCTTTCCAAGGTTATCAAAATCAATGTGAGAGAAACCTGATAAATTAGCATTGTTTCTGACATTCTCACATAAATTGTCTAGATCTGAGGAGGGACTATGATTCACCACTTGTAATTGGTTGTTTTCATTTGATTCAGTCTTCTCCTCATCAGATTCAACTTGGGCAACATGCTTCCTCCTTGGTCTCTTTTGTGCTACAACTTCCTTCTCTTTAGGCTTGGCTACTTCTTTAGCCTTCTATATAATGAATCTTATACTAGTCCTTGTGGTAGGTGCTATAGGTTTGGGATGATTAGGTTTTGCAACCTTCGTTGGTTTACTGAATGCTAGAGTCTTTTCCTTTCTTTTCTTTTTATTATTAGTTATAGGTGCTTTACTGACTACTTCTTCCTTGGCACCTTCTACAATTTCTACTTCCTCCTCTTGTTCATCTTCTCCTAGACCTTGTGTCAATGTCAGTAGTGCTTGAGATTGTGTGTCCTCTTCTTCATCACCATCTTCCTCTTCTTCTTCTTCAACTCCTTCACCCAATTTTTCTTTCAATTTATTCACCAATTTGTTCTTCTTTCTCATCACTAGAGTAGTCTTCAAATCCATATTGATCTTAGAATTGGCTTAGTCATAATTACCAAATGCTTGGGCTTCCTTATCCACTTCTTCTACAATTAATGTTATGATTTCTATAGAGGCCTCGACAACATTGATTTCATAACTGAATGACCTTATCCATCTCACCCTTAGAATTGCTACTTGTACATAAGTGAAGTTAATATCAACTAGGAAGCAAACATCATTAAAATATTTATCCACTAGTGAGTCTGGTATCCTTAGTCTTTTCTTCATTTTTTTCTTAAAATCTTCAAAATAACTAGTCATTAACGACTCAAAGTTTTCACCTAATTACTCAATAAATTCTCCTATTTAAAGTCCAATTGATCTATTCACCTTCCATGCAACTTTACCAAATGTAGGAAATGCATTCTATACATAAAAACAAATACATACTAGAATAGACCCAAATTTACACTGTGCACTTTTGGTTTTCCTTATGGCTCCCAAATTTTCAATCAATTGTTACAACTACAACTTGGCAAGATCATAGGTATGATCCTTCTTCATAATTTTGTAGCCCATATCTACTATAATGCAAGGTACATTATTTAATCTACTAGACTGATAAAACTTGTGTGCTACTACCCTCACTACAAAAGCTATTAGGGGATTTGTGATAGTATCAATGGTCATTCCCCTTTTATTCCACACAACCCCTATGTTCTTTTCAATAACTAACTTGATTCAGTTCTCATGATCTTTGGCCGATCTAGGGTTGGATATCCTATTACCTTGTGAACAATATTCTTTGAGATTTTTATTGGCCCATTTTTCAACCATATAGAGCTATCATGAATTCTACTTAAAATAATCTTAATCCACTCTATTTTAAAGATGTTGGGGAAATCTAGGCTACGAGTTAACCCTTTCTTCTAAAAAATCTTGAATTCTTCCTTCAACATTCTATTTTCACATAGTTTCCCATATGCTTCTCTAATTTCCATACCTCCTATGCTTCCAATGTTGCATGTGTAACAATTTCTAACATCTTGAATCATCAAGACTTGTGGTGGTATCATAGACAATGCACTAGAGGGATCCTACTTATAAGCTATATCTAGGATAGCCATGAAAATAAGTTGTTTGATTTTATTTCTAATCTATTAAACATTTAAAACCTCTTTTTCCTATACACCTTTTTCTTTAGAAGAGCTAGATGCCATTTCATGTACCTAGGGTTTGTAAATTTTGAAACTACATAGCTCGACACAAGATAAATACCTTATAAATTATGCTAAAATGGTATCAAAAAACCATTTAAACCTCATGCAAATGCTCAAATAAAATTAACTAGATCACCTATTGTTTTCTTTCTCAAATTTGAATGATGTCAAATGAATAAGAAATTAATCAAATAACCCAAAAAATACTGCATATAATGCTAAGTGCTTATAGAGTTGCAAGCTCTACATCAATTGAATTTTTTTCTCACTTAGAATACACGTGTCTTTTCATATGCTCAACAACCATCAAAAGCTCTAAATTAACTAAAAAATTTTCTACCTTAGCATCCACTAACATTTTATGTAGCAACCATATGAAAATTTTCATGCTTAGTAGTAACATGAAAACTGACAAAGCTTAAAGATTTATCCTTGATTTCTAACAACACTTTGCATCTTTATTCATGCATATGGAACCTTTTCAAAACTAAATTATTGAAACTGATGTATGGTATATCTTTTAAGTAGACTAGTCTTACATACCTCTTGATTGCTTAATTTGATGAGGTGTGATCACTTGACCCATTGGGTGAAGTGATCCCATCTACACTTGATGTGTTGCATTCTTCCTTTCTCTTCCATGTATTGTTCATCTCATTTTTGACATTTTCAATATTTTCCTTTCCTTTACCTTTGTTGAACTGACAACTTGGTGTCTTTGAACTTGTTGGATAGTGTCTTCTTATGTGACCAATCTTCAAATACCTAAAACATGTGGTTTGACTCAACCACCTTTTGTAATCAGTTCTAACATAAAATTATTCACCACACAGTGTTTAAAACTTTTATCAATGCTTAAAAATTTTATCCATAAAATCATTCACCACACATCCATCTTACAAATTAATAAGTAAACTAAAATACCATGTAAAGCATATACATCTAAAGTGTGTAAACAAGTAAGCATTTACACATATATGACACAATATATGATTACCCAGAAACCCCCCAATGAGAAGGTAAAACTAGGGTGGGGATGACACCCACAAATATTCACTACTATAGTAATAAAGTGTATCCAATGAAGGTTACAATGTTTGATCATGAAACATGATCTACCCTATGAAAGGTCTACCTTATTAAAGATTGCAAAGACTATTAAGTCTTACCCTGTTGAAGGATTTAAACATCCTATTAGAAGTATGCTTGATTAAAGGACTTCAACTTACAATTGAGTACCTTGTTAGAGGATTTCAATTTAGTCTATTAGGACTACTCTATTAAGAGATTTAATTGATTCTCCTATTAGAATGTCTCAACAATGATCTTGCAATTAACACTCTATTGGTTGATGTTAGATCACCTCTATATTGTTGTGTTCTTGAACCTTCTTGATCAAATGTCTCTTTGCTTTTCACTATTTACTTCATCTATTCTCCTTTAACTGATTCTGCAATGCAATTCAACTTATAATACATTGGTCACCGTGAATGTCTTGTTTGTGCATGTAAACTCTCCTTCTGTTTCTTTGATCATTCATAAAATGTTTAGGTTTGTTGTCCTTAGGAAGACCTAGGTGACTTAGGGTTAGGTATGAATCAATGATTTTGATTCACTCATATTGTTGTTTAAACCTTCCCTTTACCTAATTGGGTGCATATAATACATAGGGATTCCCACTTAAGGTTCATCGTTATAAAAAAAAGATCATAATTCAATCCTTAAGTTGGCTAAAAAATGGTTTACATAATAGTTTGTGCCAATACAAAAAACTATGTCAAAATTGTGTTACTTGACATTTGAAGTACCTAGTGCTCGTCACTAATTGTGACTTCAATGTTGTCACTTGATAATTGAATGACTCGAAATGCACTACTTTCTTAGCTCTCAAATCACTCAGCACATACTATCTGCTCAACACTTGAGTGAGTTAGTAAATGAGTAACTCTACACTCACTATTTACTCAGCATGCTCTAACCTTACATGTTGTGCTTGACATATGTTAATTGTTTGACATGAACTAAGTAAATAAATTAAGAGTATAGACACTCACTTGTCAAAACCAATCTGAGATTAAACAAAAAAATATATGAACTAGGAAATATCATTTCAAGATTTTAACAACAAAAAGGAAAGAGAAAAGTGGGGGAGAAATGCAACCAACTTATCATTGCGAATTCTCTTGCTCCACCTCCTTCCATAGGGCCAATCATTGAGATCCCTAATACACCCTAGCATCAAGAGTACTACACTACAGATGAGCTAAGTGAGGAAAATACTCAACTTAGACCAGCATAGGTAGAGGTGTAGATTCAATATGATAATGGGGTTAAAGATACAATTATGTTCCTAGTAGATAGAATAAATTGACCCCTTTTTCATTTGGAGATGTCAAGGTTAGTAAATATTTGGAAGGAATTAGAAAGTAATAATACTACCTTGAGGGAAATTTTCAATAATGGATCAGTAAGGATGATAATATCATTGCTTTATGTTTTACTATTATTGACAAGATTGATGATCAGATTGGAGAAACATATGATAAAGCAAGTGACCAAGTGACCTACTAGATTTTGATCTAAAGAGAGATATAGTGCAAAGAAAGATGAGCAAATGATTCTCCTAATATCTCAATAGAAATTTTGATATTTTCCCTCATGTTCTTGAAGGCTTTAGCATTATAAAATACAAAGAGGAATGCATAAATGAATTAAAGGAAATAATGTGTATCAAGATGAATAATAATGTAAATAAGGACACTTATATTTAGTTTGTGAGAACTATTGAGGAAGTAATTAATGTCCAAACATTCTTTGATTCTTTCCAACAAGATTTTGAAGAAATAAAGAAGTTGGGAAAAGATATTTTGAAGAGAGAAAAATAAATCATCAACTTCAGCTGGCTAGATGACACTATTTTCAATGAATGGATGGTAGAATATTCCTCAACTTCAAAACTATTATAGGTGGCATATGAAAATAAATTGATGGATAAATCTATAGCTACCGAGGAAAGAGAAATGTATGACTAGGCTATCCAAGTAATCCTAGCAAAGCTAGATGGGACTATCTCTTAACCAACACCAGAAGTTAAAGACATAACAACAGAGGTGGTAAAGGAAAAGGACAATTAGTTGCCTACTAAATATACTAAAGATTCAAATTAAAGAATAGTTGAAGAAGAAAAGGTGACTCCACAACCTAAGGAAAAGCAAGAAGATAAAGACCAACCATTAGGTATTATGGAGGAACAAGAAATAGGAAAAGAAAAACATGCCCCACTATAAAGTAGTGAATGAAGGAGCTATTTTATTATCAAGAAAATGTCCACAAATGTTTTCAATTTTCTTGTGCAATGAAGAAAGTGAAATTTTTGTCTTGTATGTAAGTATTTTTTTTCGATAGCTGTTCTTTTTCCTCTAGACCTGAATCTTGTTGCAATTCATGCTACATAAGTGTGTTCCTAAGGCTAGAGGAAAGGTTTGAGAGTTTTATTTTGAATAGAGATTTGTTCATGTTTTGAGTCAATCCTTGATAATATGTAATCTTGTTCCATAGTTTGAATAGAAAGTTAACAATGACTTATCTAATAGATTTATTTTTTGATATGGATGATCATTGAATTATATACAATTTCAAAAAAGTTAATACAAAATACAAAAGCTAGCTATTCATCCTAGATCTTGTCTCTTCTTTTATCTCCATCTTGTTCTTTGATTTTTAATGGAAACATTTATTAAATTTTAGTTGAAATTCATTTGAATTATATTTCAGTTTGCTTCTTCTAATAATCTAATTGGTTATATAAATTCTTAATGTAAATTGGAAGAGCTTTATGATTTTCATTGATGATTTTTATAAGTATGAGATCTAGAAATGAATACTAATAATTTTTTCACAAAGTGTTAAGATAAAATCCATAAGTAAATGTCTAATTCCTATGAGTTAATAGCCATATAGATAAGGCATTGGACATCCTTTGAAGCTGATCAAGTTGAAATATATTATATAGTGCAATAATTCATATAAATAAATAATTTTACTATTCTATCTTTGAAGTTTTGAAATATCAGCCTATGCTTGATTCATTGAGTTTAGGGTTTGATAGAATGTAAATTTATCATGTCTCTATTGCAATAATCAAATCAAAAGAATCGAGGCTAAATAATTTTCTATTTTGGAGTTCATGATTGAGAGTTTAAACTTAAAGTGAATTAAGGTTAAATTCCTAGGTATACTTGCCTAAATCTTGCAAAATTCAAAATGGTCAAGACATCAGAGTATTGTCAGTTAGTCCTTTTATTTATCTTCTTAGAATATCCATTATGGTCTCTAGCTAATGCCTAAGTATTATGATGTAATAAGAGGTTGTTATAATTCTATTAAATCAAAAACCAACATAATTTATGCTACTAACATATTTGGAGATAATTGAGAGGGAATTATCTATAGCTCAAAATTTAACAAGGAAAGATACACATCTTTGAATTGTAGAGAGATTAATTGATCTAGCTACTTAGCTAGAGATACAAATTCAAGTTATGAATTCTACAAGAGAAAGATAGAATAAAGGATTTGAATAAAGTTTGGTAAGTCATCAAATATTTTTAGATAAATACAAGTTAACCCAAAGCCATAAGTGACAAAAAAGGGGGAAATATCTACAAGGAAGAAAGGGAGAATGTCCATCATGACATAAGTTAAAGAGGAAATATGAGAAGATGACACAAAGGGAAATGACAAAAATAAGATGAATCAACATTAGAGGTTACAAATATGTATACATTATATAGCAGAGATAAAGTTTTGACGACCAAGTTACAGTCTCAAGGGGAGTATTATTTTTGCATGGAAATCTAAGTTATGACAAAGTTGTTAGTTTGTGGTGACTGATCAGGGAAGTACTATACATAATTCATAATTATTTGGGCCATGGATGACATTGTGACTAACATATGTCCTACATATGGTCGACATGATGTAACCCTAAAACAGAAAAATAGTTGTATAAAAGGGTTTAGGGTTAGGTATCTTTTTATAATGTGTAATGGAAAAATTGTTGAAAGCATGAATGGTGATGATATTCCTATAGAGGATTATTGAAATATGTTACTATGATGATATGTTACATTCATTACTGATTTTATCATTGATGTCAACATAGTAGTTTTCAATGGTATCTAATAGAAGAACATCAGAAAGATCAAGTTGGTACAAATGACTAGTTGAGTATTCTAACTATCTGAGGTTATGGGGAGATACATATGAGTATTTAGTATATGAATTTAATGTCAAAAGAAGAAATGACAAGTCTAGAAGAAGATACATAAGTTTTGGTGATGTTTGTTCTAAGATAGAGTTTACAAAAGCATGTTCTAGTAAACTTTTTATATCTCTTAGAAGCGTTGATATTCTAAGGATCAAGGTTGAGGACATGTTGATGATGACATGGCTAAGTTCCCTCACCATAATATTATGTGTACAAAAATTTATTTAAGTTTCAAGGCAGAATATTAATGCTATCACTAAGTGTAACATGTTCTTATTGTGGTCCTATAATAATTAATTGAGAAGGTCTAACAACTAACTCAAGAAATTGTTTGAAGGACTTAGTATAAAGGAAGGACAATTTCCTTTATCAAGTATGACATGAATTATATTGATGCAAAGAGATTGTAAGTAGAGAGAGAGGGGAATGCAAAGTTGAGCAAAGCAATGTGGAAGTGAAGGAAACTTCATTACCAAGTTTTTGCAGAGTGATCTAAGGTTGATATTTAGATTTGAGCTTCATGACCTGGTCTACAAGGTCTGACAATGATTGCTTCAATTAAAAGAACAAAGAGAAGAAGAACATAATAGTAAATTTTATGTTTGAGTAGTGAGCTCTTCTTGTAGTTCAAATTGCATGTTTGGGATGTGGGCTCATCTTGCATACATTGTACCACAACTCCTAACAGGGTTGGAATCTCCTAACAAGGTTTCAAAGTCTCGTAATAGGGACTCTATGTACTAAATGTTGTAATAGACTCCTAGAAGGTTTTGTCCTCTAAAAAGGAATATTTATATTAGTATATCATCTTGTGGGCATCATTTCCACCAAGGTTTTCCTTCTAATCAAGGGTTTCCCTAGTTAACATGATATCTAGTGTAATTGTCTATGTGCATCTTGTTATGGTTGCTGATTAGTTTGGTTGAATGGTTTAGTTTATTTAAAGAAGATGAATGTTTTAATTGTTAGCTAATTGATTCACCCCCCCAGTTATCTTGATGGACTATTGTTTCTAACAATTGGTATCAGAGCATCAGTTCCTTGAAGATAAAGCTTAACAAATTTGGGAGATCAGTGGTGAATTGTTTCAGAAAAGATAGTCCAAAATCTAATGGAAGAAATTTTGACTCCCAAAAGATGGAGCTTGTTGGTAAGAGATTAGAATTGTGCACAAATTTGAGCATTGAGTTTCTAGATAGAGGCATAACCAAAGACAAGTTCAGATTCGGAGAAGACATGAAGATGAAGGAAGGTATTATTCTTCTTATAAAAGGAAAACAAGAAGGTATGGAAAATTTTTCTTCTTGGACATGTAATGAGTTTGGTCATTTTTCATTTAGATGCCCTAAGAGAGTAAGACAACTAGAAAGAATTCACTTTTTGATGAAGATGAAGAATTTAAATCAGGTATGGAAAGATTCTTGAATGATTATGATAATGAGATTGAAATGGTTAAGGAAAAGGAAGTAGTAGAAGAGATAGCTTTTGTAACTTTTGTTGATCTAGAGGCTAATCGTGAAAATGTAGAAATTATCATTAACAATGGTTTGTAGAATGGGAATCAAATTGAAGAACTAAGATCTAATCCTAGAGTAGAAGAAAGAGTTGAGTTGAGAACCCCTAAATAGAATGGTATTGTAGAGAGAAGGAACAAGTTAGTTATAGAAGTTGCAAGAGCTATGTTAGCAGAGAATGATGTACCCAAGATGTTTTCAAGAGAGGCTATGAATACAAAAATCTACACTATGAATAGAGTACTAGTTAGGAAAGATATAGACAAGACCTCTTATGAATTGTGGTTTTCTCACTCACCTACAGTTAAGTATTTCAATTTTTTTGGGAATAAGTTTTATATCAAAAGAGATGATAATATTAGTAAGTTTGATACTAGAAGTGATGAATGTATGTTTCTTGGTTATTCATTAAAAAGAAAGGCTTATAGATGTTATAATCTAAGAACTAAGACTATTATGGAAAGTGTAAATGTGAGAATTGATGAGAAATTTAGGATACAAGACAGAATAGTAGATTATAATTCAGATGATGATGTTGTTACTAAGCCAAGGAATGATGAGGTATTTATTGAGACTAACAATGATTCACAAAATGAAGGAGAGCCAAGCCAGGAACAAAGCTTGGAACCTTTAGCAGAGCCAAGAGTTGAGATAGCAACTCTTACTTTAGGAAATAATATAATAAAGAATCACCCATCTAAGAAAATCATTAGAAGCAAAGAAAAAGGTGTGATAACAACAAGAAGAGTAAATGAAAAACTATGCTTGATATCTCAAGTTGAGCCTAAGAATGCAGATGAAGCATGTAAAGATGATTATTAGAAACAAGCCATGAATGAAGAATTAGATTAGATAATAAAGAATGAGACATGGGAATTGGTCCCCAAATGAGAAGATGAGAATGTGATAGGAACTAAATAGGTATTTAGAAACAAAATGAATGAACAAGGTGAATTTGTAAGAAAAAAGAAAGATTGGTATGTAAAGGTTACTTGTAGCAGGAAGGAATAGATTATGAGGAGACTTATACTCTAGTAGCTAGAATATAAATGGTGAGATTATTCTTAGCTTATGCAGCACAAAATAAATTCAAAGTATATCAGATGGATGTCAAGTCAACATTTTTGAATGGAGAACTTAAAGAATAATTGTATATTGAGCAGCCTAAAGGATGCCCTTTGATAGATAACAAGGACATAGTATGCAAATTAAGAAAAGCATTAAATGGTCTGAAGTAAGCACCCAAAACTTGGTATGCAAGGTTGGAAAAACATTTGACAAAGCTTGGATATAGCAAAGGTATGACAAGTAGTAATTCATATTAGAAAGAAAGTGATGGTGGGTTGATGATTTTGGTAATATTTGTTGATGATATCATATTTGGAGGAAATGATGAAGAAAGTAAAAAGTTTACTAAAGAGATGAAGAAATAATTTGAAATGAGTATGATAGGAGAAATGAATTTTTTTCTAGGATTACAGACTGCACAAAATAAAGAAGGAACCTTTATTTTTCAGAATAAGTACTTGAAGGATTTACTTAAAAGGTTTGGTTTAGAAACATGAAAACCCATTAGAACACCTATGGTAACTGGACATAATTTATCTACAAAGGATGAGACACCTACTATTGAGTAGAAAAAGTACAAATCTATGATCAAAGGATTGCAATATTTGATTCACATAAGGTTGGATATAGAAAATGTAGTTGGAATTGTTGCAAGATTCCAAGCCGATCCCAAAGAAACACATTATGCAACAATCAAAAGGATATTTAAATATCTGAAGGGAACATTTGAGTTTGGATTGTGGTATGACAAATATGATGATTTCCCTCTAAATGCTTATACTGATGCTAATTGTGCAAGCATAGTATGGATGATAGGGAAAACACCAGTGGTGGAGCCTTCTTTCTTGGAGGAAGATTGGTTTCTTGGTTAAGCAAGAAGCATGATTGTACATCACAAAGTATAGGGGAAGCAAAGTATGTTGCAACAACAAATAATTGCAATCAAGTCATTTGGATGAAGAAGATGCTAAAGGATATAAGGATAGAAATCAATGAACTTGTTGTCATACATTTGATAACACAAGCACAATAAATATGTCTAAGAATCTAATGTTTCATTGTAAGACTAAACATATTTATATTAAGTATCATATGTTGAGAGAGAAAGTTGTAGAAAAGGAAAGTAGATTGGAGTATGTAACTAGTAAAGAACACATTGCAGATATATTCACTAAGCCTCTTCCTGAAGATACTTTTGAGTGTTTGTGAGATATGCTTGGGGTTATGCCCTTTCCTACATCAGAGTAAAAGATGCAAGAGTGCATTAGTCCAGTGTAATAGAGTACCATTGTTGTCTAGACTGAATGCTGATGCTTCTTGTATGGGTGACTATCTATGATGGATAGAGTTATCTAGGACTCTTGTTGAATGTTGTTTTGAATAGTGCCTTTTTACACTCAAGCTAAGTAAGAATTAGTTTTTGTAGGGTTTGATGTAGTAAAGCTAGTTACCTTTGACATTGATGTCAATGGGGGAGAAGTTTGGCATGAAAAACAACATGATGAAGTTGCATGCATAACAGTTGGAGATGTTTTGCATAAGCATAGCATGGAATGATAGTTTGATAGAAAGTACATTGAGGTATATCAATGGGGGAGAATGATTGATACAATCTTTTGTTGGTATTCTTGGAATTAGATGTTTTTCATCTATTTTACCATAAATGCCAAAGAGGGAGATTGTTGTAAGCATGAATGTTGATGATATTCCTATGGGGTAGTATTGCAGATATGTCACCATGATGATATGCTACATTAATGACAAAGTTTTTCATTGATGTCAACATAGTAGTTTTTTGTGGTATCTGACAAAAGAAAAATGAAAAGATCAAGTTGGTATGAATGGTTAGTTGAGTATTCTAACTATTTGAGGTTATAGGGAGATACTTTTGAGTATCTAGTATATGAAATTAACATTAGAAGAAGAAATGACAATTCTAGAAGAAGATATGTAAGTTTTGGTGATGTCTATTCTAAGATAAAATTTACAGAAGCATGTTCTGGTAAACTTGTTATATCTCTTAGAAGACTTTTTATTCTAAGGATCAAGGTTGAGGACATCAAGAAGAAATGTTGACAATGATGCAACTAAGTTTTCTTATCATATTATTGCATGTATGAAAATTTATTCAAGTTGCAAGGTGGAAGATTAATGTTATCTCTAAGTGTAATGTGTTCTTATTTTGGTCCTATAATAATTAATTGAGAAGGCCTAACAACCAACTTAGGGAATTGTTTTGAGGACTTAGTACAAAGAAAGGAAATTTTCCTTTATCAAGTATGACATGAATTGTATCGATGCAAAGAGATTGTAAACAGAGAGAGAGTGGAATGCAAAGTTGAGCAAAGCAG
The DNA here is from genome assembly GCA_028749045.1 of Cupressus sempervirens. Lineage (NCBI taxonomy): Eukaryota > Viridiplantae > Streptophyta > Pinopsida > Cupressales > Cupressaceae > Cupressus > Cupressus sempervirens. Next base: position 31,069,459 of record CM053787.1, read on the forward strand.
TGTGAAAGTGAAGGAAACTTCATTGCTAAGGTTTTGCAGAGTGATTTGAGGTTTGATATTTGGATCTAAGGTTTGTGACCTGGTCTACAAGGTTTGATAGTGATTGGTTCAGTCGATAGAACAAAGGGAAGAAGAACATAATAGTAAACTGCATGTTTGAACAGTGACCTCTTCATGTAGTTGAAATTGCATATTTGGGCAGTGGGCTCATCTTGCATACATTGTACCACAACTCATAATAGGGCTGGTACAACTCATAATAGGGTTGGGATTTCCTAATAGGGATTCAAAGTCTCCTAATAAGGACTATATGTACTAAATCTTGTAATAGACTCCTAACAGGGTCCATCCTTTAACAAGGAATATTTATATTGGTACATCATCTTGTGGGAATCATTCCCACCAAGGTTTTCCCTTTGATCAAGGGTTTCCCTAGTTAACATATCTAGTGTAATTGTCCATGTGCATATTATTATGGTTGTTGTTTACTGTGGCTGAATGGTTAAGTTTGTTTAAATAAGATGATTGTTTTAATTGTCAGATAACTAATTCGCCCGCCTCCCCACCCCTCTCAATTATCTTGGTGGACTATTATTTCTAACAAAAATTACTTCTTGCAGTGGTATTGAGATGTAAGGGATTATGGATTGTAATCCTTAGATCGTAATAATATTGGACTTTCTATTTGGTGGACGTATCCTAGGGTTTAGGTGAATCACATTAAATCTTGGTGTCTTGTGTTCTCTTCTAGGTGATTTATTATTTCCTGATATTGTTTATATTTACATGTAATTGTTATTTCTATCTAAGGTTAATCCTAACAAAAGTATTTTTCCCACTGATGTCAAAGGGGAGATTTTTGATCTCTAAGCCTAAGTTTCCTATTAGTGTCTAACACTTAGTCATCTCCAAGGTAACATTGGATGATCATCAATGTGATCGCGCTATCTAAAGAAGATCGAGCTACAAATAACTTATCTACATTTCATCATAAGCCAAGCAAGTTAGAGGTTGCTAAGCACCCTAGTAGAGACTAAGTCAACATACAAGCCAACTAACATAGAAGAGACCAAGCATTTGGGAAGTTAGTTAATGCCGAGTGGGTCAGTATGTGTCGAATGTATAGAATCCAAGTGATGACATGAAATGTAAGTTATGACTGAGCATAATTACACAAACACTTAAGTAGATCATTTTAGTTGACTTCTACAAGATATTTAATAAGGAGAAGAGTACACATTTTATCAAAAGACTTTAATCCCTAGGAAAGAAGATTAACCAAATAGAAAATCAAAAGGGTAAAATAAAAAAAGGATGAAATAAGGATCATTGATCCTAATCTAGAAATTTCTATGATTATCTAGTTAAGAAGGGTTACTACCCTAGGATCAACGTATGAGTTTAAGAGAGGAGAAGTAAGCTAAGTATAGAGTGAAGGAAGGATAAGTCTAAAAGGGGTTTAGATAGAGAAACCAGAGTAGTGAAGGATAAAACAAAGATATCAAAGAGGGTGATTAGATTGAGATTTTGAAGAGAGGAGATATGTGATATACTTTTAGAGAAAAATGAAGGGTCAGGTACTAAATTAGTTTTAATAGATTGATTTAGGGAAAATATCTTAACCGAGTGGTTCTAATAGACTTTATTTAAATATTCTAATAGAGTCCTTTATTGTAAGTGTAAAATCCTCTAATAGGGTAAGACCTAATAGTCTTAAATGCTCTTAGCAAGGTAGAGCCCTCACAAGGTAGATCATCTGATATGATTAAATTGAATCTCTAATAGGCAACCTTTGTTGTTGCAATAGTACATATTTATGGGTTTGATCCCCACCCCAATTTTACCTTCAACTTGAAGTGTTTCTAAGTTACCAAAATTATTGTGTTATGTCTTGATGTTTTACATGGATGTCATGCTTAGATAGATATTATTTCAGCATTACATGTTTATGTTTATATGGTATAAGATCTAAGATATGAGATAGATTAGGTGTAAATACAGTTAATTGTTTTGCCAGAGAAAATTTTTATAGATCTTGATTCACCCCCTCTCAGTATCTTGTTTCCCATTAAGATTTTGAACATTGACAACATTATTTCCTAAGTATTTTCAATAGCCCAAGTTTCTAAATAATTGAACATTATCCTTAAGGTCCTTCTTTACTTTAAGGGAAAAAATATATATTTACTTTTTAATCTAAACTATAATATATATATTTTAATCTTTTATTACATTCCAAAATGTTCTTTATATAATCTAATAACTTTTTAATCTCTCTAATTCCTTTATACATTTCACCTTTTACTTAGCTTCTTTAATTAATAACCAAGGACTGATGGGTATCTATTCCCTTAAATTTTCCTAGGGTATTCTGACCTCTCCTTCGTGAGCTCTTTGTGAGCCTTTCAACTTCACTAGTAGACCAAGGGCCAAGAACAAGGTCTTGAAAATTAAAAGATTCTTAAAATATGTATATTATTGCCCTATTTTTGATATAATTAGATTTAAATAATATGGAAGCATCTTAGTTCATAAGAAGATACTTAATATTGAAAGAATTAAGATGGTATCAATAAAGAGTTAGTATTTGTAAATTATCATACATGTAAAATAGTGGAATAGACTAGGAGTTTGGTATTCAAGATGAAAGTCAAATTAAACAACTAGAGTTCTTTTCTTAATGTCCTATCAAAATCCATTCAAGACTACTCATTTAGTGTTGACAATGATAATGTTGGAAATGAAATCATTTGAATGTATGAGAAACATAAATTAATATGGATATCTAAAATAACATTGAAAAATGAGTACTTAGAAAATATGATAAAATATGACATTTTTATATGGATTCTATCTAAGATATGTAATGGCTACTTCAAATATTTTTAGTATGAATTATATATAAATACATAAAATTTAGGATATTAGGATAGAAATAAAAAACAACATTGTTTAACATTTTATATTAAATGTGATATAAGATAAATTTATTGTTGAATAGTTAAATGTTTAATATTCAAATGGTAAAAATTACAATTAAGTACCTTTTAGAAATCTATAGTTTGCCAAATAAATCTTGCAAATTATAAATTGATCTTGCATATTCAATCATTATGATAATGCTTGAACTTGATCTCAAAAAATTCAAGTCAACCTACATACATTTTTGAGATATTTACATCAAATTATAAACACTTTTTTTATTCAATATTTTAGATCCCTCTAACTAATCCATCACCACTATTAATTGAAAAAATATTTTAAGGCGATTTGGGAACTACAAAATTGAGAAGTTTTATGGTTGAAGGGCCATCAGAATATAGCCTAGAATCGGAGGCAAAGGTGGCATCCAAATTTGGTAATGAGGTTGATAGTGGTGGACAAATGGCTGTCCCCATGTGTAAAACATCCCCAAGTGCTTGGTTACCATGCCCTAACTTTAATTCTGTTGTTTCTTTAGCCACTAACCCCTCTAGCTTTATGGCTTCTCCTATCCCCCCTTTGCCTATTTCATTTAATTCATCTAGTGCCAATGTTAATGGCAACCCCACTCCTATTTTTAATGCCTTGTCCAAGAACAAAACATTCTTGGAAGGGGTGGCTCTTGTGATTTCTATGGATGCCAAGGCTTGATTTGTGGTGGCTAATTCCAATGAGGTAATTTCCACTGGTAAGTCACCCTTAGCTCCTTTGATGCCCTTCTGCTTAGCTCCTAATCTAGAAATGATCGCTGAAATTGTGAAGGAAAAATGTAAATTAAAGGATATAGCTATTTTCTTTGCAGTGGTTGAAATAGATAAATTCTCTCCTCGCAAGTTTCTCGATGATTAGTTTCAAAATTATTGGAATAGTAAATTAGGGTATCATATCTCTTTCTATCAACAAATCTATAAAGGGTTATTTGTGTTATTTTTTACTAATCACGAATCACAAATGAAAGTTTAAAGAAAATAGTACTGGACTATTGGGTCAACCTCCTTTCATACTTTGGCCTAGTCTCCTAAAGCCATCCATGAGGAAGTGTTGGCTCTTTTAGCACCAAGGTGGATTTTAGTTGAAAATGTGCTCCCATTCCTTTGTATATTTTTACCACAGTTGCTGGAACTATTGGGAAAGACCATCCAAATGAATGAAACAACTAGGCTTGTTCCTCATATAGATGCCCGTGTTCTTATCTCACTTCTTCCTGGGAAAGAAATTCCAGCAAACTTATCTATGCAAATCTTGGAAGATAATTTTGTGTACCCTGTTGGGATTCTTGGTGGCTTAAATGCCTACTTTCTTTGTCACAAATAAGGCTAGCTTAGAAAGGATTTCCCAATTGTTAAAAAAGTTTCTATTAAAACCACCAACATGGAAAACCCTAATCCGCCCTTAAGCTCTCCCCCTTTGGTCAACCCTCAGATGTCTTCTGGTGAGCATACCCTTTTCCCTTAGTCTTCAAATTTTATGTCAAATTTTGATGGTCTAACCCATCTTGTTCCTTCCTTTGCTTTGCAACCTTCCTTGCCTTTGGTTTCTAGTAATGATGATGGATTTACGGTGGTTCGTAATAGGAAAAAGTGGAAAGGAAGCAATGCTAGTAGCTCTTTGAACAAGAATTTTGATAAAAACCCTCTTGTTTTTTCCCCCATTGTTAACACCCCTATTGTTGAAATGATTAATTGTCCCACCCCTACATTAGATTCTAATAAATTTTCTTTGATACCATGGAAAATTCCTCCTAAATTTTTTAAGGAAATTAGTGATGATTGTTCTTTTGAAATTATCCCTACTATCCTTGTCATTGATGCATTTTAGAATTCTCTAATATCAATATGAATTCCTTTGACTATGACGAAGTCCCTAAGACTGATGGTCTTGCCTCGAAAAGAAGAGGGAGGCCGCTAGGTTCTAAGAATAAACCTGCTAAGAAGAGAACTGAGGATTGTGCTAACCTGATCTCCCAGAATGTTGAAAACACATGCCTTGATCTCAATGCTATTTCTCAATGAATTGTTTGTCATGAAACATTAGGGGTATTGAGTCCCCAAATAGGAAAGATGTTGTCAAGCATTTTTTGAATTCTTTCAACTCTGTTGACATGTTTATGATGCAAGAGGTTAAAGCTACTAGTTTTGTTCTTGAGAGTAATCTTAATTTTATTTGGAAAGATGTTGTTAAACTCTTCTCTAATATTACTAGGGGTAGGGGAGGAATTTCTATTCTAATTAACCCCAAATGGGGTAAATTTATCACTGAGAATGATGTTTCCCCATGTCAAATGGCTGTCTGGTTTGTCATAAATATTGGTAATAATCCTATTGGTTTTTTCTCTATTTACACATCTAATGATGTTAAGGAAAGGATCTCTCTTTGGCAATGGTTGTCTTCTCTTCTGGATATTCCATGGATATTCGGAGGAGACTTCAATATGGTCAAGTTCCAATTGGATAAATTGAGAGGCAATCCTTTTTGCTGGAAAGACAATGAAAACTAGCATTGGGATAAATTTGTTAACTCGAAGAATCTTTACGATCCTCTTGCTAGCTGCAAAGATGCTCACCTTGGCATTTGGCACACTTGGTGCAATTTCCAGCAAGGTCATGCTAGGATCTATTTTAGATTAGATAGATTTTATGGAAATAAGGACTCTGTTTCATTCCCTCCTGATGATCAAGGTAATATAATCCTTGTCATGGCTACTACTCTCTCTGATCACCATCCTATTTTACCTGCATTAGTCTCAATCTAACCCTGATTCATCATGTGGGTTGTTGTCATAAATTCTTACTTAACACCAATATTCTGAAGGATGAGGGTGTCCTCTATACCATTTAGATTATTAGAAATATCAATGTTTTCAATCTTAAGAATCATTCTATGGTTGATAAGTGGAATGCTAATCTCCTTGCTTGGAGATGCCTTCTTCAAACCTTAAGCTAAAAGTATGCTAAGGATTATAGGTTCAAAGAGAAAAGTTTGATCTCTACTCTTCAAATTGTTGAATTTAATGCTTAAGAAGATTCTTCTAATTTGAGCCTTATGACTCAGGTCATCGTTGCTAAGGATGCCCCAAGTAAACATCTATTAGATACAATTGTTTAATTGTGTGTTGTCTTTGATGTTACACAAATTTCATATCAGTTGGCAGACAATACTTACCGAGCTCAGTTGGTCAGCAAAGCAAATTTTAGAGTCTACCAAGCATTCTTAGAAATTACTCTATGGAAATAGTGTCTATCGAGCTCACTCAGGTGTCAAAGGATTTTGTGGCAGAAGTTAGTGGTAACCAAGCTCACAAGGTTAACAAAAGAAAGTCAGTGTTTAACGAGTTCACTTGGTCTCCAAAGGATTTCATAGGGTTCATAGTATTAATCGAGCTTATATTGATTAACATAGGAAATATTTTTTGGAACAGTGTTTACTGAGCAGGGTTAGCTAAAGAAGCATTTTGTTAATTTGAGGAATAAAGTTTAATTGTTTCAAGTAATGATTGTAGCCTATTGAGGTAATGATTATTGGTAATTTGTAACTTGTAAATGAGCCAACTTGACAATTTGTATGGTATAAATAAAAGGTCAAGTTGAGAACTCTAAAGTGTAATGAGCAAGCATGCAAGTGTGTTGATTGTTTGAAGAGATAAGTGTGAGCAAACTTTGAAGGATGATCGTATATCCTTCAGGAGCAACAAAGTTGTATTCGATTAGAGAGGATCTAGTGAAGCAAAAAAAAGATTTGTATCAAAAATTTAGTTGCATCCCATTCAGGTCACTTTATTGTTACTTTCTCACCATTGTAGTAGTGATTCATAAATCTCTTAACAGAATTGGTTTAATAGCCATTTGTAAATCCTCTAACAATGTGATAGTTTTATTGAATTGTTCTAAAGTCCTTTTGCAAGGCCACTTCTAATAGGGTGATTAAATCCTCTAACAAGGTCACACCTAACAATTTTTTTTGTAACCTTTAATCGGGTTGGCTCCTAATAGGGCTCACTTCAGAAGAGTGAAAATCAGTAGCTAGTTACTTGGTGGTTTTTTTCATATTGGGTTTCCACGTTAAATTTGGTGTCTCATGTGTTCATGTTATTTCTTTTATGGTTGCATTTTAATTACTGTGAATGCTTAAAGATCTGTTAAAGATAACATACATTGCACCTATCGAGTTACAACATTTTTCTGTATGTTTATTGAGTGACAACAGTAACTAGTTTTATCAGACATCTAAGGGATTTGTAGTTTTTTTTTTGGTAATTGATTCACCCCCCCTCTCTTAGTTACTCCATCTATATTTCCAACAACATCAACAAATCAAAATTCAGGGAGCTACGATAAGATCTAAAGCTAATTGGCTCCAACATGGTGATCGTGGTTCTAAATTCTTCTTTAATCTTCTGAGACATAAGCAGGTCAAGGAATCTATAGATAGAATTGTTATTGACAACCAAGAGGTTTTTGACGCTAATCTCATCATTCAAGATTTTTTTGACTACTATAGGAATCTTTTCACCTTTGAGGATACGATTGAAGCTAATAACATTAGAAATAATTGTAAGAACATCTTTCCCAAGAGATTAGATAATGATGATGTTGCCAGCCTATCTAGTCCCATCTCCATTATAGAAATTGATAATGCTATTAAAGCTTTGAAAGATGATAAGACTCATTTGACTGATGGTCTCCCTATTGAATTCTATAAAGCCAATCGTAGCTAGATATGTAAGGATATGCTAGAACTATATTCTGAGGCCATGATTTTCGAGTCCTTGGGATTTGAAATCAATAGGGGTATTATCAAGTTTCTTTCCAAAGATGGGGACAAAAGTCTTATTAAAAATTGGAGGCCAATTACCCTCCTTAATGTCTCCTATAAAATTTTAGCTAAGGTTCTAGTGCTCAGGTTGGTCCACATTCTTCCCAAATTTGTGAGTAATACTCAAACTGGGTTTATTAAAGGTAGGTACATTTTGGAAAATTTGATTACTAGCTGGGAAGCTATGGATTAGGCTAAAAGTTCTCATCAAAATTCTACCATGCTTCTTCTCGATTTTGAAAAGGCCTATGATAGGGTCAAGTGGAAGTTTATTATTATGATGTTGGATTCCTTTGGTTTTCCTCCCTATTTTTGTAATGCTATTCAAATTCTTCTCAATGATGCCTCTACTCATGTTGAAATTAATGGAGCTCTCATTGATCCTTTCCCTCTTGATAGATCCATCAGACAAGGTTGTCCTTTAACTCATGCTCTATTTGTTATTGTTATTGAAGCTATATTTTATATTCTCAGGGATAACTCTTTATCTCCTAATGTTAGGGGTCTATAGCTCCCTAATAATGATGTTCTCATTAAGAATCATTTTGGTAATGACTCTGCTATGTTTTTTGAGCTTATGGATAAGAATTTTTATTCTTTGCAAATTAAGTTGGACATGTTTTGTACTGATTCTAGTGCTCGCATCTCCAAAGCCAAATCCATCTATCTTGGATGGGATGAGCAGCCTCCTGATTGGTTCTCTCAATATGGTTTCCAATGGAGAGGACCTAACAACATTGTCAAATACCTTGGCATCCCTTTCTCCATTGACCCCTCTCTTAAGGAAATGTGGTCTCGGATTAAGACCAAGAATGATAACAAACTTAACAAATGGCATAATAGGTCACTTTCTCTTGTTGGTAGGATCCAAGTTTGTCAAAAGTTACTAGCTTCTTATAGCATTTATTATTCTTCTACTTGGATGTTCAATAATTATTAGATTGTTGAAATTCAGAAATCCATTAGACACTTCCTTTGGTTTGATGGAAAGGGCAATAAGAAAATGCATGCTATCAAGTGGGATTAGTGTCATACTAACAAGGTTCTTGGGGGGTTAGGGCTTAAAGACCTCAAGTTACAGGGTATTTCCCTCTTTGCCAAATGGATCTTTTACTCTCTAGAGGGTGACACTCCCTAGAAATTGTTGATCAGACATAATATAGAAAGAGGTTTCCCAAAGAAAGCCAAGGCTTGGAAGAATCTTCCTTTTTGTGACCTTATTATTGGAGAATTTTTTATTACTGTTCAAGGTTCTGTTGTATTCAAATCTATTTGGTGAGCCTGGGAACACGTTCAGAAATTTATCACCAATAAGGAGTTCTATAATGAAAAATATCTCCATGGTGAAAGATCCATTTGGTGGAATTTAAAGGTGAATGATAAGCCCCTAGCCTTGTCCCAAGGATGCTTTGCCAAGAATTGGGCTAAAAGAGGCATTACTCAATTAGTTGATTTATTTGATCAAGAAAAGCTCTTAACTTGGGATGATCTCAAGGTTAAATTTAATATTCTTGACTCTCATAAGAAAACCTACACTATGATTGTGCAAGCTTCTAAAGACCTTCCCTCCTTGTGTCAGGTGGGCTCCCACAACCACTTAAAAAGCAAGTGGCCAGATGGAGTCATTATGGCTAATCTTAAAGCCAAAAATATCTACAAGAGCATTGACCATAATGAAAATATTGTTGAGCATGTTAACAAGATTTGGTATTATTATTTTGATACTAAAGGTTGGAGTAAATTTTTTGATATTCTCTAGAAAAGTCTGTGGAGCCTAAATTAAGATGCTTTAAGTGGCTAATCTTACTTGATAGAATGCCCATTATGAATGACAATGCTGATCTCTATATTATATGCAGGTTGCCTGAAACAAGCAGACACATTTTTTTTGATTGTTTATTTGCTAAGGAAATCTGGAATCTGTTTGGTATTTTTTTATCCTATCAATGTTAATATTCTTGAGATTGTTACTGGTCATATTAATGGTCTTAGTAAAGATGCTAATTTTTTTGGAATATATTATCCTCTAAAATTCTTTGGCAGATCTAGAAATGCAGGAACAAGGAAAGATTCCAAGGTAAGCCAAGGGTTCTTGCTGAGTTTTTTCAAAAAAATACCTATTTCAATTTTTTTTTGCAGATCCAAACTACCATGATGATTGAGAAGGAGAAGTTGAGAAGATTCCTGAAAGATGGGTGCACTATGTTCTTCTTCTGAGTTAAAGTATTGGTATCAATGGAGGAGAACTCTTGATGATCTCCGGGTCTTTGAGCATACTTTCATGAGGCTAAACAAAGAAATTAGGAAGAATGTGAATGCTAGGAAAGAGGAGTTGTTTATGCTTACTAGGTTCAAGAGTGGAAAAATATTGTTTCGATGGAAGGTCCCCTCAAATGGATTGAATGGATGGATATTCCTCCTAATGTTCTCTACTAGTGCTTCTTGTCTTATCTTCTATAATTATGTTTATATTTGGTTACATATGTTTATATTTTGATCTGTAATTATGCTACTCTGAACTTGGTTTGAGGCTATGCCTCTTGGTGAACTCCATGTTTATGGTTTTTTTTTTTTTTTGGATCTCTCTATAGTTAATAATTAAAAAAAAAAATTCTTTATTATTTGTAATCATTTTCCTTATCCCACCTCTCCTGTCTCTTTTACATCTACCTTTACATTCCTATTAGTACTTGTTGAAAGGCTAAGTACTATTGTATCACTTTGTGACTTACTCATTTTTAACTAGTTATTAAATGAATTGCAATTGACCAATTAAAATGAGTTATATTACATACTTTATTATGAATATTATATTTCTTAAAATATAGATGTCAAATTTTTAACTTAATAATTTGTATGTATTATATTTCTCTCTTTTAATTAGACAAATCAATTGAAGCACTTATATGTCAATTTGTACCTTTGTGAGTTATGATAATTTTATAAAATAAAATTTTAACTAATATTCCACCCTTGTAGCAAGGGATCCCTAATTATTAAGAAATAATCATGGTTAAGAATGTGAACATTAGAGATGATTTGTATTATACTTCAATCAAATTTTGGTTTATATATAGAGAGAACATAAACTTTTAATTTATTTCTAAAAATTAAGATATAATAGTAATACTAATAATCTATTTTATAAATATATTTTATTTAGAATGATCTAATACTAATTTTTATTTGTATAAAACTCTCGTTCATATGACATTACTTTCAATATTTGCATGCTTATATTTCACCTCTCTACAAAAATCTTCAATAATAATATTAACAAAATTGAAATTTTCTTATTTATTTATAATATGATATAATACTATATAATGTTCTAACTAGGGGCAAGTACTTAGCCACTCTATAACACTTGTTACTCATTTTCCTCTTTCTACATCACACTGCTGCATTTTCAAACACATATTAGATTATCTTAATCCAATAAACTTTGTAAAATTAAATCCAGACTTAATATCTAAGTATCTTAGTTCATAAGAAGATAATTAATATAGGAAGTAGCAATAAAGAGTTAGTTTTTTTAAAGTATCATACATGTAAAGTAGTGGAATATACTAGGAGTTTGGTATTCAAAATCCATTCACGACTATTAATTTAGTGTTGACAATGATAATGTTGGAAATGAAATCATTTGAATGTATGAGAGATATAAATTAATATGGACATCTTAAATAATATTGAATAATGAGTACTTAGAATATATGATAAAATAAGATATTTTTATATGGATTATATCTAAGATATAAAATGGGTACTTCAAATATTTTTAGTAAGAATTATATATAAGTACATAAAATTATTGATATTAGGATAGAGATATAAAACAACACTATTTAACATTTCATATTAAATGTGATATAAGATAAATTTATTATTGAATAGTTGAATAAAAAATTCAAGTCAACCTACATAAATTTCTTAGATTGATACATCAAATTATAAACACCTTTTTTATTCAAAATTTTAGATCGCTCTAATTGATCCATCACCACTATTAATCAAAGAAAGATTTTAATTCTTTATTATTTGCAGTCAATTTCCTTATCCCACCTTTCCTATCTCTTTTATATCTACTTTTACATTTTTATTACACATTTTGCTCTTTCTATATCAAACCACTGAATTTTCAACCACATATTAGATTATCTTAATCCAATAAACTTTGCAAAATTAAATTCGAACTTAATATCTAATCCATTCATATTAAATTCTTAAGATAGTATTCTGATTTACCATCCTTCTAAATCAATGTCCCATTTAATGCACTCGTTTAATCAGCCCAGATTTGTGTAAAAATGATATCATTCCTCTCCATTGGGCTCTCTCGAAACCAAATGTACTAACCCATATAATGTTAGTGAATTTCAATGACATAGATCAGGTAAGGAGGAGAGTTATGTTCCATCCGTGGCCAGCAGCAACTAATTATGTCTAAAAATATAATACAATATATACTCAATAAAGTGGAACCTAATTTTCTATCATGGATAATTATACGTAAAATTGTACTATAATACTCAATAAAGCAAGCCTAATTTTCTATTATGGTTAATTATGTCTAAAATTATATTATAATACTCAATTAAAGCAAGACTAATTTTCTATTATAGTTTTCACATGGGCATGGAAGACATGTCCCCTCCATCTTCTTTCCATTCACGATACATGATTCTACCTTTTTGGGTTTCTGTTCTAGTGATCCTCCATCCCTTCCAAAACCACAGGTTCCCTGCAAATTGCATTTCCATCCTTCAAATCCACATTGATCATACAAGATTTTCACCAAAAAGGGATTAAAATCTCACTGCTACGCATGCCCTTTTCATTATATTATTATATTAGCAAAGCTTGCATATGAAGGGTTCGCAGGAGAGATTTTTCTATTGGTAAAGATGGATTTTAGGGCTTTGTTCATTTTGGCTTGAAGAGGAGCTTTGGAAGACATTAATGGGGAGAGGGAAGGTTGAGCTGAAGAAGATTGAGAATAGGACCAACAGACAAGTCACATTTTGTAAGAGGAAAAATGGGTTATTAAAGAAGGCATGTGAGCTCTCCGTGCTCTGCGATGCAGAAGTGGGTCTCTTCATCTTCTCCAACACTGGGAAGCTCTACGAATATGCCAATCCCAGGTACTTTTCAATCTCCTCCTTAATGGAGCTCCATTATCAGTAACGTTGATGAAATATCTTCATTGCTTTGTTATTGCACTGGAATATGGTAAACCTAGAAGTTATTATGTCATTGTAGATTATTGTTGAAATTGAAGAAATGTATGTAAATTGGTAGAGATGATGATAAAATTTGAAAACAACTGCTAGGAATAAGAATATGGAATGACCCATTAATGAAACAAATGCTGAACGTTTTGCTACTTTTGCTACTTATAATTCTTTCAAGTTTCCTTTTATGATACCCATTTTTAGGGCATTCTATCATTCAACTTCGGCTTTTGCCCTAATACTGAATATTGATTAAGTCGATATCTATGGCTGTTTGGAGAAAATAGAGCTGCCCATTTTTCATTGAAGTGGAGAAATGAACAAGTCACGGAACTATCTTTCAGAAAAATCTATAAATGGCCGTCTACATTGGATTCTTCCTACTTGTACTACATTCGGAAATGGTAGTTTAAGTTGTAGGAGACTGATAAGTAGGAGACTGCCATCTACATAAAACCAATGTTTACAGATGGTTTAGCACAAGAGAATAAGAGTAATGATAACCAAGTTGAGTCGTTTGATTCTTACATACAACCTCGTTTTCAAGTAATTGTTTATCTTAGTGGCTTGCAATCGATCGAATATTATAATACATTCACCATTAATGCCAGAGTAGAGCAACACAGAAAAGAAATTATATTTATTATCATTCTTCTCCATAGATCGTCTACAGTGACAAATGAACTCCTTAAACTATAATCCAAACAATTTTTAGTAGATTTTTTTATAACACTCTAAATTTACATTTTTGTGTAATATTAAAGATGGAAGCAAGGATCCCTTATGAGCTATGGTATGGAAGACTTGTTATTGACGAGGAAGATTTGGAAAATATTACTCTAGATAATATGTAGGCATTTTTCTTGGACACTAGAAAAATAAAAACTTATATATATGCTATACTAAAAGATTAAGAAAGGTAGTTAAAAGTACAAATGTCAAAGTTTATTATTATTATTATTTTAAAAATAAATAAATGTCAAAGTTGATGAGTATCTACATCAAGACACATATTAACCTGAATACTAGAAATATTATCAATCCAATGAACCTTCATATATAGATGATGAAGAAGCACCTAAAGAAAAGGAACAAACTCTAGAGAATAACCCTAAGCCTCTTGTCAAGCATCACTCAACAAATCAGATAATTAGAAACAAAAATGGACTACAGACCAAGATGAAGTAAACTTATGTTTACTATTAAATACATAAGGAAGAGGCTATCAATGAATAAGGGTGAATTTGGATACAAGCAATAATTCAAGCACATAACTAAATTAAGAAGAATCCAACTAGGAATTAGTTCATAGATCAAAAAATAAGAATATAATAGGAACAAAGTGGGTATTGAGAAATAGATTGAATAAAGATGGAGAAATTGTAAGGAATAAAGTAAGACTGGTTTACAGAAACTATTCTTAAGTAGAAGGAATTCATTTTTGGAGATGTTTTCTTTGGTTTGCTAGAATTGAAGAAATCAAAATGTTTCTAGCTTTTTCTATCCATGAGACTAAAGCTTTTAGAACACCCAAGAATAGTATGTAGACTTAAGAAGGCACTACATGGCCTCAAACAAGTTGCTAGGACTTGGTATGCAAGATTAGATATGTACTTACATCATCAAGGATTTAGGAAGGGTACCATAGATTAAAAAAACATTATGTTAGATTTGAGGATGAAATATTTTCGTTATTGTCATATTTTTTGGTGACAATTATATTTGATGGAGCTAATGCAACATGTAATAAGTTTTCTCAAAAGATGTAGAAGGAATTTGAAATGCTTAAGCTATGGGAGTTGTCATATTTTCTTGAACTTACACTACTTTTATCTCTCAAAATGAATATGTTAAGGAGATGTTGAAGGAGTTTGGTCTAGAGAATAAAAAACTAATGAGCACTCATATGAAAATTGATTGTCATTAAAAAGGGATGATGAATCACCTTGACTAATTAAATGTGATATAGATGGACTTACGTGTCCTATTGCATCTAACTATATCAATGGCTAATATTATGCATGCGATGTACATTTGGTAGGTAGTTTAAGCCAATCCAAAAGTAACACATCTAAAGGAATTCAACGAATAATTGTAACATACTTGAAAGGAACTCTAGACTATGATCTATGGTATCCAAAGGACAATTAGTGCTTCTATATAGTGAAAAATGGGAAGCAATACTATTATGTAAATTACTCCCCTCTTTGCAATTATCAAATTAAGAAAGAAGGATATCTCCACTAGGCTCAAGGGTTTACCCAATCTCTTAATGAAAATAATAGTTTTCCTTCCCTAGATGTGTAAATGACCAGAGTAGAAAAATGACTAAATAATTGAACAATTCTAATATAGAACTCACTAAAAAGATGATAAAAAAAAACATCAATATGAACTAATATTGACTTGAAAATGTAAAGAATTAAAATCAAAAGACAAAATTTACTAGCTCCAATAAGAAATAAAATGAATTTGCACTTGCAAAAAAGTTTAAATTTGATATGTTCCCAATACTTTCTAATAAAACCTCTTAGAATCTACAACTATTCCTCTACTAACAAGATTTAAATTTGTGGCTCCATAATTTATTTATGCACACACAAAAATAGGGAAGAAGGTTGAAAAGGGGTTTTACTTAGTCAAACCCATGTTTAGGAATCAACCATGAAATGAAATAAAAAGTATGTTGTGATGTAGCAAAGGCTAGATCTAGAAAATAAGGCATATCATACCTTGTAGATGTAATTACTTCTTGTGATCAAATGTGTTGATGCAATAGATTTGACTAAAAACTAAAAACTCAAAAGGAAATCATACAATAAAAGACCTCATGGAATAGATATTGTAATATGTTTCAATGTTCAATTGAATAAGAGAAAGAAGAACAAAGTTGATGAATGAATTAGGGACCTACTTCATTGATAGGAAGAAAAAATCATTTGCTTGGCCACCAATAGGGGAAATAAGTTATATATATATATATATATATATATATATATATATATATATATATAAGAAGATCCACTTTGATTTATTGAGAAGAATGAAGACTTGACTGCTTAAACTTGATAGCTGTTAATTTTTGTTCTTGCCATTGATACCTTAAATTTTATATTCATTAATAAAAAATGCTTGATAATCGAGTCACGAATGCATAAAATAGATATGCTATGTATCAAATGAGGATAGATAGGGGTTTTATATAGATTTCACATAATTTTAAGGAGTTAAATGTAAGAATATTGACCATAGGTTCAATAATCCCTCCAAAATCTTAGCATAGGGATCCATGCTAAATTTGGGCCCATTTCCTTGGGGGCACATTACCAATGACAAGATGATGTAGACAACATGAGAGAAACCACCAAAAGATATGTCTAACCAAGAAATAAGAGTTAAAAAATGGAATGAAACACAACAAGGAATAAGAGAAATAAAATATTCTATTTTTTATATGTAGATTTAACGGATTTTTTTTACAAAC
Source organism: Cupressus sempervirens (assembly GCA_028749045.1). Lineage (NCBI taxonomy): Eukaryota > Viridiplantae > Streptophyta > Pinopsida > Cupressales > Cupressaceae > Cupressus > Cupressus sempervirens. The sequence goes on from CM053787.1 coordinate 31,085,971, forward strand.
ATGCTAAGAAATAGGCCTACCTAGTTGAATTATAGAATTAATCAAATATGAGATCACACAATTCCAAAGAGCTTAACCTGTAGAACTTCCTATAATGTTCTACTTACTTTATACATCATGAACATTACATACATAGCCATCATGATATATAGGTTGTCTTAGAAGAATCACAATTTCCAATAAGTAAGAAATGTGCTACACAAATAAGATTGACCCTCAAAGATAAGATGAGTGATTGAACCACAAAGAGTATAAGGATGTAAGACACATGATCCAAGAATCACCATGAAAATCCACAATTCATCATTGCATAGGAACAATCATCAAATAATCAAAATTTCATACATCATTCAAGGTTCCAATGAAGAACATGTTAACCAAGGACAAAACAAATTATAACTCAAAGGATATGAAACCTTAAGATGCAAGATCATAGAATAATGATCCATAAAAGGTCCTCTTTAAAAATCCACAATCCAATATGTTGGAACACACAACTAAAAGATTTACACACATGAACAATTGGATAGGAAAATAAGAACATAAATGAAAAAGAAAAAATATGCACATTTTCCAAGAACCCAAGATACCCCTTCATCAAATACCCAAGGTTATTAGAAAATTGATGCACACATAAAAATCCTTGCACAACATGAGTAAAACCAAATGATCCATCTTAGACTAAGAAATCTAAGAGCTTTCTTCAACTAGTTTATTCTTTGATCAAACTAAATTCTCCAAGTAATCCTTTCCTTTTGTACTCTTTCCAATTCTTCTATCCAAAATCCTCTCAGTTTGGTCCACCTTCTTCTTAGGAAAATATTGATTCACAACTAAGCCATCATTAGGTTCATGAAACTCAAACAAATCAGAAATGCTAAATATTGGTGATATATCCATATCATAAAAGTAATTCAAATTTAAAAGCATTGCCACTATCAAACCTTCTCAAGATTCTACAAGGTCCAATTTTCTGCATTTACTACTTTCTATATATTTTTATGGGAAATATATTCTTCTCCAAATGAATCATATCCTCATCACGTATTGCAAAATCCATATGTCTCCTAGTCCTGTCTTTTATACCCTTATACTCCTAATTACTATGTTCAAAATTATATTTGACTTCATCAGGCAAAGTCTTCATTAATCTTTATAACCCTCTACTTTGGCACTTCTTTTATGATCCTAATCAGGATTCCTAAACTTGTTGATTCCTCTACAATGCATGCTAGTGATAATCTAAAATGATGTTTTCCTAGTACTCCTATTTACAAAATTGTTAAATGAAAAATTGATCCCATTTAGTTGGTTTGTCTCTAACTAAGCATCTCAACAAGTTACTCGAACTTCTATTCATAGTCTCTATTTTTCCACCATTTTATGGATGAAATGTAGAGGTAAAATTCAAAACAATATTCATTCTCTTCCAACGTGTCTTCTAGAAACAACCAACAAGACTGCTATTTATCTTGAAAATAACACTATTTTTTAGTCCATGTAACCTCATAATCTCCTTGAAGAATAAGTCATCTATGTGCATCACATATGATGTCCTCCTTTAATGTATGAAATGAACCATCTTAGAAAATATATCCATGACAAAAAAAATAAAATTATTACCCCTTTGTTTCTTAGATAAACCAAGAAAAAAAATCATGCTAATATCTTTCTAAGGAACATTAATAGCTTATATAATCCCACACTGTGTCTAACTTCCTTTGTAACTTGACATACTCTATAACTTTTGACAAATTTTCTAATATCACTATGTTTGAGGCCAAAAGTACTTCTCACTAATCAAACTCATTATTTTATGAACACCAAAGTGTCATGTAAGTACTCTACTATGCTTCTCCTTGAATGTCACCCTTGATTGAACTTATATGTATGCAAAATTGGATACCCTAAAAAAACATGTCCTCTTGAATGAAATAATTAATCCACTTACCTTGACTATCAATTACTGGTACCTTACAAACCTTTCAAGGTTTTATAAAATTAGGATCAATATCATGCAAGGTATTTTGGAAATTTTGATAAGGCAATATGTTAGGGTTTTCATTTAAGGAAACATATATCCTACTTTGAGATGGAAAAATATAAGGATAAGTTTGAATTATAGATACTTAGAAAATTTTCTAAGTTTGGTGAAGGGAAATCAAGTACAATTAGCTATCCTATTTAGCATAGTTCATTGGAGGCATATGGGAATATGTACACTTACTAGAAATTAGCACAAACTTCATATGACAAATGGGTAAAAGAGTTTATGATTGTTTTTATGTAAGAAGTGAGTTATGATTGTATACACACTTTTTGTAATCAGTATAGATACAAATTTGATTATGGTACAACAAAAATACACTTGTATGAACAATTTTAAAGAAGAAACTAAAGGGACTGACCAAATATTTAAGGTATCAACATTGAAAAAGGTGTTTGTATCTATCTCTATTGGTCACATTGTATAGTTATATATGCATGTTTTGGTAGTGGGCTCATCTTGTGCTATTTTGTATTGTAATAAAAAATGCTAATAGGGTTGAGGCTTCTAACAAGGCCTAGTCCTCTAACAAAGACATATACACTATATAGATATAATCGACTTCTAATAGGGTCAATATATTTCATAGCATACATTTGATTAGTGGATCATTTTGTGGCTAGCATTCCCACTAGGGCTATTCCATGGCTAGGATTTCCCTTGTTAACAAATAATGGTGTGATGAGTTGTATTGTGTTAGGTTTATGTTTACTTTTAAGTTTGATCATCTATGCCTGTTTAAAGATTGTTAATAATATCCATACTAGGGGAAAAGTTTGTGGAACACTGATTCACCCCTTCTCTTAATATTCCCTGTTTCTAGTAATTGGTATCAGAGAACAATTACTTAGAGGAGGCCTATGGGCTTGAGTAAGATCACTATGGATATGGATTAGTTACACAAGAATCTCGAGGAAGCTCTTGCGAAACTTGATACAGTTATAGAGGAAAGAAATAAACTGAAGATCAAACTTAAAGATGCACAAGATTTTATTCAAAAAGAGAAAATTGAAACATCTAGAATGAAAAAGAAAGAGTCACATGAATAGATCAAGTATTGTGAAGTAGTTTTAAGGTTTAAGAAGGAGAATGATAAATTTTGAAACATGAACTTGGAGTTACAAATTTGAAGATGAGAATGATGGATGGCAAGAGGAAAAATTATCCATCTTTGAGATCTAAGAATGCAGTTATGAATTCCAAACTTACCAAGGTGACATCTAAACTTGAGACTACAAAATTATAGTATATATAACTTGAGAAGTACAAAACTACTTTTAAAGGAGAACTTACACAAACAAACAAAGATCTTGAGAAGTTATATTCAAGTAATGAGAAGATTAATGAGAAGATTATGGTACAAAGACCCATTGGAGACAAAAAAAGGGATTGGATATGTTGAAGGAGAATAATGTAAAGGATCTAAAGTTATTAAGGAACAAAATCTACTGAGCCATTGATCTAATCATCAAGAAGTTATGAACAAAGAAGTACCTAATCAAGCTAAAGAAGTAAATACAAAATTAAATGGTAGATGCTTTGCATGTAATCAACTTGGACATATGAAAAATAACTACACATGTAAGTATTCTAAATTTTTTTTGGCTATTGTTCTAATTTCTTTATTTATGGACACATATATAATGAATGTAGGAAACCTAGACCTATATTTCAAATAAAGGTATGCACATTTTAGACAATTGAACATTACTAAGAATATACATTATGAGGAATTAGATCCACATGAATGGACTAAGGCAATATTAAGAAGAATTCATGGTGAGATGTTTTGTCTAGGTGATATTCCTATGATGATTACTAATAAAATGATTCATAAGTTGACTGGTCTAAGTAATGAAGGCAATGTACCTATTAATGAGAAGAAAATCAAGAATTTGGTTGAATAATACACTAAATCTACATAGGATGGTAGAGGCATGAGATCTAGGGGTGAGTGCACCAAGATGGTGTAGAAAAAGTGGGTATAATTGGACACCTTTTTTCTAAAATTAGGTAAACCTGAACTTGGATGAGACATTTGAGGGTTATCCATTCAAACTAACAAGATGTGTAAACAATAAAAAAATGTAGTACTCTAAATCTACTTTTTAAATGACTAGAGTTTTTTTAACAATGAATAAGATAAGGTGGGTCAAACTCTACACACAAAAAAGAGAGAGTTCATGAGTGTTCTAGAAAATATAAGATAGTTGTTTTCGTGTGAAACACAAAAGACATAGTTATATTCACTATTTTGCACATCTCTTTGGTAGGATGATAGGTAAGAGTCATATCTAGAAGTTGTATTTTTTTTATAATAATTTTCTAATGAGTATTTTATTTTTTTATGAATTATTGAATTGACTACATCCTGAAATTTTGGTACATGTTTGTGTGTTGAGCATAACTTACACTAAAACAATAAAAAATGGAAACTTTTTTATTATAAAAAATGTGTATAGAATCAAGTGTAGAAAAATAATATATAATTTATTTTAATTTTTTTAAAAGTATATCAAACGTTATTAAAAAAATGGTAGACATATGTCTATGAGCAATGTCAAGCCATTGGTAAAAGTAATTAAAGTTTACCATGTTAATGTTGTTCAAAAATAGAAAAATTTATATTGTTAGAAAGATAAGAAGATGTGTAAGATTATGCTGGCAATTTTAGAGATAATCACTTCATCATTAGCAAACTTGATGAAGACAAAGATGAGAATTCATCTTGAAAGATGAAAAATGTCTTTGGGTTGTTTCCCTATGTTATCAACGAGTCATAACTTGATTGGGTTATGAATATGAAAAAGTGTATCCAAAACTGAATCAGGTTATTCAAAACCCAATCAGGTTTTGAAGAACTAAATGTAGGCTTCACTCCGAAGGCCATAACTTTCACATATAGAGTTCGATTAGCACCATTCAAAATGCATTTGAAAGATATTGAAGAGCTCTACAACATGATGTAGATAGATAAATCATCTCTCATCAAAAAATATTCTCCCTCAATTTGAATTAAGCATAATCTAAAATAGGTAGTCATTATTTCCCAAATGTATAATAAATAGGTAAAAATGAATGATAGCATATTTTTAATTCTCTCTCTCTCTCTCTCTCTCTCTCTCTCTCTCTCTCTCTCTCTCTCTCTCTCTCTCTCTCTCTCTCTCTCAAACACACATACACACATTCACTCACTAAATAAATAAATCCTAATATATTATCTCTATTACTAACTCCTATCCTTTCTTCAACTAACTCCCAACTCCCTCCCCTCTCTGAGTAATCCCTAATCCCCTCCCCCCCTCCTCTCTCTCTCTCTCTCTCTCTCTCTCTCTCTCTCTCTCTCTCTCTCCATATTTCTCACTCTTTCCATCCTATCCTAGTGCAAGAGCATCCTAGGTTTCCTTGTAATCCTACACTTTTGTTTAATTTGCTAGTTACTATAGAGTTCTAGTTACTACTAAGTACCAATTGCTGTCGGGTTCCAGCTACTACCCAGTTCCAGTTTCAGATTACTGCTAAGTTATCCAATGTGTGCTGAGTTATCTACTATGTATCAAGTTATCTAGTATCTGCTAAGTAAGCCTATTATTTACTGATGCTTAGTTCCTTCTTTAACCAAGTTGTCTATGTTTTGGTTCTTAGTGGGAGCTGACTTGCGTATTTAATTTTGATCATGAATTTAATGATAAGATCCTATTTAGGGATGAGTGTTGACCACTTTGAGGTCGGCCTTTCTATTATGTAATGTTCTAGAATATTCTATAAGCCATTTTGGAAAGTATAAATAGAGTGCTTAAGATTAGGTTAAAGAGGGAACTGAGAAGGTTTTGAAGGGGGAATAGATATGTGCATGGAAATGCAAATTTGAAGCTAGATCATGGATCTAGAAGTTATATTTTGTATCTAGCTGTAACCTAGAAGGCCTTATAGCTGGGCATGTATACTGATTACTTGATGAATCAATAAAATATTTTGCTCTCTCTCTCTCTCTCTCTCTCTCTCCTTGGTGTTGTTTTCTATTGTTTTCTTCTATTGTGTTAACTCTACAAGGTGGTTGAGGATAGCTAGGTGTGCACTTGGCCCTAGTTTTTTTCTCCTTGCACCAAGTGGTATTAAAGCTTGAGGTGGAGATTGGATTGTGTAGAACCCTAAGTGAATTTGGTTGTGGGGTAGTAGATTCAAAGATTTGGCCTATGACTTGCAAAGGATTACAATCTTGTAGGACCTTAATTTTAAAGATGGTTTGAGGTAGAGGAGATGCTGATAATGCAATATTAGATACATTAAGACAAATTACAACTAGATTAGATGTCATGGAAAAAACCTAGAGGAGAGGAGCACATCTTGATGATGTGAGTGTTGATGAAGCAGTAGCACAAAACCCTAATCTAGAACCTAAAGAAGATCAAGATGAGGCAAGGTTATTGAGAGTATTATCTAGGGAAAATTCAAAACCTATTGTAGAAGTTGTTCCTTATGATGGAAAATTGGATACCAATGTTGTGTTAGATTGGATCTCTAAAATGGTGAAGTTCTTTGAGTATGAAAACACATAGGAAGGCAAAGATTGTAGTTACTAGGTTGAAAGGACATGCCTCACTATGGCAGGAGCATATACAAACTGATAAACAAAGGAGAGGAAAGGAGAAGATAAGAACATGGGTGAAGATGGTGAACAAAGTGGAGAACAAATTCCTTACTGTTGATTACCAAGTTAGTTTGTTGAGAAAGATGGAGAATTTGAGACAAAGAGACATGACTATAAAGGACTATAGTGAGGAATTCTATAGATTAGATATCAGATTTGGACATGTGGATGATGATGTTGAGAAAATTGCAAGGTACATAAATGGATTGAGATCTAGAATTCAAGATGACATAAGTTTTGTGAAATTGGAAAGTGTGGAAGAAGCATACCAATCTGCCTTGAAAGATAAGGAGATCTTGACAAAGAAGCATGAACAAAGAAAAAGAAGCAGAGATGGTAGATTCTAGAGAGGTAGAGGTAGATTCTATGGAGAAGGTGGCAAATTTGACAATTCTGTGCAAGATAAGGGAAAATTTGAATGGAAGAATTATGAAAAAGGAAAGACAAAGTGAAAAGTTGGTGATTCTTACTAAGGAGGTACTAGTCCTTACTAAGGAAGAGGTAATTCTTATTCTAGAGATTGATTTTTTGGTAATTGTTTTAGATGTAGCAAAGAAGGGCATAGATCCTTTGAATCTAGATCTTCTGAAAGTGGGTAAGCTAACATAAATGTTGTGATTCAAGTAGACACTAAGGGTTCACTGAGTGGGCCTAAAGCTAGAGAAAATCTAATGGTAAGAAGAACCTTATCTAATAAGGGAAGTGATGAGGAACATATCCTAAGGAGAAGTCTTTTCAAAACTAGATGTAAGATGGCTGGAAAATGTTGCAAGGTAATCATTGACAATGGAAGTTATAAAAATTTAGCATTAGAAGAGTTAGTTACAAAGTCGCAATTGCAAAGGCTGAAGCATCCTAAACCCTACCATGTTTTATGGATCAAAGATGAGCATAAGATAGTGATAAGTGAACAATGTATTGTGAAGTTCAAGATTGGACATTACTTTGATGAAGTTTCATGTGACATTATGCCTATAGATTGTTGTCATATTTTACCAGGTAGACCTTGGCAATATAATAGATATGCTATACATGATGGAAGATTGATGTGATATTATGCCTATGGATTGTTCTCATATTCTACTGGGTAGACCTTGGGAATATGATAGATATGCTATACATGATGGAAGATTGAATCAATACACTCTTTGGGTGAATGAGAAAAAGAAAATATTGCTACCTTTGATTGAAAGTCTAGATGAGGTTAATTATACAACCGTGAGAATTTATATGGTGAATGGGAAACAATTTGAAAAAGAAATGAAAAGGAACCAAGTTTTTTTTTGCTATAATTCCTAAAGGGCTAAGTTTTTGTAGTAATGATCGAGTGATAGTAGAAGCTTGTAATGCTCGAGTGATAATAGAAGCTAGTAATAATCAAGTGACAATAGCAACTGGTAGAAGCTGAGTACCAATAGAAATTGAAACTTTGTTGAGTGAATACAGGGATATTGTTGCAAAAGATATTCCTGATGGTTTACCACCAGTAAGTAGTATAAGTCATTGTATGGATCTGATTCCTAGAGCTAGTTTTCCTAATAAAGTACCATATAGATTGACACCTACAAAGAATGAAGAACTTAACATACAAGTGCATAAGTTATTGTAGAAAGGTTTGATCAGAGAAAGTTTGAGTCCATGTGTTGTAATTGTTGTATTGGAACCTATGAAGAATGGAGAATGGAGAATGTGTACCGATTCTAGAACTAATAACAAGATCACAGTGAGATATACATTTCTTATATTGAGAATGGATGACATAATGGATTATTTTAGTGGAGTAAAGTATTTTACCAAGATTGATTTAAAGAGTGGCTATCATCAGATTAGAATTAGAGAAGGTGATGAATGGAAGAATGATCTCAAGACAAAAGATGGTTTGTATGAATGGTTGGTTATGCCTTTTGGTTTGACTAATTCACCTCGTACTTTCATGAGGTTAATGAATGAAGTTCTGAAAAGATTCATGGGTAAGTTTGTGATTGTTTATTTAGATGACATTTTGATATTTAGTAAGACTAAGGAATAACATCTTGAGCATGTTAGACAAGTATTGTAGAGATTGAAAGAGGAGTAGTTGATGATTAATCTAAAAAAGTGTTCTTTTATGCAAGAAGAGATTATATATTTGGGATTTTTGATTTTATCTTATGGTTTGAAGATGGATCCTAAGAAGGTTAAAGAAATTTTGGAGTGGTATGCACCTGAGAATGCGGGTGAGGTAAGATCATTTCATGGGTTGGCTAGTTTTTATAGGAAGTTTATAAGGAATTTTAGTTCTATTTGTAATGCTATGACTGAGAAAATGCGAAGAGATAAAAAGGAATTCAAGTGGAGCTGATAATAGTTTTGAGACTTTTAAACAAAAGGTTGTTGAGTTGCCTATATTGGCTTTACTTGATTGCAATAAGGTATTTTAAGTTGAATGTGATGCTAGTGGTAGTGCAATAGGAGTTGTATTGAGTCAAGAAGGTAAACCTATTTCTTTCTTTAGTGAGAAGTTTAATGATGCTAAAAGGAAGTATTCTAAGTATGATTAAGAGTTTTATGCTATTGTTCAAGCTTTGACGAAGTGGAAACATTATTTGATTCCTAAGGAGTTTGTGTTGTATATTGATCATAAAGATTTATAGTACTTGGGAAGTCAACATAAATTGAATTAGAGACATATGAAGTGGGTTGATTATTTGTAGAGTTTCACATTTGTTATCAAGCATAAGAGTGGAGTTACTAATAGAGTTGTTGATGCATTGAGTAGAAGAAATTCTTTATTGACTAAGATGAAGGTTGAAGTTCCTAATTTTGATGAAATGAAAGAGTTGTATGATATTGACCTTGATTTTTCCAAGGCATGGAGAGAGTGTAGAGCACCAAATCTAATAGATCACATAAGTAAGTATGATGAATATTTCATTCAAGAAGGTATGATATTTAAAGGAATTCATTGTGTATCCCTAGAAGTTCTATGAGAGTTAATTTGATCAAGAAAAAGAATAGTGGTGGATTGGTTCGACATTTTGAAATTGATAAGACATTGAGGGTTGATGGTGCAAATACATATTTAATATTTACACTTACTTAAGTTTACTTAGGTTAATGCATTATTTTATTATTTTATTTTGTGAGTTACTTAGGAGTTTGTGCACCTTTTTGAGTTGTCATGTTGAAAACATAGGAGTATGCAACTCTATTTTAGCACATGGTGTCTACAACATTAATTTGCATGTCACACCCTTGTAGGCTTATCCTCTCATCACTGCACTTACTTCCATTCTTAATGGAGGATAACCCATATCTAGTGGACATGTGCCTAGTTGTATGAAATATCATGGTGTTGATTTTGAGGCATTCTAGATGTATCTCAAAGGCCTTTATATACAGGTACTCCTAATGTACTTTCACAATGCATATTGAATGAATATATCATCATTCTGATCATACTCTCTCTTTCTGGTCTATAGTTGTGCTTGTGTTTGAGTTCTTAGTTCTTGGGTGAATTTTTCCCTTAGGTAAATTCTTAAATGGTATCAAAGCTTGAAGATTTTCTCATCACATAGCTGTTCGAGACCATTGTTGCTTCAACACCTTAGCCTGAATTTAGAGTACTGTAGACATTGGGAGCATCTAGAGCCAAATCTGACCTCGCCATTGCATTTGGAATGCTGATTTAGTGAAAATTGACTATAAACTTGGCTACCTTGGCCCAAAGTTGACCATGAGGAAAAATGTTTTTGCAAATCAGAACCTGGAGGCCTCCATTTGCAGTTCGGGTATGGTCAATTTTTGCAAATTTAATTGATTTTTTCAGATTTGCATTTTTATTTCTTTGTAAATTTTTGTTAGTTTTTGTAGAGTTTTTTTTTTCCCCTTTAGGCACCCTGTAGAGAAATTTTTTTAGTAGAACTAGGTAGTGACACCCTAGCTCTACTATTTGGAGGAATTTATTTTATTTGTCAGAGGCAGGCTTCAACAAAATTTTTTGGTACATATATCCATAGCCATACCATCAAATATTTGCAGTGGGCATCATTAAATTTTTAGCGACTAAACTTCCCCATTGACTGGACCACACTATCCATTGGCAGCTACATTTACCCACCACGACCAAGTCCCCAACTGGCAGGCTTCACTGTTGCTTCATTAGTGGGAGCCTTTGTTTATAAAAAGTTTGTAAACCCACTTTGGCATCGATGTGGGACAAAAAGTTTTAAATTCTAGTGACAGAATAGTTATCCCCAATGTCCATTTTTTGGTGACGTTTGGTGATTATCTGGCATGGCATCCACAAATGAATATACTGGCATCTGATCTCTGTCTGGCAGTGAATCTTTTTCAACATCAGTGACTCTTTGCAGAATAATCTTGGAACGTTTGGTTTATTCTAGCAAAGACCTTTTTCACATTCTTGCATAGAGTATGACCTAGACATGCGTCAACTCCAAACCTTAGATTGTGTCCAACTCAATGCCATGACAACAGGCTCATCCTTGAGACATGTGGATGTAGACCGAGCACTAATGTATAGCCATGCACATGGGCAACTCAGACACATGGCACTTTGTCATTAGGAACATGTCAGCAGTGGATAGCTCATCAGTTGTAGGATCCATGTCATTTTTTTCCTACCATTTCCATATAGCCATACATTTTGTACTATACAGAGATTCGACTCAGCCTAACACATTAGCAAGGGGCCTTTTTTTGTTGACATCATCTTTTCACTGGGTTAAATTTGATAGCCATCTGACCATCATTCCTAGGTAATTTTGAAATGTAGTGACAACCATTTGACTGTCAAATTTAGACTTGTAGTTTTTTCTCTAGACCCTTCTCCAAATTGCTTTTCAATTTGGTAGCTTGACTTTTCGAGCCCATAACTTGGACATCCGAACTCTAATTCAAGTGTAATTTATTTTTGAAATTGGGTATAAGTTCTTGAATTTTCTAGTGGTGGTTGTTTTTTTCTAGTTTTGGTGCAAGGATTTTGTAGAAATTGTGTTTTTTGGCGACTATACCTGCATAATTCTGCATTTGGCAACTTCAAATGCTCTATATGGGCACATCTGGTCACTTTTTCAAGTTATGTTTTTTTTGAAAGTGCATATTTTTTCATCTACTTTCTAGATCTAAAGTCAAATTCTAGGGCTGTGTGGACCAAAATCTCAGTTTCAGAATTAGGGCCTTTTCTACATTGTAAAGCTTTGATTCTTTTTCAAAATTGTTGTAAATTTGAGCAACAATTCTTAGTGATAGATTTGGGCCTCATAGGGTAGTTGTAAAAGAAAAATTAGAAAGTCCACTTTGTTCATTTTGACAAGTGGCCCATTGTACACACACTACTTATAAAGTGCCAAAAGTATCTTTTTTGGGGGGGTCCTTTAATTGAGTGAAAAGGGGGGGGTGTGTATTGAGTTCTTTTGTCTCTCTTTTGTGTTCTTTTCATTTTTTGCATCATGGGTTTTAAATGTCCTTCTCTCACTTCACACAACTATTCTATGTGGAAAGATATTGCATGCAGTAGAATAATGGAAAAAGGATATAGTCTTTATGTTGATGGTGAAATTCCTAAACCTATTGATGCTAAAGAACTCATTGAATCGTAAAAACAAGACCAACAGGCTTTAGGAGTTATCAAGAGTTATTTACATGGGGATCTCCTCTTTCACATTACCAATTGTTCAAAATCTAAAGAAGCTTGGGATAAACTTGAAAAATTGTATGGTAAGGTGGATTTCATATTGAGGACAATCTACTTCTCTTGGATCCAAAAAAAATTGACACAATTTAGGATTACATCATCAAAGCCAATGAGTATAGGGCACTTCTTAAAGATTGTGAAAATCCCATGAAAGATGAAAAGTTGATACATCACATCCTAAAGAGGATACCTTTAGAGTATGCTTCCTTTGTTTTGAGTTTTAATACTCATAAGTTGACCATGGGATCTGCTTACCAGAAGTCTTCATTTGATACATTCACAGAGATGTTTATTGTTGAACATTCTCACTTGATGGATTTAGGACTTCTCAAGTCATCAAAGACCAAAGCCTTGGTGGCTAGTGATGAGCACCAATCAAGTCAAGGGGGGAAAAACAAGAAGAAGAAGAAGTAGTGGAAGCAAAAAACACAATCTGAGAAACAATAGTCCTCCTCACAACAAGGTAGTTCTTCTTCCAACAAGAAGGGAAGTAATGAAAAGAAGGACAAACATTTTTGTTCATACTTCAAAAAGCCAAATCGTGATGAGCATCATTGCAATACAAAAAGAATCGACGAGTTGGAAAACCTACTTAGGAAGAACAAGATTCAAGTGCCAAGTACTTCCAAGGATTCAACTCCAACCTCTTTAAAGGGTAAAGGGCAAGCACTTATGGCAATCACAAGTTCTTCTTCAAAATGGATACTTGACTCGGGCGCCTCTTATCATATGGGTTCTTCAAAGCAAGACTTTTCTTCATTGAAGTAGTCAAAGGTACCACACATCTTTGTGGGAGATGATACTCAAATGGAAGTTGAAGGGAAAGGACATGTGGAAATGGAAAATGGTGAATTCAAAGATGTTCTCTATGTTTCAAACCTTAGCTCCAATCTCCTTTTAGTTTACCAAATCACTCACCTTAGAGATGGTCATAAAGTTGAGTTCCTTCTAGATTTAGTGATGGTGCGAAGTCTTAGAGATGATTCATTGGTTGTAGTGGGGAAAGTCAATGATGACAAGAGGCTTTATTCCTTATCCCACTTTGTTCCTAAGTCTCCTTCTCAACTTTGTTGACTCACTCTACTTCACAATCTACTTTATGGCATGAGTAGTTTGGTCACCTTGACTTCCGCTCTCTTTAGCAACTTTTCTCAAAACATATGGTCAAAGGTCTACCTAACATCAACTTTTCTAAGGGAGAGTGTTCATCATGTTCAATGGATATGAATCTCAAGGAGAAGTATGATAAAGGGAAGTCTTCTAGAGCTCCATTTGTTCTTCAGTTAGTTCACATGGTTTTAGCAGTACCCTTTGCAGTGACTTTAGTCAGCCAAGGCCACTACATCCTCACATTTGTTGATGACTTTTCAAGATTCACTTGGGTCTACTTCCTTCATCGCAAGAGTGAAGTAGTTCATAAGCTTCAAGCATTTAAGACTCATGTTGAACACAATTCAAGGAAAGCCATCAAGGTACTAAGGGTGGATAATGAGAACAGATATGTTGACAGAAGACTTAGAGACTTTTGTAGACTTGAGGGATTGATCTTCAAAATTCACCAGCATTCAGTCTGCATAAAATAAATGTTGTAGCTATAAGGATTAGGAATCTCAAAACCATGGAAAGTTGCATGATAAAGGCCAAGTCTCTTGATCCAACACTTGAAGTTGAAGCCATTAGTAGTGCTACTCACATACTTAATAGGTTTCCTCATAATGCCTTAGACAGGAAGAATCCTTTTGAGGCATGGTGCAGTAGAAAACTAGTTGTGAGTCACTTCAGAGTCTTTGGTTCTTCAACATGGGAAAACCTAGATTCTAGGGGTTGGAAGGCACCAAAACTTAGGCCTTGTACTTTTATCAGATATGAAGACAATGTGAAGGCATATAGACTTGTGGATTCAGAGACACATGAGATTTTTGTGGAGAAGGATGTTCACTTTGAGGAAAGTTCACCTAGTTTATCCTCTAATCCTCTCCGCACATCATACATAGTGGAAATTCATAGTGACACCAATAGTAGTGCTTCAACAGATTCAAACACGTGGGGTTCTATGGATAGTAGCAGTGAGGGGTCACATCATCAGTCTAGTCCACATACTTATATTGCCATAATGAAAGGTCCATCACATCATGGTACATCTCATCTTCTAGCTCCAACTTAAGTTGTCTTGGGAGATGGACTTGAGGACCTTCATCTTCTCATTGATGAGGATGAACCTTCTATAGTTGTTGTGAGGGCTCACTCTTACCCTCATGTCCATTCTCTACATGATCAATCTTCAAAGGTTGGTGTGAGATTGGATCCTTATGTACAACAATTAGAGGAGGTCTCTTTGTCAGTAGAGGAGATAGATGGTTCATTGGAATAGGTTCAACAAACATCCTTGCTAGATCTGTATTCATTATTTTTAGTATAGTTGGAAGGGGCAAACATTAGCATCATGATAGGGATACTTGAGTAGGTTTTAGGGCCACCATACATCTTTAGGATTGTACCTTTGGTATTGTTTCTTCTTAAGGGGAGGAACATCATTTTGCATTCTTGGACTAGCTTCTTCCTTGGAGTAGCTTTCACTATTTGGCATTCTTTTTTGAGGGGGAACCTATTTTGTCCCTCTTCCTTCTCTTATTCTTCATTTATGTATATACTAGACCTATGTCATAATGGGGGGGGTCTTGATTACTCCATCCATCCATGCATCCCTATTCATCTCTCTTTTTGGGGGAGGGTTTTTTCTATGTGGTTTTCCCTCTTTCTCCACTTTACGAGAGATTGCATTTCATTATGTACATGGGTACCTAACATGGCCTAGTAGCTGGGACCCATTATGCATCTTCATCCTAGTTTTTGTAAGCTTAAGGGAATTCTCCTAAGTTTCACTTAAGGGGGGTGTTGGTGTAAATACATATTTACTATTTACACTTACTTAAGTTTACTTAGGTTAATGCATTATTTTATTGTTTTGCATTATTTTATTATTTTATTTTGTGAGACACTTAGGAGTTTTCACACCTTTTCGAGTTGTCATGTTGACAATATAGGAGTATGGAACTCTATTTTAGCACATACACCCTTGTAGACTGATCCTCTCATCACCACACTTACTTCTGTGCTTAAAGGAGGATAACCCATATCTAGTGGACATGTGCCTAGTTGTATGACATATCATGGTGCTGATTTTGAGACATTCTAGATGTATCTCAGAGGCCTTTATATATAGGCACTCCTAGTGTCCTTTCACAATGTATATTAAATGAATATACCATCATTCTGATCATACTCCCTCTTTCTGGTCTATAGTTGTGCTTGTGTTTGAGTTCTTAGTTCCTAGGTGAATTTTGCTTGTAGGAAAATTCTTAAAAGTTTGTTGAAGGAGAAGTATTATTGGTCACAAATGTATAAGGATGTTTAGAAATTTGTGAAGAGTTGTAGAGTATGTCATGTTGCAAAAGGAGTAAGTCAAAATACTAGTTTGTATACACCTATTGTTGTTCCTAAGAAACCTTGGAGTGACATTAGTATGGATTTTGTTCTTGGATTTCCTAAAATAGTGAAGGGGTATGATTCTATATTTTTTGTTGTAGATAAATTTTCTTAAATGGCCTATTTCATACCATGTAAGAAGACATTAGATGTTGAGCATGTTGTTAAACTTTTTTTCAAAGAGATTGTGAGATTATATGGATTACCAGGAGGTACTATTTCTAACAAAGATAGTAAATTTGTTGGTTATTTTTGGAGGACTTTGTGGAAGAAGATGGTATTAAATTAAGGTTTAGTTCTACATTCCATCTGCATACAGATGGATAGATAGATGTTTTGAATAGAAGCTTGGATAATTGGCTGAGATGTTTAGTTGGAGTTAAGCCAAGTAATTGGGAAATGGTATTGGCACAATCTAAGTTTACATATAATAATTCTATGAATAGGAGTATAGGGAAAAAACCTTTTGAGATTGTTAAAGGAATGTAGCTTGGACAAGTATCAAATTTGAGGGATGTTTCTAATGAAGAAAAGAGAAGTGCTGCATGGGAAGAATTTTTTGATTTTATGGAGTCTTTGCATAAGGAAATAGAGTTGAGGTTGGAACAAAGTAATCAAAAGTATAAAGAGAATGCTGATAAGTCTAGGAGACATCATGTTTGTAAAGTTGTTGATGAGGTGATGGTTCATTTGAGGAAAGGAAGATTTCCTATTGGAACATACAGTAAGCTGAAGATGAAGAAATTTTGACCTTTTAAGATCTTGAAAATTTTGGATAGTGGTAATGCTTATTAAGTTGAGTTACCTAATGACATGGATATATTTCCTATATTAAATGTTGTTGATTTATATAAGTATCATGAGTCAGATGATAAAGTTGTTGTAATAGATTATTATCCTAAGAAGTAGATTGAAGAAGTTTAAAAGGTATTGGATCAAAGTGTTGATAAGAGCACAAGAAGAAAATATTACTATGAGTATTTGATGACATGGAAGAATAGAGTAGTTGAAGATGCTACATGGATTTATCAATCTAAGTTGGATTTAGCTCAGGTTGTGACACTTGCATGATCCAAAAGAATCATTTCTTCCAACCATTGTTGTCTAATGTAAGAGCATCCTAGGTTTCCTTGTAATCCTGCACTTTTTTTCATTTTGTCAGTTGTTGTTGAGTTCTAGTTATTGCTAAGTGCTAGTTGCTATCGAGTTCCTGTTACTACCAAGTGCTAGTTTCTAGTTGCTACCAAGTTCCAGTTACTACCATGTTATCTAGTGTGTGACGAGTGAGCTTGTTATTTGTTGATGCTCAATTCCTTCTTTAGTCAACTTGTCTATGTTTTCCTTCTTAGTGGGAGCTGACTTGCGTATTAAATTTTGATCATGAATTTAATGATAAGATCTTATTTAGGGATGAGTGTTGACCATTTTGAGGTTGGCCTTTCTATCATGTAATTTTCTAGAATCTTCTGTAAGCCATTTTGGCAAGTATAAATAGAGTGCCTAGGCTTAGGTTAAAGAGGGAACTAAGAGGATTTTGAAGGGGGAATGGATATGTGTCTAGAAATGTAAATTTGAAGCTAGATCATGGATCTGGAAGTTGGATTTTGTATTTGGCCATAACCTAGAAGGCCTTACATCTGGCCATGTATACTGATTACTTGATGAATCAATAAAATATTTTGTTCTCTTTCTCTCTCCTTGGTGTTTTTTTCTATTGTTTTCTTCTATTGTGTTAACTCTACAAGGTGGTTATGGATAGCTTGGTGTGCCCTTGGCCCTAGTTTTTTTACTCCTTGCACCATATTCCCTAATTTATCTCTTTTATGTCCCTCTCTCTCCATCACTTCATCTCTCTCACTCTGTCTTTTCATTTCCCCTCTCCCTCTTCCTAGCCCCGCTCTTTCTCTCTCTTTAACTTGTTACCCATTTCTCTATGACCCCTAATCCCTAACCCCCCCTCTCTCTCTATGTGAATTTCCCACTTCAAGGATTAGATCTAAGTGAGAGAGAGGGGGGTTAGGGATTAGGGGATAAAGAGAGATGGGTAAGCAGTTAGAGAGCTAGAAAGAGGTTATGAGTTAGTGAAAGAATGTGAGAGGTTAGTAGTTAGTTAGAGAGATATCTTAGGGGTTATATAGTTAGTCTATATGTGTATGTGTGTTAGAGAGAGAGAGGAGAGGTGGGTAGGGGGGTAGGGGATTGGAATTAGTTGGAGAGAGAGGCTTAAGGATTATGATTTTGTCTATGAAAAAGAGATAGAGGGAGTGAGAGAGGGAGAGAGGATTGAGTTATATAGAGATAAGTTAGGAGTTGGTGTGAGAATGAGAGAGATTAAAGTTAGTAAGAGAGAGATTAGGAGTTAGTGAGTGAATGAGTGAGTGATTTTGTGTGTGAGAAAGAGACAAAGGGAGTGAGAGTCACTCCATGTTTGGAAAATACTGACTATCTATTTTAGACCATGATTGATTCTAATGGATGACAAAGGAAATATTGATTTCCTACTATTATTTTAGTTGCATTATGTTGTAGATCTCTTCAATATATTTCCAATGCATTTTGAATAGAGTCAATTAGAGTTCAGATGTGAAAAGTTATGGCTTCTAGAGTGGAGCCTATTTTTATTTCTTCAAAACCCAATCGAGTTTTGAAGATCTTTTTCATCCTAGAAACTCGATTGGGTTTTGAAGCAATTTTTCATCCTAGAAAATCAATTGGGTTTCAAAACTCGATCGGTTTTATATATATATATATATATATATATATATATTTGCTAGGCTTGGTAACCAAGCCTAGCTACTTTTTCAAAATTTATATAACTAGATTGGGTTATTGACATTGTTTTGTTGTTATTATGTGGTGTCCACTAAATTGTACACCATATTGGTGCACAAACCTCTAACCAAGTTAAGTAAATATAATTAAGGATAATTAGTAAGATAATTGGATATAAAATGAATTAAAATTCTATGAAAAACTCAATATCCATAGGATTCATACATGCAACTTACAAGATGATAGTTGAGAGAGAAAAGGTTAATATGTGTGAATTTGCTAGATATCAATTGATTTATAGTCTTGAGAGGATAAAGAAAGGGATGTATACACCATTCAGATTTGAATCAATGTTGACACATCTCTTCTTTCATTTTTTTAGAATATTCCCTTATATGACAAATTTTGAGTGGAACTTAGACAAATGTTCAATGTAACTGATCACTCACTATTAATTTCGGAAGCAACCTGTAGAGAAGATTATTGATGAGATTTATAAATTGATAAAATCCTTCTAAGATGAGATGAAATAGAGAATGAGGATACTTACTTTAGTTGTGGAGAAGTACAAGAATGCCATTTGGTGGAATCAATTTTTTCTTGTATAGTGGTAGTTGAACCAAGAGTGGTAAAATCAAATCACAACCTTTTGGCTTATCTCCAACCTAACATCTCATCAAGTTCCCTAAACTTTGATTCATAACCATTTTTTTCCATTAGTCTATAGATAATGTGATGAACTGAAATTCAAATATATCTTTAACTTCTTCCACAATATACACAAGAAATACACAAAAAACCTAGTATCCCAATCTAAAACTATGCTCTTTGAAAGACCATGTAGTCTTGCTACTTCTCTAAAAAAAATTGTCACATGAATAACATATTGGCAGTGGGTCAACATCCCTTGAAGGGTTTGTGACATTTCTTAACTACCTCCTATGGCTCTATAAGACTATTGTTTGTATCAGGCATCGGCAAGTCAATCTTTTGGTGCAACAAAAACCCTTGCCTTTTTAACAATTAGTATTAGAGCTTGGTCAAAGGTTCAAATCTCATAGGCCAAAATGAGTGACACTGGGAGGGGGATTATTGATAGTGGGCCAACATCCCTTGTAGGGTTTGTGACATGGATTAATTACCTCCTATGGTTCTATAAGACTATTCATTGTACCAGGCATTGGAAGGTTGATCTTTTGGTGGAACAAAAACCTTGGCCTTTCTAAAACAACATCACTAGTATTTTTTTAGGGAATACAACATGCAAACTTTGAAAACCTTTCAACCACTACAAAAATTAAATCATTCCCTACCTAAGACTTTTGTAAACCAAGAACAAAATCCATGCTAGCATCTTCCCATGACTTCTCTGGTATAGGTAATGGTTGATACAATCATGTATTCTAATTTACACCTTTTTCCATCTAACATACTCTGCAACTCTATACGAAATTCTTGATATCTTTCTGCAATTGTGCTCAATTTCAAATCTCAACAACCAAAGAAATGGTTTTATCTCTACCAAAATATCTGGCCAATCCTCCACTATGCTTGTCCTTGATGAGATTTTGCCTCATAGAACTTCTTGGAATGCATAATTTACTTCCTTTGAATAAGATACCATATTAGATTATGAAATCCAACCACTTCATCCTATCAAGTGTAATATGATTTGTACAAACTTTCTAGGCTTCACCAAAATTAGTATCCTCTAGATAAAAATTCTTGAATTCCATGAATCCAAACACCTCAATCTGTATCTTTGTAAGCAAAAGTTGTATCTTTCTAAGAGAATCTACAACTCAATTAGACTTCCCATTCTTGTGTTTCAAAACATATATATAACACTGTAAAAACTCAACCCATTTCAAAATACCTTTGGCTCAATATATCCTTGACTATTCAAATATTGTAAAGCTTGATGATCAGTATACAAAACTAAATTTTAGGAAGAATACATTGTCTCCACTTCTTCAATGCCTAAAATATAACATAAAATTCATGATAATAAACAAAATATTTTCTTTTTGCATCATTTAACTTCTCACTAAAATAAGCAACAGGTCTACCTTCTTGCTTCAAAATAGCTTCTACATGGTACTGGTAGCATCATAGTCTACTTGAAACACCTTGTTAAAATCTAGAAGTGCTACAATAGGCTATTCAGTAACTTTCTATTTCAACAAATTGAAATTATTATCTGCTCCTACACTCAACTTAAATTCTTTCCTATACCCTCTTATTATTTCACTTAAGGGTCCACAAATATTGTTTGAACCTCTAATAATTTTTTATATAAAAACTAGCCAGTCCATGAGAATATCTTACCTTAGTTGCACTCCTTGGAGTTCTTCTCTAAACCTTCTCCTAAAATGACAAATCCTAGGTACACAAACTCTTTTTTCACAAAACTACACTTCTTCAAATGTATCATCAACTTTTCTTCCCTCAACTTATCAAACACCTTATGAATATGAATAAATGCTCCTCTACTATCTTCCTAAAGATCAAAATGTCATCTAGATAAAAAATGACAAACTTACCTAGAAACTCTTTTAGTACCCCATTCATGAGCTGCATGAAAGTGCTTAATGTATTGGTTAGCCCAAAAGGAATGAGTAACCACTCATACAATCCTTCCCTTATCTTGAAGGAAGTCTTCCACTCATTCCATTCTCTGATGCGATCTACTGGTACACACTCTTTATATCTATCTTTGTGAAATACATAGCTATGCTCAAATAGTCCATAATGTCATTTGTCTGCACCAATGGAAATCTATACTTGATTGTGATCTTGCTGAATTCTCTATAATCTATGCACATCCTCCATTCTTATTTTGTGCTAATATTTCTAGTATAGAGCATGGACTCAAAATCTTTCAAATCAACCCCTTCTACAATAACTCATGCACTTGTTTGTTTAGAACTTCACTTTCTTGTGTTGTCTTTTTTGGAAAATTGGATCTTAGAATCAAGTCCATCTAGTGACTAATCTTACTCACTAGTGGTAATTAACTAAGCATAGTATCAGATATAATAACTAGAAATTCTTCCAACAAATTTGCAACTTTTGTAGACACTTCTTTTTACTTCTTGTTTACCATATTTTGGGATTAAATATAAACACATATGCTCATGTCTCATACTCTCAAGGAACTTCTTTCCATCAACAAAACATACTCTAGTAGCACTATATACATTTTCATCAGTATCCTTCAATGACTTAAGCTTGTTTTTCAGTCCATCCTTGGTCAGAGTGTAGGTATTTATGCCCATCATATACAACATGTCTGTGAAACTACCAAGGCCTATCCAAAAACATATAACATATGTCCATAGGTATGATATCACGCAATACCTCATCCTTGTAGCTTCTAATCTTGAACTTCACTAGGAACTATTCTTTGACCATGACCTTGTGGTCATCTTGTACCTAAGGAGTATGGTATGGACATAGTGTTTCTACCTCTTGAGTTTTAACTTTGTGAACATATTTTTTGAAACCTGATTATTAGTACTACCACCATCAATGATCACATAACAATAATTATCTTCACATTCTCACCTTGTGAAAAACAAGCTCCTCCTTTGATCAGGTTCATTATCACCACTCAGTGGGACTCTTCTATTAACTAGTTTTTCTCCTCTTTTAGCATCTTCAAAACGTGCTGATTTGGCATCTTTATCAACATGCACAACTCTTTATTGACCTTTAGTTCTACTATATATCCTTCCTTGGTGTTGGGGAAACTCAAATCCCCTATGCCCTTCTCCCCTATAGTAAAAAAAAGTTCCACAAAAACCCCCTCTTCTAGATCCTTGTCCTCTTTCTCTTTGATCTCTATTATCTTGATCATGAAAATGATTGGAATTATTTCCCTTTTAGTTTTGACTGCTATTGTTGGCCTTATCCTTCTTCTTTGGATCATCATTTTGGGCTCCATAAGAACATCTTGCAGATTTTTCACCACAACCTCTACCATTATTTTTATTATTAAACTTCTTGTTCATCTTTTCCTCAACTCTTAGGAAAAACTAGTATGCCTCTGTAATACTATTCATTTGGGCTAGAATCAATTCCTCTTGAATACTTGGCCTCAACCCATTAAGATAATTGGAAACTATCTCCTTGTTGGCTTTTACATGGCCCATTTTGATGAGAAATCAATCAAACTCTTCTTTATACTCTCAAACAGATCTTTCTGCTTGCTTTAACCCTTGAATTTTCTTCACCAAATCAAGCTCATAATTGACAAGAATGAATTTTCTCTTCAATTTAGCTATCATATGATCCCATATTGTGATTTTTTCCTTCTCTCTTCTATTTCCCTTAAACTAAATCTCCTTCCACTAGATATTTGCATAACCCTTCAATTTGGCCTTCACAAACTTAACCTTATCAGGATCTTTTATATCTTCGTACTCATAATATTCCTCCAATTCATTGATCTAATCGATCAAATCCTCTAGGTTAAGATTTCCCAAAATTTTTGGAATCTAAAACTTAGTTCTTTTTCCAATCTTGGAGATGGACCTAAAATGCCTCTTCTTTAGCATTTTCTTCTTCTTTTTCTTTATCCTCATTTTCATCTCTTATGACAAGATTCATTCTTTTTGCGCATTTGTTCTTCAATTGCTTGAACCTATCTATGGAGGGTTCTAAAACTATTAGGTGTTACACTTGTGATTCTTCAACCATGCATTCTTCATGGAAGCATTTTGGAAATTTTGTTGAAACCTTAGTGCAAACTACCTCACAATCAACAATCACTCTACATGCCCAAGTCAAACCATAGTCCTGGTACAAACTACCTTATAGTTTGTGATATATTTATATACTCAAGAAATCCTTCTCTTATACCAATTGATGGAGGGTTCTCCACTTAATACCACAAACATATAATAGAAATAAAGAAGTAAAAACAATTTGCAACACAAAAATATGTACTTCTTATTATCGCTACAAATGTAGAATTCTAGAATTTCAAAATATAACATGAAAACACACATGAGCACCTTCCTTAAAGTAATTTGAAAGACAAAGCTATGAAATATCAACCAGAGTTTTCCTAGGAAATATATGGGCCTCCCTTATATAGGAAATTTTACATCAACCATGAAGTTTCTAGACATCAAACACTAACCCTTGAGGTCATCCAACCCTAAAATTACATATAGAGTCAACTCAAATCAATTATGACATTTATTTTATAAATTTTGGTTGGCCCAACTTTGGAAGACCATAACTTATGAAATATTGATATGATTGGCTATTATAACCCCATTTTGGAATCCTCATCTTTTGATCTACATGGCCTGACTTGTGCAAGCTTTAGTTAACCCCATTTCGGAGCTCATCTAGGGAATCTAAGGCCTTGAAAGTTGATCCTAAAGTTTTTGTACCAAAATTGCACACCAAACATCCATAATAACTTCACAAATACTCATGATATGGAACTAAACCTCAACTTATAGGCTGATATATCTAAGATGAATCTCCACCTATGAAATTAGGACATTCCCAGCTTATATGATCAACTTACTAAGTAGCAAGCCTCCATAAACAAAAACTCTACACTAAGACAACCCTTATTCAAGAAACTTTAAGAAATTATTTTTCAATGATGCAAGATTTCTCTTATAGCCAAGATGCTCCTATATTAATAACATTCATTTTTCCCAACAAGTTCCCTAATGACTAAGTACCTAGATTCATTCCCTTAAATTATTGAAGTTTGATTATTTATAAGAAAATCCCACCTTTAAAATATAATCATAATTTATAATATTCATATGAAAAATTTCTATTGAAAAGAAAAGGTCATAATACAAAAGTGGAACACATTTTTAAATAAATAATTGATTCATAATACTTTCCAACTTTTCCAAAAGAATAACTACAAAAGTTTTCATTAATAAACTTCCAAGAGTGGGAAATAACAACCATATCTTTACATATCATTAGTTCCCATTGAAACCCTTCTTTCCTATCTACTCGCCCCTTTTCATTGCTTTCCTTTCAATAAAATAACAAGTTCTCTTTTAGGATTTACATGTTACATAAATTAAACTACATCAAGTACATACTAATGTGCAAACATCTTCAAAACATCATCATAAGCATCTCCATAAGCCTCTTCATAAGCACCATAAAATCTCCAATATTGGAACATGTACAAGCCTTAAAATAGTTTTTCTACCCAACCATGTGGACCTCAAGAACCATCCCCCTAGATAGGAGACACAAACATGATTCATTTAGGTATAAGATAGGACTAAGGCTAGACTCCAAGAGAAAGGCAATAAATAAAATTCAAGGGTGAAATACAATAGATCATCAAAAGATCATCGAAATAAAAGGCATGAATGAGGGGTAATAACCATGTCTAGTTAAGTGTCATCGTACCTTCCTAAGATGTTGGGATCTACCACCTAGGATTAAGACCATCCTATAGCACATAACATCTTATCCCTAAGTACCCCAATGAGGATATGTATGACCTAGTAATGTTGGGATCAACCACTTGAGCTAGGGACCTATAAGATATGAAGTACCTACTTTGAGTACTCTAACATTACCTCCACAATTATCTTGTTAGTGTAAAACCGAAAAACCCAAAACCAAGTTCATTTTATTATTATGTTATCACTTATTATCTAACTCACAATTGGAGTTAGCCTATGCAAGGCTCTAATCTCCAAACATAGGATCTGTGGTAGCCACTTTTGATCCCCAACACCTATAGTGAGCCACTCACTTAGGGTTTCTACCCTACTCAAGAAAATTAAAATATAGGTATGCCTTAAAATACAAAAGAATGGTTATATCATAGAAATAACAACATGCCCTTGGTCAAATAAAAATTACTATTAAGAACATAGAAAAATACAACTTGGTGAGCGAACCAAAACATTGAAAAAAAAGAAAACTATAAACCTATGAATTTGTTGATTATACACATGCATCTACCCTCTACTTATATGCTTTTATGATAACTAAGCATTTATCATACAATGAGGTGTATCTACTCATTATAATTGTGCATTGATTGTTATAGTACTTTTGTTTTGTTTGATGGAATTATGCTTATGTTTATTTTAACTACCCATATGTACATTATTCAGTAGTTTGGTACATTTATTTAGTAGAAAAATACATATGTGAAACAGAATGGAAGCTTTATTAAAATGACCCATATATAAGAAAAACTGTATGTGTTAAGTAGAATGACGCTTTTATTCTAGCTAGTTGGTAGAAGGCTGACTATTGGATGTTTTGCATGGCTATTCATATATTTAGTATAACTATGTATATGTGTAGTATACCTACACATTTATTCTAGAAGACTCATAAAATATTTAGGATTCTATGAATTGAATTCTGAGATTTGGTTTGATAATATAAGGATTTCCCAAACATCACTTGAGATGAATCACTAGGATAGAACCCTATTGTCATTCCTCCTCAAGGGAAGTCAACTCCTATAATACTAATCCCACACTTGATTAAAATTAAAATGAACATAGAAACATGGAAACACATTCATCCAAAGAAAACTATCACAACAACTATAGAATTGAAATATTCAAGAATAAAAGTAAGCAACAATTTAAACACACATCCATGATTTTCCTTTCAATATTTCATATAAACATTGGGATGAAATATGGAGATAATTGTATCCTATTTGGATTACTATGAAAGGTTATTGATGAAGTCTTTGATTGTGAGGCTCAAGTTTCCCCAAGTGTCAAAGATGGTCAGGTTTCCTCCTCCCTCATAGTTTCCCAAATTTTCTTTGTACATTTTTTCTCCAATGGTTTTCGACAATAGTTTTAGCAATTATTTTCCTTTGTATTTTCTTTTTCAAAAATTCCCTATTTTATTGGGAGAAATATCATTGTAGTGGTTGTGTCCATTTCAATAGACCTCATTACTAATGTTTGATTTAATAAATCAACTCATTTGTTTATATTTTAAAAATGGTTTAATGTTTCCAACTTGTTGCTAGTTATCAAGGTGGTCAAGGAGGTTCAATTCTAAAGATGTCTTGTGGTGTATTAGTTGAGTTCTACCATCTCACTTCATGAGTCATGGATTCATATCTTGTGACCTTTTTGTATTCTTATCCTTGTACAAGATATTTCTAAGTCATGAGTTCAAAGCTATTTTCATGTGAAAGATACATGAAGAGCTAAGTGGTTAAGTTGGTTGTGGGTGAAATTGAAAGGTGGAAGGTTTAGAGTTCCAACCTCTTAAAAATTTTAATTTCTTTAATTTATTTGCTCTTTCATTTGTTAATTGTAAAAATATTTCAAATTAATTACATTAGAGATAACATCATATTCAAGCAATAACATATGTATTGTATTATTCAAGTATATATGTGTTCACCCATATATACTCATATAAATATTTATTTAGACTAAAAGAAAAATAAATCCATGGATTAAACATCATTAAACCAAGCAAGAATAAAATTCCCAAGTTCCCAATTTGGGTAGCTAACTCCTCTAATAGGACTTCTAAGCTCAAGGGTGCCCATATGGATCATGGTTCCATCTCCAAGTCAATAGATAATATAGAGGCTTTAAGTACTTGTTCTTGTGTACACCTGCATCACTAACATAAATAACATGCATATCCACAATAATATCATGATAATCATTTCAAATAGTAGTGCAAGCAATAGATGGGTTAGTAGGGTTAGAAAACCATAGAATAAGAAAACATATAAAACATATCTTTTGCATTAATGGAAACATAACATGTCATAATACAATGAAATTTTTAGAGAGAAATAAATTAAGAAAAATATCCTTAGCTTTATTTTGATTCTCATCCTTGAGAACTCCCTTTATTAGTGTGAACTTCCTCTACCTCCAGTTTCTTCCTTTGTCAATAAACTTTGTCTCTTTGATGTTAGACCAAGTTCATTCTCTCTCTTTCACATCTTCAAGAAAATCCTCCCTTATCACAAGAATCTCCCTTTATAAAATTTCTATGAATATGACAGAAAACTCTCCCTCTTTGACATCTCATGCCTAAGACAATATTCAGTGAATATCAATGTACCTCATGTACTGATTCATATGCAATATGTCCTTTTCAATACTGCATCAACTGAGTAATCTTCAACATGCTCTTGTTGATGCATCACTAAATTTTATTTTATTCAGCTTTAGATATAGGAATGACCCCTAACTTACCTCTTAGATAAAAAAATACATCCTTAGTTAATGGCTTAGTGAATATGTCTACAATTTGTTCTTTAGTATTCACATATTCCAATCTTACCTCTTTATCTTGCACCAATTCTCTCAGAAAAAGATATTTTATTGCAATGTGCTTGGTCTTGGTATGCATCAAAAGATTCTTTGATATATTAATTACACTAGTGTTATCATAGAAGATAACCAGTGGATCCTTTATTTCTATCTTCATACCTTCTAATAATTGCTTGAACCAAACAACATTGGAATAATTAATTGCTACTGCCATATACTCTACTTTTGCTATAGAGTGAGAAATACAATTATGCTTCTTTCTTGTCCAAGACACTAGTCTTTTACCAAGAAAGAATGCTCCATCACTAGTGCTCTTCTTGTCATCAACACTTCCTACCTAATCAACATCTATGAAGGCCTTCAAATCTAAAGTACCTCCTTTCTTGTACCATAATCCATAGTCTATAGTAGCTTTCAGATACCTCATGATTCTCTTGATTTCCATAATGTGATTTTCTTTTGGATTTGTTGAGAATCTTGCCACCATATCAACTACTAATGCAATATTAGGCCTTGTGTGCACTAAATATTGTAGTTTTCCAATCATTGATTTGTATGTGGTGTAATCTACTTCCTTGGAATCATCATTTTTGGAAAGCTTATGTCCAATAGACATAGGTTTTGCAACTGGTCTTGAATCCTCCATTCCAAACTTCTTTAGTATCTCCTTGATATATTTGGATTGAGTAATGTAGATACCATCTTTCTTCTATTGAATATGCAATCCAACAAAGGATTTTATCTCTCCAAACATGAACATCTCAAATTCTTCACTCATCTCTTCTAAAATGGCTTTACACAAGTCATCATTTCTAGTAACAATGTGTCATTTGTAAAGATTTCAACCAATACAATCTTCTTTTCTAGACCTCCTTTGATATATAGGCTGCTATTATCATTTGTTCTTTGAAAACCAATCTTTATCAAGTATTTATGAAGTCTTTCATACCAAGCTCTGGGAGTTTTCTTGAGATCATACGACTCTTTGTGCAGTTTAGAAACCATATCCCTTTTTCTAGGATCTACAAAATCTTTAGGTTGTTCTATGTAAACTTCCTCTTAAATAATTCCATCCAAGAATGCAAATTTCACATCCATTTGATAGGCTTTAAATCCTCTATGTGCAACATAAGCAAGTAAAGTTCTAACACCTTCTAATCTTACAATAGGAGTAAAAGTTTTACCATAATTAATACCTTCTTCTTGAGAATAACCTTTGCATACTAACCTTGCTTTATTTCTGGAAAGTTCTCCATCTTCATTCACCTTATTTCTAAAAACCCACTTAGTGCCAATTAAATTCTTATCCCTGGGTCTAGGGACAAGAGTCCAGGTCTTGTTTGTTTCTATATATTTTATCTCTTTATTCATTACTTTAATCTATCTTTTATTATCTAAAGCATCCTGAACTGATCTAGGTTCAAATTTAGTAAGCAAATATGTACCTTTCAATTTGTTTCTTGTCATTATTTTATTTGACTTGTCTCCAATGATTTGATACAGTTCATGAAGCCTTCTAACATAGGTATTTTGGATTTAAAGCTTGTTACACTTTCCTCATCATGATCTTCTATATCAAGCTTGGGTCCCACTACCTATGACTCAGGTCCCTCATAATCAATTTTCTCTAGTAATAGCTTGGTAGCTTCTGACTGAGACATAGGTCCTTCAGACTATGACTCAGGTTGTACTCTTTGTAAATCAGTAGCCTTTGGAGATTTTGGGGACTCAGGAGGTGAAGTCTATTGACTTTCAATTAGATTTGATACTGTATTAGGTTCATAGTAGATAAAATTTCTATAATCATTAGGTTCATTGTTTCTCTCTTCTCCACTCTTTTCTACAAACTCATCAATTGCTAGATGTTCACTTTCTATGATCTTATGAGTTGATGAATTTAAACATTTATATGCTTTACTTCTATAATGGTATTCTAGGAATATGCCTTCATTACTTTTGACATCAAATTTACCTTTCCTAAATTCCTTCAAGATATAACATTTGCTACCAAATACTTTTTAGTAACTTACATTAGGTTTGTAGCCATACCATAGTTTATAAGGAGTTTGAGTTGAGTCTTTCTTCAACTATACTCTATTCAAGGTATGCACTATAGTACTAATTTCTTCCTTCTAGTATTTGATTACAACATTCCTTTCTATCATTAAAGTTCTTGTACAATCCATGATGGATTTGTTCTTTCTTTCAACTATACCATTTTGTTGTGGTGTATCAGGGGTTGATACTTGTCTTTTGATTCTTCTTTCAATGTAGAATTTATTGAATTCATTGGAAATGAATTCACTACCTTTATTTGATCTCAAAGACTTTAGCTCTTTCTAGTTTCCTTCTCCACTCTTGCCAGATACCATTTAAACTTTTGAAATTCTTCAAACTTATCTTTTAGATACATTACAATCATCATTCTAGAATAATCATAAACAAAAAGAATAAAGTACTTATCTCCATAGTAGCTCTCAATTTCAATAGGTCCACATAAGCTAGTATGAACTAGCTGCAAGACTTCTTCAAAATGATAGTTTTTTCTTTTCAAACTTCTCTTTCCCGTCTTACCAATTTGATAATTTTTGCATAGACCCATATCAAGTTTACTCAAAATAGGAATGCCTCTCATCCTTTTATTTTTTCTTATCTTGATCATATTATCAAATCTCAAATGGCATATCCTTTTATGCCATAACTAGCTTTCTTCTACCTAAGAAATGTGTTGAAGAAGGAGATTGTTAAGAATAAATTGATACAAGTATGATCAATATGTTTCAATCATTATTTTTTCATTGATGTCAAACCTGCTATTTGTTGTTAAGATAACTAGTTATATGATTCAAGTACTATCACTTATTTGATTGATGAAGAGGATTTGATCAAAAGATGTAACAATAGTACCTAGAGGAAAGGTTGAGTTATGTTATGTAAAGGAGTATAAGAATTAGCTAAAATAGTGATAAGATGGTGTATTGATAATCTACTTAAGGTTGCAAAGGTTGGTCACACCAAGAAAGTTTAGAAGAACAAGTTAAACAAAGTTTGTCTACAAAGCTTGACCCAGTGGATAGTAGGTGCTGAGAAAAGTTAGTGTAAGTTGAGCAAAAAATTAGTTGGAGCTGAGTAAAAATCTATTCTAGTGTATATTGAGTAAATTTTAGTTGATGCTGAGTACTAGTAAACTTTAGTTCGTATTGAGTGATTTTATAGAGGATGCCAAGCAAAGGAGTGTGTGCCAAGCATTAAAAGCAAGTTAATGCCAAGTGGCTGAATTATTTGTAAGATCTTGATTTGTTTTCTTGGATTGTGTGAACTAGGTAGAAGATAAGATTGATGAGTTGTGATGCAGGGGCATCCGAGGGTCAAGGTTGTTGACTCAGATGTAGGTTTTAGTTGAGATTCACTTCTGGGGATCATAACTTTTGACTCAGATGTGGTTTTTGGCTGAAATTTTACATATGGTTGCACTAGAAGAAGTTATGTAGATTTCCGATGAGCTCAATTGATAGGTGGCCATTTTGATATTTTTATGGGAGCCTAAAAACTCATCTTGACCTTTGAAACTAGATTTTAGTGTTTTTTTTGAATTTTTTTTGAATTTTGTTTTTGTAATAAAACTAAATTTATATCTTTGATTTCATTGATTAGTTGGTAATTCATTTTGCATTAGTTGGGGGCTATTCCTGGGAAAAATTAGGGTTCATAGGATGAGTTTTAAAAATTACAAAAAATGGAAATGTCTATTTTTCTTGAAAATCTGCCAAATATGCTAATTTTGGATTTGTAATAAGTAGGTGTTTTTTTTCATTATAGAAGGGAGTAGAGTTGCATAATTATTTTTAATGAAGAGCTATGCTATTCTGAAACACTTGTCTTATGTCAAATTTAGATTTATTGTTTAATGATATTTGGGTTACATCAAGCTGGTGGTACAAGATTCATGGTTAACCATTTTGAGGCAAAGTCAAAGAGGATTGAAGGAGAAGTTTCTAGAAGAGATATGAATATGGGGTAGATTCATTGAATCTTACCTAATTTGTCCTAATCCTTAATTGGATGATGGATAATGAACAGAAGACCTTAATTTCCTATTTAAAAGAATAATTGGTCAAAAGCAAAGTTTGTCATGTGTGAGAATCTAAGGAAGACAAGAAGTCAAGGGCATTGCTTCATCAAATGACCTAAGAGAACAGTCTGCATTGGCATGTTAAGCAAGAAGGCTTAAGGGTATCGATTCTTGAAGGGTGAACAAGCTATCATGGCTAAAATGGGTGAAAGCTAATTAGAATGGAGGACTAAAATAGAGATTTGTAATCTACAAATAGAGTTGTAAGTTTTTATTAGATCAAGCCTTACTATTACTCTCTAATAATTGTATCAGTCTAGAGTAAATCCTTTGGATTAAGGTTGACCTAATAGTCATTTGTAAATCCTTTAATCGAGTGACATTCCAAGTGAATAATCTAAAGTCCTCTAACAAGACTCACTCCTATCAGGGTGATGGAAATCCTTTAATAGGGTCACTTTTAAAAGTGTGTATTGTAACCTTTAGCAAGGTTGATATTTCACAAGGCATCACTTTAAAGAGTGAAAAAAAGTAGCATATTATAGGTGGTTTTTCCTAAATTGGGTTTCCACATAAATCATTGTGTCAAATGTGTTGTTGAATCTATTATGTTTTATGGGTTTACTAAGCTGTGAATTTTTTTTTTGATACATCTAGATCTTAGCTAATTGATTCACCAACCCCCCCCCCCCCCCCCCCCCCCCCCCTTAGTTATTCTAAAGTATTCCAACAATTGGTATTAGAGCCATTTACATAAGAGGAGTAGTTTGTGTTTACACTAATTTAGTATGCAAGTAAACACTTAACTTAATGAAACAAAAGTATTAACATTAACTAAATTAACATAAACCTCAAGATAGACAAAGAGAAGCCCTCAAATGAGAATATAAGCCATTAAGAAGCTCTCGCAATGAGATTGTTCTCTTGATTTATAAATGTGTCTAATTTGGATATGGATTTAGGATGTATGCTCAAGGTACTCAAACTAGCTTCAATGGATTCTTAGAATTTAGATGTGGATGGATAGATTTTTGATGTAAAAACTTGATCTCAAAAATCGCATTATGGCTTTACTTCATGATCAAAATGGCATTACTTTGTTACTATGGGTGATTGTGTTAAAATGGCTTGGGAGAGGATTCCTTAAATAGGAAAAGGGCTTGAGGGATCAAGGGCTATGATGCAAGGATGGGAGAAAGCTTATTGAAGGTTTAGATTGAATGAGAGGAGAGCACATGGATTGTTCTTCTTTACAGCCAATCAGAGAGTGACACATGTCACAGGGTCATTGGTTAGAGCAAGAAGGGTTGAGGGGTCAACAAAGGAGGCTCAATGCTCATAAAGACCCTCATAATGGCTTATAAGAGCAATGAATGGGTTTGTAAGAGTCATTTATGGCTTTTGTGGGCTTCATAAAGTTTTATGGTTGGGATATTTGTGAGAGAGTTGAGATATTTTAAATTGGTTGGATTAAGAAAGTCTTAAGCTTGACTTAGGTTAGATTAAGAAATTTTTAAGCTTGACTTAGAAATGTGCAAATGATGAAGGCTTGGATTAGGCTTGTTAGAGATGGGCAAGTGGATGGCATTTAATGAGGGTGGGTGAAGGAGGAGATATTTGTTGACTTTGGCTTGGTTAGCAAGTCTTAACCCATGTTTAGGGAATGTGACAAGGTTGGGGGGGGGGGGGGGGGGGGGGGGGGGATTAGGATTAGGGTCAAAGATAAGGGATTGACATCTTCTAGAAGAGTCTAAGGCTTTGGATGAGGATGAAGACTTTCTAGAAGAGTCTAGAACTTTCTAGGATGAGGATAAATAAGGTTTTTAGGAAATAAATAAAGTTTTTATTTATTTCAAGGGTTTGGGTTGAGGAGATATTTATTAAAATATTTTTAATAAACATGAGGATTAATATTTAATCTTAATTAAATATTTTGAGTTGGGATTAGGGGTAGGAAATGATGGGATTAGCCTTTAATCAAAATTAAAGAAGGATTAGAAGATTTTGGAAGAGGTTAGTGGTCTTTTAAGGAAATTGGCCAGGTTTTGGGGCAAACAAAAAGATAAATTATTTATTTTGGGGATTTTTGGTCAATTTATTAATTAAATAATTAATAAATAAGGAAATAATGTTTAAATAAGATTTAAACATTTTTGGGAGAGATTCCTTAATTAAATATTTTTAATTAAGATAAAGGGGATTTAATGGCATAAAAATAAATAAATAAATAAAATAATTAATTAATTAATAAAATGATGATGTCATCAGGGACTTTTTTTTGTCTAAAGGATTTAGGTGTCTACATTTTGCCCCTCTTTGACATAGTGTTTGAAATAACACTATTTCAAAGAAGTTCAGATATAAACGATATGGAGATGACTTTATGGAGCAACACAGTTGCCCCAATCTCGGGTAGAAGAGAGAGAATGGACTTCATGATGCCCCCCTCAAGAAGGCAGCATGGAGAGAAAATGAGGCTCAATGGTTTTCTTGAAAAATACAAGAATCTAGGATGAGCAAGGGAGACTCAAATTGGCAAAGAGAAGGGGCTGAATTAGCTCAAACTCTCACTATGGGGAGAATGATAAAGGGAGACTCAGAGGCACAAGAGTAAATAAGCTTAAGGACTTCAGGGGAGATGGAGGATGAAGGAGCAAAGGGCCATAAAAAGGAATCCAGGATAAGGGAAGGGATGATGGGATGAGAATAAAGCTGAGGCAACAATGATTTCAAAGAGTCAGATTGATGGAAGATGGGTGTCAGAGATCCCTAGGACTAGGATTTTGGATCTCGAAAGATGAGGCTTGGTGGATTGATTTGATGGGTGGATCCCTAAAACTAGGATTGTGGATCCCTAAAGGTAAGAGTGATGATTGATTCTAAGAGATACGATTGCACAAGCTGGGGGTAGGAGAGACAAATGCTAGATATGGATGGGGGATAATGGAGATCAAGGGAATCCATTGAAGCTTTTTGATTAGGGGGATACTTTCAAAGAGAAGTACCACGATGTAGTTGAGCACTAGATTTGCTATAGGACTATTGGTTAATTTCCAAGGGTACCAAGAACATCAAGGCCTTTTAACCAACTGTCCAGAGGACTAATGGATTGACTCAAAACAAACATGCAAGGATTGCCCCAGTAGCACACATGAAACCCCGAGGAAACAATGTGGAA